>JAPKLX010000012.1:4820952-4834819 GCA_026898415.1 Leonotis leonurus
TGTTCTTCTATTCTTCTTTCATTTTTCCCTCACTTTTTCATAATTTTTTGGGACTAATGATTTCAAAAAGAATTTTTGCTTCTTCTATTCTTCTTCATTTTTCCTGTCTCTCTCTTTTTTTTAAAAAACATTTTGGGCACTAATGATTTCAGAAAGAATTTTTAGTATTTGATCCAAAACTTTAATATATATTTCAAAAATGTGAAAGAAATATATATATAAGAATATTGATTCTCTTTTTTCTCAAACAAAGTGATGACGTTGGAATATAAGCTTATCTTGGTGTATATAAGAACAAGAAACTACAATAACGACTACTCAGTTATGTCAAATGGACGATGTATCAAACTTGATTTCAATTTCATTTTAATGAAAATAAATGTTTATATCATTGGTTTGTTATATATTATTGTTATATATATTGAATTGCAAACAAGTCCATTTATTACAGACTGTGTGGTAAATCGATGACCACGGAAGGTAACACAGTCAGCTCCTTTGTAATATAAAGTCACAGTCTAGACATACTTGGACAGTCTAGTAGGTAAATGTTGTGATATCATTTGATACGAGAGCTGACCTTAGCCTGCAGAATGATGTTGATATGTATAAGCGGAAACACATGTTTTGCGTATACATATTGAGAGGTTTCACAGTGAGATACGTTCTAACGTGCTGATACTTAGAACGAGGTTTCGGAAATTAGTTCATTTCTTAATCTGTGATGATGACATTAGTATAGGCGGTTGATTATATGTTGTTTTAATTCATCTACGCTTGCGGGTTTTTCGTAACTCTGAATAGTGATGTCTTGGGCGGTAGTGATTAGCTTAGCCAGAAGTACTCAACTGTCAGTCATGCAGAATTGCGTCTCGATTTATTGCATAAGAAACTCGGCCGGTTAGGAATTAATTTCATATGTAATAATAAAGGTTTGAACCAGATCACTCATGAATAAATATATTAATTAATTGTGAGCTTTCAGCAAACTCAATTAATTAATAGATTTAGAAAATTTTAAACGCGGGAAATAATTAATGACAAAAGGGTTTCATCCGTAATTCGAATGAATCAAGATGAGTTCAATATTTATCCTATAGTGGAGTCGATAAATATTTATAATAGAAATACACTTTATTGCGTTTACATGGAGTAATTAATTGGAGAACAAACTAATTTAAATTAATTAATTTAAATCTAAAGACGGGCCAAACAATTAATTAAATTCAATTGGGCTCAAAGGAGACTTGGAAATTTATTTAATCAAATTATGGATTTTTCCAAGCCCATATTAATTTTAATATAATTCAAATTTGAATTTGAATTATAGTTGTAACCGCAAGAGATAAATGTGGGGTATGGTTTTATTATTTAGCATCTAATTCATTCTCCTTAGAATCTCTATCCTAGCCAAAAATGTCTATAAAATGAGCATAAAGATGGAGTTGATTTCTCTCTCCTCCCTTCTTGAAATCGGCGCCCATAATAGAGTTTTTAACTCTATTATTTTCGAAAATTATGGAGTATTCAATACTCCAATTTTCGTTCTTCTTTTCTCATAAATTACTAGATAGTTTTGCCCACACGATATTCTAGTAAGTAGATCGGGAATATGATAAAAGTTCCTAGGGTTGGATTAAGGAGATCTAGAAGGAGATTCGAACTGTGTGGATTGCGGTTCGATAGCTAACGATTCAAATCGTTTCTCCACAAGCGGAGAACTTGCTTATGAGAAGGTATAAAGTTTATTTTTCCGCATTTATATTCTCCTATGTGCATAAGAATTAATTATTCATGTAATTAATTAAATATGTGGATCATGCGGTTTCGTGAGCTCCTCATACAGGTTCCATCAAATACTACTCTTGAGAAAATGGAAATTGAAAATAAAATAAAAATAAGATAATGATAAAATAATTCTTCTAGGGACATTATTAGTCTTCATTGCAATATTAGGTGATGTCCGTTACTAAGAAAAAATGGAGCGCACATAACTATTTATACTGGAACGTACGTATATAGATGGGTACTATATAAATAGTATCCATTTTGTGAGAATAACTTAAAAAATGTCCTATTTTTAAAAAGTATAAGAAAAAATGCTCAATTTTAATGTAAACTTCCTAAACTTTCCTTAATCACAATTTGTTTTATCTACTATTTGTTAAAATTAAATAAATGATTAAGTAATAATTATGTTTCATTTATATTTTATTATTAATTATTTATATTTTATTGTTTTTTTAATTTTTAAATAATTAAGAAAATATACGTGAGCATAATTAATAAATTGATAGGCTCAATTTTTAATTAAGCAAAGAAGTAAATGTTAAATATAAACTCGTTTTTTAAGCATAATTTGTTATGAGTTTGACGAGTTAAAACCCTGTCGTGAAAACATGTGTTGGAAACCCCACAAATTTATTTAAGTTTTGATGATGTTTATCAAAACTACACTTAGTAATTATAAGTTCTTTTAAAACCAAATAATCAATATCATCTTTTATAGAACATCTCGATTATAAAAGGAGAAGATCGTTAGTTATACGATTTGTATTATTCTTATGAGTTTTTTTGGACATATTGATTGCTATTTAAACAGGTATAAGTTTATTTTCAACGATTAGCTAAAATGTAAAGTAACAGATCGATGATAACGATCTGTCCCTAATTAGCAGCTATTTGTTCTCTTACATTAGAGTATCTGCTATGGTTTTAGACTTAGTATTTTCTGATAATAGACTTTTAACAGATCGATATTGTAAAAGGAAGTTTGTAGTTTCAAACTTACTTATAGGAACGATATGTTTATCTATCTTTAGAAGAACAACTAGATAGTTTGTAAAGAACAGATGGACATAAACCACATGTCCTATAGAGAGCGAACTGTTCTTTAGTATAGGTTCTCGGAAGACTTGGACCATCTTGATAACAATTTTGGTGCAAACAGATCGTTATCCAACAGCAACAGCGCGGTGTACCAGAATTGAACAAATCATTATAAAAATGATATGTCTTCAAGTTATCACGCTGTTCAACTTAAGATGAGATCAAGAATCAAGGAGAAGAATCAAAGTATTAATTTGGACTCGAACAAATTAATTCTTGATAAACAGGTCATTGGACAGATAGTTATAAACGATCTGCTAGCTTAGGACAAGCTAGCTGGTCCATACGATAATAATGGTGGACTGCCGACATACCTAAATTTGTCATAAATCAATCACTTAGTGTATTGTCACATCAACGAGGATATTTTAAGGAATGTAGTACAAGAATATCAAAGTAGATGTACAGCAGATCATTTCTATTAGGGCAAAGCACTAGGAAATTGTGTGAAAGGTGGGACAACCAGCATTACAGGCGGCACGTGTAACATCAACCATGTCATGCTTTTAATTCAGCCATTAATGCGATGAAGGACACTTCATCTCTCTTACGGATAGTTCCAGTTATGAATCTATAAATACCACATTCACTTCCAGAAAAGAGTATGAGAATTCAAGCGATTAAACTAACCATTACTCTGCTCAAAATATTCAAGCTTTCATCGTTCAAAACACTCCAAGTTATTCCCAGAATTCCCTGAGTGTTACCGATGCTTGAAGCTTTGTTTTTCTAGAAATCATTCCAAACAAAGGTCAAAGATGTATCTAAGATCAGTTTATATTTTCTAGATTGTAGATTTCAATTCTAAAAGTAGTAAAGTTGTAATCACAAAGATAAACTCTAGTTTTGATTTATCTTTGTGGCTCGTACGTACTCAACGAGTATAAAGAAAGGAGAAATTTTTGTGAATTCTAGATATAGATCTTGATCAAGCCGTGGGCGTAGGACAATTTATCCGGAACCACGTTAACTACTTGTGTTCTTTATCTTTTTACTTTACTTTGATTATTCTCTTACATCTCATAATCATAAATCAACGGTTTAAAGGTTTGAATAAGAAAATAGTTTTCCTCATTAAAAAGAGCATTAACCACCATATTTCCACACACAACTTTGTTTAAGTTTAACCATCTTTAAGTTATTCTTAATCATTGTTATTTACTTTTCAAGGCCTTATTTGTGTTTGTTTGTTCTTCGTAAAAGAAGAACTTAGCTTGCAACTCGAGCTATCTTACGTCGTTAAGTGTGCTAAAGCTTTGTTCACTATTAATGAAAAGCCAGGCGCGGATGAATCAATTATCAAATCTTTGATTACACCTTCCGCAGATTACGCCTCGAAAGTTTTTTAAGATAAACCAAGAAAACCCTACAATTTTTGAATTTGTGTATTCTGTCTCCCCCTCCCGCCATACACCAATCTAGCTCTTTAAGGACCAACAATATGCATTTTTTAAAAAACTATGTCGTTATTTATACAAACATGACGTGTTTACTTTCAAACATTCGAGTTTTGTAATTCATATAAATTTTGACAACATGATTTTATTAATTTAGCATATTAATAACATGTATTGCACGTGCAAAAAAACTCGATCAAGAAGACTCAAAAACCCGGTTGGTTTGTGGCCGGGTTTTACAAAATGCGACCGGATTTTCATTAAAGATAAGATAACAATCAAATGATTTTTATCAAAAATTTTTTTGGTTTAAGGATATGAGATCGGATTGAAACAATAAGATAATAGGTGAGGAACATGTAAATTTCCTCATTAGAAGGTCAAAGGTTACAAGGATTAGATTCACTTGTTAATGACAGGATTTAAAGTATGGTGTTCTCAAGGAATGATTACACACACAATCAAATGTTTCAAGAGAATGTAATGCTTCAACAAGGTATCTTAATGAAAATGTTGATGAAAGCAAGTATTGGTCTTGTAAAACAAAAATCACAAAAGTTAAGTTGGTAGTTTATTGTGAAATTTGGAAGAGTTGAAGCAATTTTATGATTTAAATGACATATCCTTATCGGTAAAAGAGGATATTCAAGAAGAAATGTGTTCACGAGTAGTTAAGAGAAATATGGTAGAGTAGAATCAATCGTCAATCATGACATCTAATGGAGATTTTTAAAGGTTGATGACATTCTTGGTATTTTACAACTAGATATCATTCTTTGGGAAACAAATGTAACGAACAAAGAGAATATTGTGGTTTTAATTTTTAGAAGAGCTCAAGGGATACATTTGTAGAACATGAGATGAATGCTTATGTGGCATGGTAAGATAGCGTCCAAAGAAAGAACTTCTATAACACTAGAGATAAAGATGGTCTCAATCAATGATCAAGGTGTGCAAGATAAAGTTTGGTATACAAATTCCAAGTAAATGTTTTCCACAAAAATGGCCATGTGCCTTAGAAGAAATTAAGAAATTCATGAAACAAGTGTTTGGTTCAATGATAATGAAAGAAAATTAATGATCCAGTTGAAATAACACCTTGTAAAGATTCACACAAAATGTGTGGAAAGTATTTCGTTGATTGAGCAAATCAGTGAAGGAAGGGTTTAAGATGTATTTTCTTGTGCAATACGACCTTAGAAGTTTTAACATAATCGAAGTTTTACATCACTTGAGTTTTTCCAATATGAGGATGAAACAATGAGATGTTAGTAATATCTTGTAGATGAAGTATAAGGTGGTTCATAAGAAAACCTATGTTATTAGATTACATAGGAGTTGAAATTTTATTTTTGGGTAGTGTGAGATGTATCCAACATATATATAAGGTGTAGATTGTTAGGTTTTTAAGTCTTGATGTTATCTGAAGTGTTGACCTAACATTTGTGTTTTTGTGTTCTTCACATGAATGCTGACTGGGACTCCAGCTCAGCATGACATGGAATGGTGACATGGTACCCAGCTCAGCAGCCACATGGAGTTTGTTAGCATCCAGGTACACAGCCACGTGGAAGGCTGACTTGGCGTCTCTTGAAAGACACGTGAAGACTTGAAGGATACTCAAAGACTGGAGAGAAGACCGAGTCTTACTAGGCGGTTGAGAATCTTATGCTAAGTGGAATTCTGTTCCACAAATCCAGGAGTCAACAACCAACTGAAGTGGTTCCACAATTCCAGGCAGATATGCGGAGAGCAACAACTGAACAACTGACTGCGAAAATTGTGGAAGACATGGGCCAGCAGTTGCTTTATTCATGGACCCAAGCCCATGTAGTCTATCTATAAATACTAGAGTCATTCATTAAGTTGAGTGCGGATTTTGAGATGATATAAGAGGTTAGATAGACATGATTTTGCAGATTAAATTTGTAGTTTAGTGTGTATGATCTTTGTCCTTGTAAGGTCATACGTTTAGTGTTTTTGTAAGAAGTGTTGATGTTGTGTGGTGCTAAACATTGTAGCAACACAACACTTGTTTTGATTATTCTTTTTGGCCGTAAGGCTGCCGTGTAGGTTGTTTATTAACACAACCTACGCAAAATTATCTCGTGTGTTCTTATTTAGCTTCCGCAACATTGATTTAGAGTGGTTGATACACTTTCAAGTGGTATCAGAGCCATCACTCGACACACTAAGTGTGGTCCTGACGGTATCACCTACTCTAGTAACTCGATGGATCCGAACAATATTGGCATGTTTTGTCCACCAATTCAAGATATGTCACACGACATTACCACAACATTTCAAGCCACATTGGAGAGATTTTTTTTCTGATGATTAAGATGTTGATAAAGATGATGACAATTCATTTGAGAACACAGCACTTCACATAACAGTTCAGAAGACAACAATGGAGGACAATCCTGACATCATCGAATCTGAACCAATCTCAGATAGGTACGATCTTAACTACTCTTCTCAATTGTTTTGCTTGAATGCCTCTGTTGGTGATGCAGGAAGTGTTGAGGATGACATAGACTCTACATATGGTGAAGAATGTGATGACAATACTTTCACTATAATACAAGGATTAAAAAGGTTGTATGATGAGCTGTTGGGCAAATGGAAACAACAAGCACAAGATCTGGTGGCCTCAACAGATTAGATACCACGACTCAAGGAGTGTCAAGCTAAACAGGAAGCCCTAATCACACAACGAGACATAGAGCTCACCAAGGTGAAGTCCCAACTTGAAGAAGCACAACTAACAATCCGCAAGTGGAGTGTCATAGATGATAGCGAGAAAATGTAGGATCTCAATTTCTTTCAGACGATTAGTTCTTCCTATCTGAGTAGCTCTCTTGGAGATTTCTCCTGGGTCGGGTGTGTTTAACACTAGTTAGTATCGAGGCTAGCTCTTAAGAAAGTTATGTATTAGAAAATAGTCTATTTTGATTATACAAATATATCGATGATCCATCTTCTTGTTAAGGGCATGTCGTTGACTTCTCTCGATCTTGTAGAATTGTATCTTATTTAAACATTGGTTCTCACCTAGTGCGTCATGGCTTGATATCATCGCAACGCTTTCGTCTCCTCGACTCCTCATCTTGCACATAACATTATAAGGTAAAGTCGTAAAGGTATTAAGGGTTAAATGAGTTGCTACTTGGCCTTCCATAGTGGCACTTTTGGAGTTCACACGATGTCTTCATTTGAAAATCTCCTCTTCATCATAACTCTGGGGGTAAGGTATAACTCCACATATTCGTTAATGGGTATATTCTCGCTTCTATTTAGTTTCATGAAGCATACTACCTTATTTTCAATTCGGGTCTATTCTATCAAAAACAGTCTTATCATAGAGTTCATCGCCATCTAGTTATATATAAAAGGGGAGATCTTCATTCGTCACATTGATTTAGGATAGTAATAAGTAGACATTCTAAGACACGTGAAAGTCGTTTATTATTGTCGTAAGTGCTTCTAAACGAGATCATTTGTTTATCGAGTGATCTAGCTTAATTCAAGTTCTCTAGACCTGCGAGTATAAGTTCCAGCTCTTCTACCAATAAATTAACAATCAATAGTCCTTTCTTATAGTCTAATTCGAGAAATACATTTCTCATATCATTATCATGGTGGCCACAATACGCTATATGAGTCACAATGTCACTATCTCCACATACGTGGTACTTTACCATTTTTAGACATAGAAATATCTTGGAAAATGGTCATCATGTCATCATAATTATAATTTCGATCTCAAGGGCTTCCTCTGTCCCTATCTTAATCATGTGAGCTTCCAATACATCAATAAAATTACACGATTTAACCATTGATCTTCTTAAACATTATTCATTTGATCTCAAGAGTTACTATGCCCTTATCTTGATCACATAAACTTATTCATGTCTCACATTACGACCAAATATTACACTTTCATAAGTGAAACAATATATCATAGAAACTTTTCAATGTTCAATTTCATGGGCAACTTCAAAATAAATGATTTTTATAGTTTCACACATGTAATCCATTAGAACATTTCTCTTCATATAACACGACTCATACATGTAATTTTAATAGCATTTGTAAATTATTTCGAAAATTTGGTATTCATTTGAAAACATTATTATCTTCTTTTCTGAGGTGGTAAGGAGCGCTATGAGGTGGACGAAGAATTATTTCACTTTTATAAATCTAAAGAAATACATTTTAGACTCGAGAAATAATGGGAAAGAGTTTTCGTATCCAGAGCAAACCAAAGCTCTGATACCATCTGTAACGCCCCAACAGATGGGGGCTACGTGGAATTTGAGATTCAGTAAATAAAAATTAGAATATTGTTAATAGGATAAATAATATATATGAATTGAAGAAGAAAGGTAAACTTCAGGAATTTGGACACACTGGATACAACACGAGTTCAATGTATGAAAATATTGAAGCGCAAAACATTGAAATGAATTGGATGTATAGAAGGTTGAAAATATTGTATTGAAGGTCTACATGATAAGACCAAGAGTTTTGATACGAAGGTCATTCACAAGATGAAGCAAATGATAGTAGAATAAGTATCAATATGATATCACTATCACCTTAATAATCGACATTTGTGAATAAAACATCCGATTAGGCCCACCTCATCGTCAACTCATCACCGTCCTCCTAAAACCTGTAAAAATATTTGGAAAATATTTTGGGTTGAGTACTAGTGTACTCAGTGTGAGTCGTTGCCCGACTTTTTCAGTGAAAAACAACATAAATCTCCATTTAAAGAATATTACATGCCCAACCATATGATGCATGGCGTTTTAAAACAAAAGCTCACCATACACATATGAAGACATACATTTTATCATCATATCGAGCTCGTCATCATTTTTTGCTCATTCACAGTGTTCCTCATTGCGACTAGACGGGGAAAACCGAAGTCTTCCGCGAATAATCCCCTTTCGCAAGACCGGGGAACCTGGCCAAGTTCACTCGATCCAGACTTTCTGTGTACACTACCTTGGCCGGATCCGGCTCAAGGCACAATTGTTAACTTGCATCATTGGCAGCACCAATCAACGGGTACAGTAACACCGATCCATCACATATAGGATACACATGAGCATAATAAAAATATTTGGCATGTAAATTCACATTTTCAGAAAAATCAGTTCGAGCTATTAACTCAAAATACTGTACTGTAAATACACTCACACCTGTCACCGATGTATGGAGCTCACATTCCATTGTATATGATAGATGGTATTACTCGGTAAGACCCTACAAGATGAATCTCATGGCTAAGTACAAATTGACAGACGCTAAACTCTTCTCCAACTTTAAGGACTTTGAAAGTGTATCAACCTACTCTAAGTGAATATTTGCGGAAGCTAAAGTAGAAGACACGAGATATTTTTGCGTAGGTTATATAAATCAATAACCTACACGGAAGCCTTAAGGCCAAAAAGAATAATCAAAACAAGTGTTGAGCTATTATAATGTTGAGCAACACAATAACATCAACACTATTACTAAAACACTAAATGTATGTTCTTAAGATCTAAGAAACATACATAATGAAAACTACGAAATTAATCTGCAAAAAATGTCTGTCTACTGAAATAATGAATCTAGTATTTATAGATAGACTACATGGGCTTGGATCCATGAATATAGCAACTGTTAGCCCATGTTTTCCACAATTCTCGCAGTCAGTTATTACACGTCACATATCTGCCTGGAATTGTGGAACTGCTTCAGTTGGTTGTTGACTCCTGGATTTGTGGAACATAATTCCACTTAGCACGAAATTCTCAACTGCCTAGCACGACTTGGTCTTCGCTCCAGTCTTCATGAGTCCTTTCAACGTTGCCGAGTCAGCCTTCCACGTGGCTGTTGAGTTGGACCCCAAGTCAACACTAGTTGTTATGTTAAGTCAGGAGCTAAGTCAACATTCCTGTGAAGAACACAAAAACACAAATGTTAGGTCAACACACCGAACAACAATCGACTTAAAATACCTAACAAACTCCCCCTGTTTTTGTGCCTTCTTCACAACACCCTTTTCTTCACTAGAGCTCTCCCTATGTTTATGCACTTCTTCCTCTACCTCTTCGTCCTCCTCCTCTGCCTCAGCATCCTCTGTCGGGTCCTCTGCTGCTGCTTTTGCGGTCGTTTCCACATGTTCTCCCCCTTGTTGGGAAGAAAGGCAGGCTTGGAGAGAAGGAATGAGTGCCGCCAGAGTGTTCAGAGCAACAATTAACTGTTGAACAGTCTGTGGTGGCAACTGAATGCCAGAGGCAACAGGCAATGGGCGGTCAGGGTTTTGCCAGGGCAGATCAGCCACCTTGCTTTTGCTGAACAAGGAGATGTGAATGGCGTACTCAGGAACCGGAAACGCCTCATGTGTTCTGGCGATCGCCGGAAAGCCTTGATGCTTCATAACCCTGCAGATTAGAGATGGAAATGAGAGAGAGCTGATTTGTGTTTTAGTGGACAGAGCAGCCAGCTGATCGAAGATGATTCGCCCAAGGTTGAATGGCTAGTTGAGTCCAACAAGATAAAGCAACACCCCATGTTGCTGTGTAACAACAATAACATTGGATGGGATTATCCAGTTGTAAGTGAGAACCTTGTGGAGAACTGAGTAGAGGTGGGTCAAACACGAGGATTTCATGGGTTGGACCCATCTGGACCGCTTTCCTCCGGTGATGAGTTTGGCGATATCATCAAGACTGGAGACAATGTCGCCCTCCACATGTTGGAGGCCTAGGGCAGCGTTGATGGCTTCCGTCGAAAAATCAAACACGGTATTGTAAAAACATACTTTGGCAAACTTTTGGGAGGAGCGATTTCCAAACATGCGATGCAAGTTGCAGTAGAAGTGTCTAACAATGGACTTAACGAAAGGAGGGAGTTCAAAAACAGTACCCAACAGTCCCCGGGTACGAAAGAAGGAGAGCAAATTGTTCTCGTCAAATGTTGTCTCGTCAACGGTGCGTTCACAGATGCAAGGAGCGTTGCGGAGGCGCTTCCACTTGACTGCCGCTATCTCATTATAGAACTGGAGGTTGAGGGCTTGAGTGGGGTCCAAGGGACAATCTGGAGCGTCAGACGGCTCAGAAGTGGGCACTGGGCCCTGGACCGCCTGTTTTCCTTTTGCTACAGTAGCAGCAGAGGAAGTAGGTTCAATTTTGACGTCGACGGCGGTAGTAATCCGAGCACGCTTGGGTGCAGAGGACACTTCATCCTCACTATCATCGGCAGTAGTGGGGGCCAGATTCTTTATCTTCTTGGACAAACTAGTGTGTGTGCAAAGTCTGGAACCCCGAGTTGCGGGCTTTCGTGGTGGAACAGCAGGCAGAGACGACGATCGGGATGGTGGTGATGCTAGGACGGGCTCGACCAGAGCGACAGTAGTAATCGGTGGTGCAGTATCTTCAACAACCGGAGGCACAGGGGTGGTGGTCGTGGTTGTAACTGGTGTAGGAGCGCTGGTATCGTCAACTGGCAGGGGTGCTACAGAAACTGGTATGGGCGGAGTCTCCACTGGAACGAGCGGAGTCTCTATGGCTTGCAGTGCCGGAGTTGTGTGTAGGGCCTGGAGAAGGTGAGGGTTGGCGGCTAGAAGTGCTTGAAGGAGGGCAGTAACGTCGGGGTTTGGAGGAGTAGCCATCTCAGGAGAATAGTGAGAAAAGTCTGATAGTGAGAAGACGAAGAGTTTTTGGATGAGGGAAGACGACGACGAATGTTTTGTTTTAACTATGAATCGAGAAACCGTATCAGTCTTGGAATATGTACGGATATGGAAGAGAGAGAGAATAGAGGCAGTTTCTAGGGTTCCGTGTGACAGAGAAAGTAATGATGGGAAACAGTCTGGCGACGGTTCAACTCAAAAAGAAGTTATGCCATTTCACTTTCACCCTGACATACCCAGAAACACGCTATACGACAGTTATAACCCACTATCAAGAGAGAAATAAGTGATGCTGAGGGGAATGCGAGATTATGCGGTACAGTAAACACAAGTTGCGGATGTTGAGGGAAACATTTTTAGAGAACAACATTTTGATAAAATAGGCTAACTTACTCTGTTGTACCAACATCTCTGCAACATCAACCTGGTTTATATAAATAAAATATGTGCAGAACTACAAGAATCCAAGAGTTAGTGAGTGTAGAGTGTATCGTCGCAGCGAACGCCGTACCCCCCAAACTACTTGGATTTTTCACCACACAGTTACATAAAAACATATATAGCAGAATACCAAACGTCCGTAGACAGATCATGTTGACTATGATGTTATACCAGCAAGTTAGACACGCAAGCTACACCCTTTGATATACATAGCAATGATATGGATATGGGTGTAGCACAACACAGATTTTTAATGATAAAAATAAAGACCAAGAGACTTTCGTAAGTATACGAATCTCTCATGATCCAAAGGTTTTGTGAAAATGTCAGCAACTTGGTTTTCCGTTTTCACATACTCAAGCTTGATCACCTCTTGTTCCACTAAATCTCTAATGAAATGGTGTCTTATGTCAATATGCTTTGTCCTTGAGTGTTGAACAGGATTTTTGGAAATGTTTATAGCACTCATATTGTCACAGTACACAACCAGGTCATTGTTTTCTAGGCCATAGTCACTAAGCATTTGTTTGAGCCACAACAGTTGTGTGCAACAGTTGCCTGCTGCAATATATTCGGACTCAGCAGTGGATAAGGAAACACAGTTTTGCTTACGGCTATGCCATGACACAATGTTGTTACCTAGATAAAAATAACCTCCACTTGTACTCTTCCTATCATCCACATCTCCAGCCCAGTCAGAATCACTAAACCCTATTAAGCTCATATTCATGTTTTTAGAAAAAAAGATTCCTAAATCTAATGTTCCAGCAACATACCTGATAATTCTTTTAACAACTTTAATATGAGATACCTTGGGTTTAGCTTGATACCTGGCACACACACATACACTGAACATCAGATCTGGACGAGTAGATGTTAGGTACAGTAGACTCCCTATCACTAGGGGTGTGCAAAACCGAACCGGACCCGTTAAACCGACCCAAACCGACGGGTTCGGTCCGGTTTGGAACCGACCCGTACAGGGTATCGGTCCGGTTCGGGCTGCTTTTTTAGAACCGTTAGTCTAACGGGTCGGTCCGGGTCCAAACCCGCTCAGACCCGCTGGACCCGGAACCGACCCGCATAAATTAAAAAAATATATATTTTATAATTTTAGTAAAATAAACATACTAAATACTAATTAATTAATTATTTCAAAACCTAGCAAAGAAGCACAGACGGCGGACGCAACACAACAAAATTGAAAAGCAACAGAAAGCAAAGAAGCACAGTTTCGCGGCGGTCCCGGTCCGACGCGGCGCCTCATTTACCCTTCTATTTCGGCGAAATTGCAGTCGCGAATCGCAATGAAGTAGCTAACGTGGCTTGTGTTTTCTATTTCTTGCCCCCTTTTATGATTCCATCGCGATGAAGTAGCTGTTTCTGATATGAGCACTGCCTATTTTCAAGTATTAGGCTGGAGACTGTATTCAATCAATTTTTGAAT
>JAPKLX010000012.1:4835219-4863496 GCA_026898415.1 Leonotis leonurus
GGCTGGTTTTATCTGTCCGAGACATCTTCTATCGTTCTGTTTGAATCAGTTTCTACTATCTGTTATGCTGAAACTAGAGAGAAAAGGTACAGAACATGTATAATACCAAGTGTGTTTTGAAAGAGCATCATCAAAACTTAGAATATTTTATGGGGTTCCCAACAATTTCCCCCTTTTTGATGATGTCAAAACCACACTTAGTGAAAACAATGTAACTTGTATCATGTTCTGGACAGGTAGATTAATTGTTATTTAAGTTAAATAACAGTAAATAACAGAGAGATAAGAGAACTCTAAATTCATTGATGTATGAATTGATGAGTACAAAAGATCAACAGAAATAACAGAGAGACAGAAGCAGAAGATACAAAGATCTATCTAAGAAAACCATCTTGCTGCTCCTCCTTTCTTCATCTTTTCCCTCTGTGCATCTGATACCAGCTGGATGCTTTCATAGATCCCATCTCTAACTCTGGCATAGTTAGGATCATGATTATCTATTTTGTATCCTTTGATCTTGGCCAGCTGGTTGATGTAATTCAGAATGTATGTCTTGTCTGGTATGTTGCTCCCAGGTATTGTTGGGCAGATCATGTACTCTTTTTCTGGAGCCTTTATCTGAATTTTGGCATCAGCTGCTGCTTTCCTGATTCTCTGAATAAGATCCTGGTCTTTGAAATTCTCCAGATATCGAATGAAGTCTTCATCTGGTGTAGACTCTGAGTATGTAGGCTCCTTCAAAAAATATCTGTTCAAGATAAACCCCTGCTTCACTTTCTCCCAATCACTCTGATCTCCCTCTGGAACCCATGTATCTCTGGGCGTCTGTTTCTGTAATGACAGGTTCCAGGAGAAGGGTTTCTTTTTCTTCTTTTTGGACTGAGTGGTTGATGCAGATGATTGTTGCTGCGAGCGCTCTGTTGATGAAGGCGAGGAGAAGGGAGTTTGGAAGGATTTCTCTTTAGCTTCCTGGGCAGCCAGTTTCCTCTCCCTCTCTGCCTGTTCCTTGTAGAACTGCGCTCTGAACATTGGATCACATGCTTGATCCATGCTCACTCCAAAAAGCAGTAGCTCAGCGATCTGGTCCCCTTCATCGACTGGTTTCTTGCCTTTGTCGCTGGGGATGTGAATTGAGGTTTGTGCTGGTTCTGCTCCGATCAGTGTGGGGTCTGGTCTGGGAGGAGTGGTTGGCCTGGGTTGAGTTGTTGCTGGTGTTTCTGTTCCAGCATCTGTTGCTTCTGTTAAGCCTTTGCTTGCTTCTGTTAAGCCTTTGCTGTTTTTTCCTCCCTTTCCTCCAGAGATTTCCCCCTTTTTGACATCATCAAATAGGGTATTGATGAGTGTACGTAAAGAGGTAATCTCCTCATTCATCTTCGCCATCTTTTCCTCAGCATCTTCTTTAAAGCCAAGCAGATGGTTGATTGTCTGATCAGAGGCATCAACTTTCTTCTCTAACCTGCTGTTCATGGTAGACAAAGTTTTGTCATAAGTCTCCTGAAGCTCTTCTACAGCAGTTAGGCGATTGCTCTGGGTTTCAAATTCTTCTGGAGTTGGATACAGAAGATCATTTAAGACAGCGACCTGGTTGTTCCGCATCAGCTCCACAAATTTCTCTTTTTCAAAAAGAGCAAGATGGGAGTGGATGGACAGGTCAGTGTCTTCCTTCAGTTGAGCAGCGAGTTCAGTTCCTTTCTTGTCAACAGCAGCACTGATGGATTCATCTTGTTTAGCCAGCAAATCCGCTAGCAAGGAAGTGACTTTTTCAGCTTTTTCATCAATTCCAGTCAGACGTAGGTTGATTTTGGCCTGTCCGGCTTCATTGGCTGATCTATCATCATCGATTTTCTTGTCAAGCTCCTTCCTCACTGTGCGAAGTTTTCTTCGGATATCGTCATCCATGTCGTTGACATACTCTTTCTGATGTTGGTTGAAATCAGTGAGTATCTGGGTGGCTTTCTCTTGCAGTGTGTTGCAGGTTGCTGTTAGACAGTCTTCAACTCTCAGTGTGATGAGATTGTCGAGTTGATAGTTGTTGAACGGTCTGGTTTCTCTCTCCAGCAATTCCTCCATAGTGTAAAAATTGACATGTTTATTCAGCTTCTGGGCAACTCCATGTGTGAAGATTTCATTGCTGGGCTCACCACCAATATGCTGACCCACTGGTTCATCATCACCAGAATCCAGGTCGATGATAGGAGTTTTCTTGGGAGACTGACGTTTTGAAGGTGCTCCCTGTTCTGGTTGTGATGATGATGGTTCTGTTGGTACAGGGTCCTGGTGTGGTGGCTCCAGATCGATCTTCAGACTCTCTGCCTCTTGATGCATAAGGCCAGAGATGAGTTGTTTATAATCTGTTCGAATGTCTTGGACGGTGGAGACTTGTAGTAGACTCAGCAGTGTTGCTTCTTCCTTCTTTAAGTCATCGATTGTTTTGAGTTGTAGCAATGCATCAAATATGTAATACTCGCTGTCCTTGACCAGCAAGTAAAATTTGACGCGAGTTGCAGCTCCTAAGCTTTCTGGGAGCAAGTAAATTCCAGGAAATTCTTGAAGCACAGAGTGTTTGGCTTCATTTTCCAGCAAGTTGATAACACTTTCTGCTTGCTGTTTCCTTTCTTCGGCTTCATCAGCAGATGATCCTTCCTCATCATCTTCGCTGATCCTTTCCATCCGAGGTGGAGAAGGTGTAGCTGTTCTGGCGGGAGAGAAGTCTTTCTGGCTTGTTTCTGGTTGCATCTCCTCTGTATGTTCTGCTGTTGTCTGTGGTGCCTCTTCTTCTGGTTCTGGCATGTCCGACTGTTCTGCTGTTGCTTCTGGTGGTGGTGAAGATTCTTGAACTTTCTGGAGTCTTCTCTTTTTCTGTTTAGGCAGAGAAGCAGAGGTTTCTGTCTCAACAGAACTTCCTCGCTTACGTGCTGCCTTTTCTTTAATCACCTTCTCCTTCTTCTTCTCCACACCTTTAGTAGGTGGCATCCAAGTGGGATTTGAACTACCCATTTCCAGTGCAGCAACACGGTGCACCTCGTCTGGTATCTTGTTGAAGAATTGTGGTGCCAGTCCCAATGACATCTCCAGCTGGTGTTGATCTTTGGGAATAGAGTGGTTGATGTTGTATTCCTCAGCGTCATCCCAGATTTTCTGCTTGAAAAATCTTTCAATCATCAAGCTGATCTTGGTGGAGTGTCTCAGATTTCTCCTAACTTCCACCGAAGTACCTCTGCCTCTGCTGTCTTTGGTATAAGTAACCAACTTAGCTTCCTTCACCATTAGTTCAAATAGGATCCTGCTCCAGTTGACTCGTAGATTGAGAACAACAGCTGTGAGGATTCTGAACTTCTCAGGGGTCACTTGATCATATGTCCCGCTGTGATTCAGAAAGATCCTCTGTACTAGTTCCAGTAGTAACTTGTAACCCAGTTGAAGCAGAGATCTCTGGAACATCCTTCCAGTGTAGGAGATAGGGACTACCATCATTATCTCAACCGCTTCTTGCAATTGTGCAGGGGAGATCTCTTCTAATGACATTCCTTCGTCCTTCAATCTGTACGCTTGGTTGATCATCTCAATCACATTGTAGGGAGTTTTGCTTGTGCGGTCCCCAATCGGCATTAAAACATTGGCTTCAAAGCCATGTTTGTCATTCTGCCATGTCAAATAAAAAGATGCTACTTGTTTTGCCAAA
Organism: Leonotis leonurus; assembly: GCA_026898415.1. NCBI lineage: Eukaryota > Viridiplantae > Streptophyta > Magnoliopsida > Lamiales > Lamiaceae > Leonotis > Leonotis leonurus. The sequence goes on from JAPKLX010000012.1 coordinate 4,838,902, forward strand.
AACATCTTAGGATGTGAGGTGACAATGTTGCAAAAACCTAGCATCATGAGAGCATTCACACAAATATGTACATATTCATCAGTTCATATGAACAAGTATAAATATACACACAGGAATAATAGCAGTTCATAGGACAAGGAATCACAGAATATGCAATGAACTTCAGATATATAAAAGAAAGAAATAAATTGAAAACCTTTGCAGCGTGAAACCATGGCAAAAATTTCATCAAGCTTTCGAAAACCATGGGTTTCAAGTACAGCGTACGGTTCAGGTGAGAGAAATTTCTGAACCTCAGCTACGTGTTGCAGAAAGAGTGAAGTTTGAGGTGCCATAGTCAAACGCAAAGAAGTTTTTGCGAAGAGATGCAGAGAATTTTGAAATGCTTAAGTGCTTAGAATTTTAAGAGTGCTCAGTGCGATGAAAGTGAAGGTGAATAGTTTAGAGAAGATATCGCACATATATAACAATAATAATAATAATGAGAAAAGAAATTCGAAGAGTTGAGAAGATTTTCTCCCTTTTTAGATTTTTCCCGCTTCAAGATTTGTTTTGCCGCCTTTCCTTGCGTGAGATGGACGCTCTAAATCCTAGGGTCTATAAGCGAGCGTGTGCGTATCTCTTACTTTTGGCAACTTTCCTTTTTCCTGTTTCTTGCAGGGATTTCCTCGATCCCAGTTCCCAAGGTTGTGCTAATCATGGCGAAAATAGAAGATTTATTAAATCTAGGGTAAAAGTATCTTTTACAGTCCTGTAACCTAGGAGAGTGACGTCTTTTATCTTGACGCTTCAATTTCCTTAAAGGTTCCCCCTTGACTTAGCATTTAAGAAATAATTTTCACATGGCTTTTTCGTCAATTTATTGAGAAAGTTATGCCACGTGTATTTTATTTCAACTGAGCTTTCTGTCATTCTTGTAATTATCTTTCTGGTAGCTTTCTGGACATGGCTATCTGGTAGCCTTCTGGTCATGGCTATCTGGTAGCCTTCTGGTAATCTTCATCTAGACTGAGTAGTCCAAGTTTTCCACACAGCATCTTAAATCTTTCTTCTGGTAGTGCTTTAGTTAAGATATCAGCACGTTGGATGTCTGTATGAATCTTCTCAATCTTGATGTGCTTTCTCTCTACATGATCTCTGATAAAATGATGTCTTACATCGACATGTTTGCATCTTGTGTGGAGTACTGGATTCTGTGTTATAGCTATAGCACTTGAGCTGTCACAGAATATAGGTATCTCCTTTACATCAATCTCATAATCTCTTAGTTGCTGTTTCAACCATAGTATCTGTGCACAACAGCTTCCAGCAGCCATATATTCTGCTTCTGTAGTTGATGTAGCAACAGATGTCTGTTTCTTTGAAAACCAAGATATCAATTTGTTTCCAAGAAATTGACACGTTCCAGAGGTTGACTTTCTGTCCAGTTTGCATCCTGCATAATCTGAATCAGAATAGCCTGTAAGCTCAAAATTATCATCTTGTGGATACCAGAGGCCAATGTTAGCTGTTCCTTTAAGATATCTAAGTATCTTTTTGGCAGCTTCCATGTGTGATTCTTTAGGATTGGCTTGATATCTGGCGCAAACTCCAACAGCATATGTGATATCTGGACGACTTGCTGTAAGGTATAGCAGAGAGCCAATAATTCCTCTATATTGTGTAATGTTTGCTGGTTTTCCTTCTGGGTCTGGATCTATCTTTCCATTTGATTGCATTGGAATTTTAACTTCTCTGCTGTCTTTCATTCCAAATTTGACTAGCAGATCGTTGATGTACTTTGCTTGATTAACAAAGATACCATCTGGTAATTGTTTTACCTGCAGACCTAAAAAGAAATTCATCTCACCCATCATGGACATTTGATATTTGTTCTTCATTAGTTCTCCAAATTTGTCACACAGATAGGGAGATTGTGATCCAAAGATTATGTCATCAACATATATCTGAACCAACAGAATGTGTTCTTTGACTTTGATGACAAACAGTGTCTTGTCAACAGAACCTCTTCTGAAGCCTGATTCCAGTAGGAATGTTGATAATGTTTCATACCACGCTCTGGGTGCCTGTTTCAACCCATAGACAGCTTTGGCTAGTCTATATACTCTCTGGTCAGGATTTTCTTCTTCAAAACCAGGTGGTTGCTCAACATACACTTCTTCTTCAAGTATGCCATTAAGGAATGCACTTTTAACATCCATCTGGTATACTTTGAATTTCTTGTATGCAGCATATGCTAAAAATAGCCTAATTGCTTCCAATCTGGCCACTGGTGCAAAGGTCTCATCAAAGTCGATACCTTCCTGTTGATTGTATCCCTTTGCAACTAGTCTAGCCTTGTTTCTGACTACTTCTCCATTCTCATCTCGTTTGTTTTTGAATACCCATTTTACACCTATCACCCCTTGATGTTTTGGTCTGTCTACCATATACCAGACTTGGTTTCTCTTGAACTCATTGAGTTCTTCTTGCATTGCTATGACCCAGTCTGCATCTCTAAGTGCTTCATAGGTGTCAGAGGGTTCAGCTCGTGATAGATAACAGCTGAGAAGTGCACTTTCTCCATGCATTCTTCTGGTTCTAACTCTGTCTGTTGGGTTCCCAACAATCTGTTCAGAAGGATGATTTTCTTGAATCCATTTCCTTCTGCTAGATATCTCCTCTTCTGATATCTCTGGTTCTGGTTCACTTGCTGGGTCCTCAAATTCTGGATGAGATGTTTGAAAAGGATTTTCAGTTTCTGGTTCTTCTTGATCATTATTCCAACCATTTGAATCTCTTGATTCTTCGGGTTGATCTGGTTCTGGCTCATTAGTATTGTTTCCTCCTTCTGGCTGATTGTCTTCTGGTGTAGATAAGGATGTTGGTTCTGTTCCCCCTTGCTGCAAGCTTACTGCTTCAGCTCTGGTTGGAATTTCAACCTCATTCTCTTCTGATGTATTCCAGATTAGAATATCTTCTAACAGAATCCCTTTTGCTTTCTGATTCTTGTTCTGGATTACTTTCTGGTTTTTGTTCTGGTCTTGTTCTGGTGTTTGATCAGCATCTAGGTCTCTGTCACTAATAACAGATTCATCAAAAACAATATGAGGTGTTACTTCCACAATGTGAGTCCTCTGGTTAAAAACTCTGTAAGCTTTGCTAACATCAGAATATCCTAAGAATATTCCTGGATCAGCTTTGCTATCAAAAGTTTTCAACTGAGATTTCCCATTATTGTGAATGTAACACAGACAGCCAAAAGAGCGAAAATAATGAATCCTGGGTTTTCTGTTGTTCCATATCTCGTAGGGTGTCTTCCCATGTCTGATTGTAACAACTGATCTGTTCTGGGTGTAGCACGCTGTATAGATGGCTTCTGCCCAAAATTTCTTTGGCAATCTGGTTGCATTTAGCATAGTACGAGCTGCTTCTTTTAACGATCTGTTTCTTCTTTCAACTACCCCATTCTGTTGAGGTGTTCTGGCTGCAGATGTCTGATGTGTAATTCCCATCTGGTTGCAGTAATCCTCAACTTTCTGGTTTAGAAATTCTGTTCCACGATCTGTTCTGATGGTGGTAACAGAAACTCCCTTTTTCTTGGTAATCTTGTTGAGAAAATTTGGTAACTTCTCCAGAGTTTCTTTCTTCTTATGCAAGAATATTACCCAAGTAAATCTTGAATAATCATCAATGATGACTAGAGTATATTTCCTACCATTTGTGCTTAATGGTTTAACTGGACCAAATAAGTCTAAATGTAGTAATTCTAGTATTCTGGTTGAGCTCTGGGCAGATTTTCTTGAAAAAGATGATCTGGTCTGCTTTCCAGCTTGACATGCTTCACAGATGTGGCTTTTGTCATAGATTTGTTCTGGCAATCTTTCAACTAGTTTCTCTCGAGCAATCTTATTGATTGATTTGAAGTTGAGATGGCTTAATCTTTTATGCCATAGCCAGCTAGTTTCTGACACTGTCTTTGTGACCAGACAGGTTTCTATCTGGTTGTTCCATTGCACAATATATAATCTATCCTGCAATATTCCGGTAAGGAGTATCTCATCTCCTTCCTTGTTCTTCACCAGACAGTTGTTAGTGTCAAAAGTAATTTGATTACCATTTGTACAGAACTGACTTACAGAGAACAGATTGTGGCTGAGACCTTCAACATATGAGACATTTGAAATGGTGGTCTTGCCTACTTTTATGTTTCCATATCCTCTGGTATATCCTTTTGAATTGCATCCAAAAGTGACATGAGGTCCTGGTTTCTCTATGTAGTCTGATAGTAGGTTCTTGTCACATGTCATGTGTTTAGAACAGCCACTATCAATTATCCAGATTGATCCTTTTGCAATCTTACTTCTTCTTGCAGCCTTCTGGTCCTGCAATTAAATAGATTTAGCTACCCTTTATTGTCTGGGTGCTTGGTTATTAGCAAAGATCCCTTTTTGAATCCAGAATAGCTTTAAATTTGGAACAGTAATGTAGCTTGTGATGATATTCCCATTCTCATCAACAGAGGACTTTGATTGAAGAACAGAAGGATGATATCTCTCTGATCCTTTGCTTTCTGTTTTCTTCTGTGATGTTCTGTTGACATTATTTTTGGTCTGTTGTTTGGATTCTGTGTAGTAGGCAGGATGTCCTTTTGTTTGATGATATTGTCTGTTACCAGATTGTTTAACCATCATCTTCTGGGGAAGATCCTTCTTGTTTTTCAAGTTTATTACTTGATCTGGTATCTGACTTCTTTCTGGTACGAATTTCATTGGGCCTTCTGCTTTTTCTGTGTGACCTGGATATCCTAATCCAGAAGTGCCTTTCTGTTGTATGTTGATGAGCAGTTTGGCACGTTCATCACTTCTGTAGATCATATCTCTACCTTTCTTTATCTTTTCTTCAGCAATGTTGTTCCTATTTATAAGATCTTTGACTTTTGAGTTCAAGGAATGAATCTCACTGTCTTTGCTCTTGATCTGTTCTTCCAGAACATTGATGTTAGCAACAAATTTAGTGTTTGCTTTACTCAATATCTCTTCAGTTTTCTTCAATCTGTCATTTTCTTCAACAACTTCTCTGAAAAGTCTCTTGATACTTGAGTAGCTCTTGAACATTTCATTAACTTCATCCCATGAATATTCATCTTGGTCTTCTATTTCCTGATCCAGGTCGATATCATTTGATGAGTTAGAGTTGCAAGAGTTTACCTCTACATCATCTAGACCGTTGTCTAGTCCTGCAAAGCATTCATCCCAGTCTTCTTCTTCTTTAGCAAAGAACGCTTCATCATCTTCTGTTGAACTATCAGATAGATGACTTGAGCTGGAATCATCTTCTTCTTTTTCTTCTGCTATCATAGCTTTACGTTGAGCTTTTAGCTTTCTGTCCCTTTTAGCTCGTAGTTCTTCTCTCTGACTTTTGGATAGGTCAGGACAGTCTGTCTTGAAGTGACCTGTTCTTCCACAGCCATAGCAGGTATAGTCAGTAGTATTAGTGATTTTACCATTACCTCTACTTTCTGTTTTGTCATCAGATCGTTCTGCTTCTTTATTCTTCTGGTATCTACTTTTATTATCTTTGTAGAACCTTCGATACTTTCTTGATCTGACCTCCATCTTGTCCATTCTTTTAGCAATCAGTGAGAATTCTTTCAGTAACTTATCATATCCTCCTTCTTCTGATGCAGTAGATGATGTTGATTCATCTGTTTTGCACTTCGCTTTGAAGGCAGTCTCTTTCTCCTTCTTAGTGCTAGTTTCATTCTTCTTGCTGGAGGAATGATCTGGTCCATGTATCCTTCTGATATCACATTCATGGACAGCTAGATGATCAAATAGTGCTTCAACAGATAGATCATTGAAATCAGCACGTAGAGGTTGCATAGCTGAATAGATTTCCCAGCTTGGTGGTAAAGCTCTAAGAATCTTGAGATTCTTCTCTCTCTGTGTGTACTTATCCTTTTTGAAGGCAGACACTTCAAGTAATACTTCAGTGAACCTATTCTTCATTTGTTCAATAGTTTCTCCAGGCTTCATTTTGAATTCATCGAACTTATTACATGCCAGGGATAGCTTGTTCTCGATCATAGCTTCAGATCCTAAGCTGAGATCTCTTAGTGCTTCCCACATTTCTTTGGCTGTATCAAGATCTTGGATCTTGGCCAGATGAACTCCTTTCACAGTACTGGAGATAACTCCTTTAGCAAAATCATCAAGATTTGCTTCTCTTCTTTCTTCAGAAGTATACTTTCTGGGGTCTTTCAGTACAGTTTCCTTCACTGCTCCTATCTCAGTGATACGAGTGGTTTCTTCAGTAATAGCCAAAGGTCCTTCTTCTATCACCTTCCACATTAGATCATTGAATTATATGTGTGTTACTGCTCACTTTATTGATAAAGATTGGAGGTTGAATAAGAGAATAATTAATTTTTGCACAATAGAGAGACATAGGGGTGATGATTTGGGTAGACAGATTGATACATGCTTGCGTGATTGGGGGATTGCTAGGGTATTTGCTGTGACTGTTGATAATGCTTCATCAAATGATACTTGTTTGTCATTTTTGAAAACCAAGTTATCTGGGAGGGATTGTTGTCTATTAAAGGGTAAATTTCTTCACATGCGATGTGTGGCTCATATAATTGCTTTGGTTGTTAATGATGGATTGAAAGAAATTGGTACTTCGGTTAAAAGGATTAGAGAGGCAGTGAGATTTGTTAGGCAATCTCCCTTGAGATTGGCTAAATTTAAAGAATGTTGTCAAGAAGAAAATATCTCTTCTAAGAGCCTTTTATGCCTAGATACACCTACAAGATGGAACTCAACTTTTCTAATGTTGAATGTGGCTTGCAAGTTTGAGAAGGTATTTGAGGCTTATAGTGTGAAAGATCCCTACTTTGGGATTGATCTTGCTGATGGTGATGGTGTCCCATTGGGTATGGATTGGGATAATGGGAGGAGAATGTGTGAGCTTCTACTTGCTTTTTTTGATTTGACGGTTAGAATCTCTGGCACAAAATATGTTACATCTAACGAATTTTTGCATGAGATTACTTCCGTTAGTACTATGTTGGGTGATTGGATGTTGAGTGATGACGAAGATGTGAAATCAATGGGCACAAAAATGAGGGCAAAGTATGATAAGTATTGGGGAGATCCACATAAGATGAATCACATAATCTTCTTGAGTGTTGTTGTTGATCCTAGGTATAAGTTTGAATTTCTTGAGTATGTACTAGTTCAAGAGTGGGGTGAAGAAGTAGGGAAGAAAGTGGGGAAAGATGTTTTAGATAGCTTGCATGAGTTGTATGGTGCTTACAAACAAATTCATCAACCTACAACCACCACAACCACACAATCCGATTCTACGAGACCAAAAGAATCATCTCATAGTTCGAATAAGCGTGTCATGCTTGAGAGATTCAAAAGGCAAAAAGTTCAAGTTGGATCAGTCTCTATAATAGATGAATTGGATGTCTATTTGTTGGTCCCGAAAGAGCAAGGTTTGGTGTATGGGGGGGGGGGGAATACACCAAACGCAAACTTTTCAGTTTACTTGACAATTTCAATCAGAGAGATGTGAGCTTTCTGAATTACAGATTGCTCTAGATGATAGAACACTATGATTTTTTAATCAATTAAGTTCTATCCAAGTAAGATCTCTCACGTGAGATATACAAGGCAGAAAGTAAGTGTAAACTTAATTTCCAGCAGTGTATTGTGTGCGGAATAATGGTGGACTTAGTTGGTGCTCTTGTTAAGAAAATCTTTTGAAAGCTTAATCGAGTATTTAGAAGATAGATTAAGAATGCAGGTTTGAATGAGTATGACAGATGCAGAATAAAACAACTGAATATAAAATGCAGAATTTAAATGGCACAGTTATTTTTACGTGGTTCAGGAAACCCCCTACGTCCACGGTCTAATCCAAACTGGATTAGATATCCACTACTAGGATACTCTTCTTATTTAACCTCGCTGAGAACGAGCCACAAGTTCCAATTACAAACCTTATTGAAACTTATGCACGAATAAGGGCCGTGTCCCTTTACAACTTACAGAAAACTACTGTAAACAGGCTATCTTCACGTTAATCCACTAGAAAACTACTAGCTAGTAAAGATCTCCTTCTTCTCTCGATAAGACAGACTTGAATCGAGGTGTGATTGCGATCACGAACGGTTTGAAGCTTTTGTCTGATTTGAAGATAGAATGATTGAGAATATTTCTGCAGTATAGTGCTTGCGTATATTTCAGACTTTTAAACTTCAAGCATATATAGGCTCTGAATTTGAAATTCTTAGCCGTTTGTTGATTGGCGTGATTTGATTTGTGGATTGCCAATCAGTCATAACTCTTCTTTCCTTGTAGAGTCATTGATTGAATCTTCTATGATTGGTAAGCAGATCATCTGTGATTGCTTTCCTTCTTCATGTCAATCAGTGATTCAGTTTCTATTTCTTCAATGGAAAGTCTTTAATGCTTCTTTGACAGGTTAGGTTCTGCTCTTTCTGGTTTGCTTCTATCCTTCTGGTTGTGTCCTCTCTGGTCTAGTGTCTTTCTGGTTGAGGTACTTTCTGATAGAGCATACTTTCTGATAGAGCATACATTAACCTACTCTCTGGTTGAAGTACTTTCTGGTAGAGTTGCTTTCTGGTAGAAGTACTTTCTAGTAGAGTTGCTTTATACTTTCTGGTTGAAGCATCTTGCATCTTTCTGGTTGAAGCTTCTCTGGTTCAACTTTCTGTTAAAGTTGACTAGCTTCTCTTTCTGGTTTAGCTATCTGTCTCGAGACTTGCTGGTTTTTGCATTCTGTCTTAGGACTTGCTGGTTAGCGTTCTGTCTCAAAACTTAACCTTCTGCTCCAGCCTTCTGCTCCACCCTTCTGCTCTAGACTGGCTGGTTTTATCTGTCCGAGACATCTTCTATCGTTCTGTTTGAATCAGTTTCTACTATCTGTTATGCTGAAACTAGAGAGAAAAGGTACAGAACATGTATAATACCAAGTGTGTTTTGAAAGAGCATCATCAAAACTTAGAATATTTTATGGGGTTCCCAACACTATTGCAATGAGATTGTTGTATCTTCGGATGATGAGAGTTTTGATATTTTGATGTGGTGGAAGTTTAACCAACACCGTTTTCCGGTTCTTTGTTATCTCGCTCGAGATGTGTTGGCGGTTCCAATTTCTACGGTAGCCTCAGAATCCGCTTTTAGCACCGGGGGAAGAGTTCTTGACCCTTTTAGGAGTTCTTTATCTCCTTCAATTGTTGAGTCGCTTATTTGCACTCAAGATTGGCTAAGGAAGGCAAAAGACCAAATCAATATTGAAGAAACAATTGAAGACATACAAAAACATGAAGAAGGTATCATTTTTAATGCATTTTTTCATTATCTATATATGTATTGCTTGTGTTATTAATATTTGATTAATTTGAATCTTTTTATGTAGGTTTGAAGAATCTTTCCATTAAGGACAAGAGTGATGAAAGTGTGACTCAAACTCAAGAAAAGAGTGCTCAAACCCAACAAAGTCACGTGAATGCTATGGATACTACTACAAGTTTTGGTTGAATTTGAAGATTTCAAAGTTGTTTTTTCTTATGAGATTTTAGTTTGATTAATGGATTGTCATGTACGTAATGGATTGATTTTAGTTTATGTTTTGTTGTGGATTAGACGTATTTTAGAGTTGATTAATGGATTGGCATGTGATGGATTGATTTTAGTTCATATTTTGTTGTGCATTGAAAAAAAAATTGGCTGGGTTGGACCGGACCCGGACCGAACCTGGAGCTCGGGTCTGGGCCGGTCCAGGGTCGGTCCTGCTCCTCTTTTCGGTCCGGTTCGGTCCAAATTTTTAAAAAAATTCGGGTCTTCGGTCCATCCGGTTCGGTCCGGGTCGGTCCGGTTCGGACCCGATGCTCACCCCTACCTATCACTAATCTGTAGAGTGTTGGGTCAACATCCTCTCCAGCATCATCTTTAGTCAACTTTTCTGTAGATCCCATGGGAGTTTTCATGTGCTTTGCTCCTTCAAGATTAAAACGATTTATCATCTCTTTGGCATACTTGCTTTGAGAGATAAAGATGACATCTTGTCCTTGTTTAACTTGAAGTCCAAGGAAGTATGTGAGTTCTCCCACCATGCTCATCTCAAACTTTGTAGACATTGCACCAGAAAAATTATTGAGCATGTTACGTGAGGTGGAACCGACAATCATATCATCAACATAGATTTGAGTGATAAGAATGTGTTGATCTTCCCTTTTGATAAACAATGTCCGGTCCGCACCGCCTCTCACAAACCCGTATTTGAGAAGGAAGTTTGTGAGATGTCCATACCAAGCACGTGGTGCTTGTTTTAGCCCATACAAAGCTTTCTTTAGTCGAAAGACGTGATCGAGCTTGTGGGGATTCTCAAATCCTTTTGGTTGTTCAACATAGACTTCCTCCTTAAGTTCACCGTTTAGAAATGCTGCCTTCACATCCATCTGATATAGACTGATGTTGAGATGACATGCAACAGCAAGCAACAACCGAATGGACTCGATTCTTGCAACTGGGGCAAACGTGCCATCAAAATCCACCCCTTCAACTTGAGTATACCCTTGAGCCACCAATCGTGCTTTGTTTCGTACAATTGTTCCCTTCTCATCAGATTTGTTCTTGAAAATCCACTTTGTGCCAATAACATTTCTATTGGCTGGTCTGGGAACAAGGTACCAAACATCACTACGAACAAACTGATTTAGTTCTTCATGCATAGCATTTATCCAGAACTCATCAGTCAATGCTTCCTTGACATTTTTTGGTTCAAACTTGGAGACAAAGCATGTTACGCCATCAATTGTAGAGCACACAGAATACAAGCACGCCATTTCTCGATAGTCAATTGGTTGTTTGCGTCTTGTCTAAACACCATCCTCAACATTTCCTATGACTTAAGACAATTGATGGTTTTCTCTAACTCTTCCCGGAGGTTCTCTGCGGTGAGTAACCTCTTGAACCTCATCTTGTTCGTCTTCTGGTTCCTGTTGTGTAACATTCTTTTCCTCATCACTGCTGGATGTTGTGTTAGGTGGAGCAGTTTGGGCTTCGACAGGAGGTAGAACAACTCCCCCTTGATATACGTCGTCTTCTGCTCCCACCTCCTTGTTCACATCACCTGCGTCATCAAAGACAACATTAACAGATTCTTGTATTGTCTTAATGCGAAGGTTAAATACCCTATAAGCTACGTTGTTTGTTGAGTACCCAACAAATACACCTTTGTCTCTCTTATCATCAAACTTTGTTAGATACTCACGATCATTTAGGATAAAACATACACACCCGAAAACACGAAAAATTTTTAGGTTAGGTTTTCTTCCCTTAAGTAGCTCATACGGTGTTTTGAATGAGCCTGGTCGAATGTTGACTCGATTGTTGATGTAACATGCGGTGTTTACTGCCTCAGCCCAAAAACGTTTCGCCATTTGTTTTGAGCTCAGCATCACCCTAGCCATCTCAATGAAGGTCCTATTCTTGCGTTCGACCACTCCATTCTGCTGTGGAGTTTTTGGTGCTGCAAACTCCTGACATACTCCCTTTTCATTGCAGAAACTTGTAAATTGTGAATTTTCAAACTCACGGCCATGATCAGATCTTATACGAGATATTCTAGCATCAAATATATTAGCAACGCGAGCAAACATATTTCTAAACATCTCAAATGTTTCAGATTTGTCTCGTAAAAAATATGTCCATGTGAAGTAGGAAAAATCATCTACCACAACTAGTACATACCTTTTGCCACCAATACTTTCCACTTCCATGGGTCCTACCAGATCCATATGCAGAAGTTCAAAGCATCGGTTGGTTCCAAAGTGTTGCTCACGGTGCTGTAGAGCAGGGTGTGACGCATGCAATTGTTTTCCTCTTTGACAGTCTCCGCAGACAATTTGGTCTGCCTTCCCAAGTTTGGGTAGACCTCTAACTGCATCCATCTTGACTAACCTGCCAAGATTTTGAAAGTTAGTATGACCTAATCGTTTGTGCCAGAGTATAACATCATCAACTTGAACCTTGTTGCATTTTAGGTTATCAGCCATGTAACAATTGTCTGATGACCTTTGACATGTCATGATACACAAGTTTCTATTATTGTATACTTCAAATGCATCTTTAGTGAATTTTACAAGCATGTTACCATCACATAATTGACTTATGCTGATTAAGTTTGCCATAAGTCCTTGCACATGATACACATTTGTTAAAGCAGGCAAACCAGGAACATTAAGTGTACCTCTTCCTACGATTTTACCTTTTGAACCTCCACCGAAGGAAATATTTCCTCCGTCATAAGTCTCATAGTTGGAAATAAATGTTTTGTTACCTGTCATGTGACGTGAACATCCGCTGTCAAAGTATCAAGAGCCTGAAATGTTAGTTTTCAATGCTGTATAAACAACATTACATGTTAGATCAGCTTTCTTTACCCATATCATTTTGGGTTGTTGTGGCAGCACATAATATGAGTTGTCATCCCTTTTCTTTTGATAACAAAAAGGTTTTATGTGGCCTGGTTTGAGACGGTAATGACACACATATTTCCTTCTACGTCTCTTACTCCTTTTCTTACCTTTCTTACCTTTTTCTGCTTGAGAGTTGCTTTGCTTTGTCTGTGTTGGTGGGTCTGTGAGCACAGCATCTGCTTTGGTATTGGATGTTTCTCCTACCGATGTGGACCCATGACAGAACACAGTTGGTGCAGCATATCCGAGGCCCCTTTTGCTTAGGTTTGCGTTGTCCATGATCTCTTGAAGCGAATAAGTCTCAGTATTCCACTTGCGGATGGTCAGCTGTGCTTCTTCAAGTTGGGTTTTCACCTTGGTGAGCTCTATATCGGGTTGTGCAATTAGCACCTCCTGTTTTGCTTGGGCTTCCTTAAGTCGTGTTATCTCAGCTGTTGAGGTCACCAGATCTCGTGCTTGTTGTTTCCATTTTCCCAATAGCTCATCATACAACCTTTTTAATCCTTGTATTATAGTGAGAGCATGATCATCACATTCTTCACCATATGCAGAGTCTATGTCATCCTCAATACTTCATGCATCATCAATAGAGGCATTTAAACAAAACAATTTAGAATAATAGTTAGGATCATACCTATCTGAGAAAGTTTCAGCATCAGCGTTTTGGCCTGATCTGTCCTGTGGTGTTATTGTCACATGTAGTGCTATGCTCTCGAACAATCCTTCATCAACATCTTCAAAGAACTCGTGCTCATCATCATTCCAAGACACCCAATAGGACTTACCCCTTTTTCGAAGTGTGTTGGCACACTGATTTGCAAAGTGTCCAAAACCTCTACATTCATGGCATTGTACGCTGTCGAGTTTAGAGGAGCTGAATTTGAACACTTCATTGTGAGGTGTTTTCCTAACATGAGGTTTTCTCTGACTGTTATCGTTCTTTGGGGGTTGATAGTACTCCAAATGTGGTACATCTCGTTCCTTGGGCCTTTCTTTGTTCTTGTCTCGATTGAATCCTCTCACCATCCGATTAAACTTTCTGGTGATCATGGCAACATCATCTCCTTCATGGATCTCTTCCACTTCTTCGGATTCATTGGACTCCATTATGTCAGTTAGCTTACTGCATGAAGGTGACGAGATTGTGTCTGCTGTGAGAGCCACCGTTTTCTTCTTCGTGAATGTCCCTCTTGCCTCTAGATTTATCTCATAGGTCTTGAAAGAGTTGATGAGGTCCGTGAACTCAATCGTATTCACAGCTTGTGACGTTTCAATAGCTGTTACCTTCATATCGAACCTAGGTGGTAAAGTGCGAAGTGCTTTGGAGATAAGAACTTTGTTACTTAACGCATCTCCCAGATCTTGACACTCATTTGAAATGTCAAGAATCTTCTTTGTGTAGCTGGAAATGTCTTCATCTTCCTCCATCTTCATATTCTCAAATTGAGATGTGAGAATACGTAGACGTGACTGCTTAACGCTGGTGTCGCCTTCACAGTGCCTTTGCAAAATGTCCCGAGCATCTTTAGCACACATACAGTTCTTGACCAGCTTGAACATATTTATGTCAACTGCCGAGAGAATTGCGTTGAGTGTGCGATCATCGAGTGTAGCAGCCTCAACTTGATCACGTGACCAGGAGCTTTGTGGTATTGGGATCACATCACCTTCTGCGTCAGTTTGTTTTGGTGGTGACCACCCATTTTCCACAGAAATTCATGCTCTTCTGTCTAGAGACATAATGTATGAGCGGGTGCGTGTCTTCCAGTATGAGTAATTCGACCCATCCAAGACCGGAGGTCGAAATGCTCCAATGTTGTTTGGATCCATTGATGTATTAGAGTTGTGATACTGTCAGAACCACACTCAGTGAGTCGAGTGATGGCTCTGATACCACTTGAAAGTGTATCAACCTACTCTAAGTGAATATTTACGGAAGCTAAAGTAGAAGACACGAGATATTTTTGCGTAGGTTATATAAATCAATAACCTACACGGAAGCCTTACGGCCAAAAAGAATAATCAAAATAAGTGTTGAGCTATTACAATGTTGAGCAACACAATAACATCAACAATATTACTAAAACACTAAATGTATGTTCTTAAGATCTAAGAAACATACAGAATGAAAACTACAAAATTAATCTGCAAAAAACGTCTGTCTACTGAAATAATGAATCTAGTATTTATAGATAGACTACATGGGCTTGGATCCACGAATATAGCAACTGTTAGCCCATGTTTTCCACAATTCTCGCAGTCAGTTGTTACACGTCGCATATCTGCCTGGAATTGTGGAACTGCTTCAGTTGGTTGTTGACTCCTGGATTTGTGGAACAGAATTCCACTTAGCAAGAAACTCTCAACTGCCTAGCACGACTTGGTCTTCGCTCCAGTCTTCATGAGTCCTTTCAACGTTGCCGAGTCAGTCTTCCACGTGGCTGTTGAGTTGGACGCCAAGTCAACACTAGTTGTTATGTTAAGTCAGGAGCTAAGTCAACATTCCTGTGAAGAACACAAAAATACAAATGTTAGGTCAACACACCGAATAACAATCGACTTAAAATACCTAACAGACTTCTAGTGCTTCCTGAACTTAATGTCTAACCATTCTAATATCGACCTATTAGTTATCCGATGATCATCATTTACAAAGACTCGTCTGTTAACTACTTAAGATATTTCTATCTATTATTAGTCATTTTCATTCGTCACGATAGAAGGAGTAACACTTATCTCGATTACACGTGTATTGTACATAATCATATCGTTCGTCGACTTTGAGTAATGACGCGTTCCAACTTAATAGGATTTTGAATACTCATTATACTTATTCGAAATAATCATGTCCTAAGTTTCACTTAAAAGTAATGGAATTCGTAATGCCAAATGAGTTGAGATATATTTGGACTTCCAATCGTGGTTCTTAGTGAAAACTTATGCACAAATTTTTGTTTTTCAAAGAAGTTTCTCTCAAACTACCAATGATAAATTTGTAAAATTTTAACAATAGCTTTTCAAAATTCCAAAGTCAATTATTTTCAAAAGAACATATTCAAAAACTCATTTTTGATAGCTATTAAGGAATAAAAATGTTAGGTTCTACTTTCAAGACCTTTTATGATGATTTAAAACTTAAATTTTTGTTAGTCTATCAAACGAACTCTAAGGAATGTGAAATTTTACACAAAAACTAAAAACATCGTAAGGAACATAACTTATAAACACATTTGAGTTTCATGGATCCAATAATATGAAATAAAATCACATAGTTTCAAAATAATTTTCACAAACACATCAATTCATATCATATGAGCAGTTGATTTTGAAAAATCATAATATATTGAAAATAACTCGAATTTAGTCGAATAAAATTTTAAAATGAACCCAATGTCTTAAATTTATATTTTTCAAAAACAAAACACGTAAAATTATTTCAATTATATTTTTCCCAAATTTTCAAAGTTAGACAAGTGCCCAAATTTTCGCAGGAGTTGACAATTTGCGCAACCATTTTGTAAAAGTCGTAGTAAATTAAAAACATAACGAAATTGACTGATTAAAATTGTAGATTACTCCTAACTCGATCTAGTATTTAACTATGTTAACAAGACTAGAATTAGAATATTCATACGTACAGAAATGACGAGGCAGAAGTCGGGCAGAAGCTTCAACATAAGAATGTAAAGCAAAATTTAATCTCCTAGTTCATCATGTTTCATTACCAACACAATATCAAACTACTAATCCTAAAATCAAATAACTATATTATCACATATTAACACAAGATAATTCATAATCCTACCACATTCGGTCTAAAACGGTAAAGAGAAAGAATGACTACCTTATGGAAGAACTAAGGTGTGAATGTGAAGCTTTCATGGTGGGTTTGCCGGAGTTTTCCTCTCCTCGCCGGAGCTGCCCTCTTCTTTCTGGAGGATAGTTAAGAAAAAAAATGGTAGAGAGAAGGGGTGAGAAGGGAGAGATGTCAATGGAAAAAAGAGAATGTGGAAGAGTTCAAACTTACAACTTTGGACAAAAGTTTGGTCTGGCATGGCTGCTTTCCAACCAATGTTTGGATGATCAGACCCGAAAATGGAATGTACACGTCGAGAGGAAGCTTGGGGTGAAATTTGGGCTTATTTGGTCGTCGAGAAAATTTTCTGGCGACGGCCTCCGATGGTCCAGCGGCCGGCCAACAGGTTTCCGGCAGTAGGGTGGAGAGCATCTCTCTCTACACTATTCTCTCTCTAAAATATGTGCAGGCTGAAAATGAAGAGAAAATAAGATGAAAGGGTATTTATACTCACTTCCTCTTGAACTTTAAAAATTCATCGAGCGTTCAAACGATTTCCAATTTTTACGATCTTGGTATCTACGGATTTTTCTTGACGAGCTCTATTATTATGTAGTATAATCATGTGATAAGAAAAATTATTTTTCTAAGTTACTCATGCGCAAGTGTTACCATTTTATAAATATAATATTTTAATTAAATCTTAAGCTAAAATAATTAAAATTTGTAATTACGCTAAAAAAATATGAACATATTCCACTAATATTTTTTATATAATAATAATAATATTAATTAATTAATTTTTAAACAAACATATCGATTTTTTTTTCGAAATTTTACAGATTCGTTTAATATTAATACAAATTATAGAAATAATTATTAGGAGTAATATTTACATGTGATGTAAAGAATGACAATCATTTCATTTGGCATTTAGTGAATTTTTAGATTTATATATTGCATTTTGTTATTAGTACTAAATAAATAAATTGAGTGATGCGATTACTTTTAAGATTGAATGTATCTTGTTCAAATCCCACCATCGCAATATATTTGGGGTTAATTAAAAAAATGCTCAAATATGTAACTAGCGAAAAATATCCATATTCTAAAAGTTATTTGAAAAATATTTAAAATGATTTAATTATCCTTATGTATTTACCTTTTCTATCGCTAAAGCATATTGTACTTTACGTTTATATACTTCAATCCGTCCATCCGAACAATAAATTATATGTTTGGAATCATAATGTATTTAAGATATCAAATTATGAAAATCTGGTCACGAAAAATTGTCTAAAAATGAAAATTATGTCGCACTTTCTAAAACCCGGCCACAAACCAACTGAGATTTTGACTTTTCTTAATCGGGTATTTTTGCACGTGCAATACATGTTATTAATATGTTAAATGAATAAAATCATTTTATTAATATGCACTGGAAATTTGAATTTTTTTGAATTTGATGTTGTTTAGTTGGGTATTGGTGCAACATTACCTATTGATAAATCCATAACTTTAAGGTCTCTTATAATTTGATTCAATTGTAAAATAACACGACGTATTTATCTAGGGAATAATTAATATTTTACTTAATGTATTATTTATTAGTGCATTGGAAGTGTCTTGACACGATTAGAACTGTCAAAATTGTCAGATTGTACTTTTCAAGGTTTTGAAGTCCATCCAAACTTGTTGGTAAAAAAATAATTGAGCTACTATTATGTAACAAATTATTAATTTGAAATTAATTACAAAATTGTTATTCAAATTAATTTCTAATTTTAGATAAATCCTTGTAATACTTATTGTTTGAAAAACTATCTTAATATATTAAATAATAATAATCTTAAATTAGTTAACACAACATATACAATATTGTGATATCATTGCTTATATATTTTTATATTTTTACTTTTATATTTTTATATACCAAATACCTATCAATAATTATATATTATATAATTTTAATAATATATATATATATATTACTTTTAGATAATATATAAATTAATAAAATAATTTTTTTAATTAATATTAGAAAAGGGGAAAACGAAAAATATAAATATAATTATACATAATTCATTTAGAAATATTTTATATATACAAATTATATGTATATGATAATATGTATATATATAATTCTTTTCAATTTATTAATTTATTATAACTTTTGTATAATAAATTCATTTTTTATATATTCTTATATCAAATTAAAGTTTTTGTCGAGATCTTTAATTTAAGATGCATATTAAAAATATTTTTACAAACGAAATAAGATATTTTAGGGAGAAAATGTTATAGGATAGATAAAATAAATTAGTTATATAACTTATATGTTTAAACTTCAAGAACTTTTTAATTTAATATATTTAATATTTATATTATCTTTATCATTAAAATTGAATATATATCTATAAAATTATCATTGAAATTGAATATTTATATATATGTATAGATTAATTTTGTATTAAAGTGTGAAATTTTAAAAACAAATAATCAAAGTAATAATACTCTAGAAATTAAATATGTAGTCTGAATAATTAGTTAAATATATAATTATTTTAATAAATTATTATAAATGTTATATAATACATTACAATTTATTGAAATTTTATTTTCAATATACTACAAACGCTAAAATCTTTCTAATGGTCAATAAAAGATTTTTACTACTTTGAAACTCTATTACTTCTCATTTCTCCACCAACTATAAAAAGTTACATAAGAAACATAAATTGTTTGTGCGTAGAAAAGTTATCATTAATATGTTGAATTATGATTACCTTTTACCCTCCAATTTGAATATAATTACAAAATTATCATTTAAATTGATTTAAAATTAATTTGAAATTAAATAATTTCTATTATATATATATATATAGATAGATAGATATGGTATAGTTTTCGAGAATAAAATCAATTAATTACTTATAAAATTGCACTATGATGGCAAACTCTAAACTGGATGAGTGAGTATTTCTTTTAGCTACATTTGAATATGTACATAGTCTATTTTTCAATAAGTGTTTCATTTCACTAAATATTTTATTTTCTATTAAATGTTCTATTTCAAAATTTTAGTAAATAACTTATTCTTCTCACTCTTCCCTTTTATCTATTAAATGTATCAATATAACATTTCAAACAAAAAAATATTTAACAATGATATAAATGTAAATTAAAAATGAATTAAGTACTTATTGAAAAAATGCAGAGTATCTCTTAAGTCAAACTTGTGAGCATTATGTTAGGACAACTTTTTCCTAATGAAAAATAACACAATGAAAGGTGGGAATGGTAAATAAGAAAGTTGTTAGAAAAGAAAGTGGTACAAAGTCAGGTGTGGGCAAGCCAAGATTGAAAATCAGCTGATACTATCATAATACATAAATACATATAAAGTATAAAAAAGATGGGGGAATGGGAAAGAAAGGCTGGAAATACTTAAAGGCTAAGCAATGGTGATGATGAAATAAATTAAGGACGAAAATGGACATGTATATACAACTCAGAGCAAGTAGGCAACATTTGGATCCCACTACATATATACAAATAGAAAGAAAAAAAGTGATACTATACATATCAAAGTCATCGAGAACCCCCAATAAGTCTTCTTTCTTCATTCATATCTAACCCCCCCACTTTTATTACTATAAAGTAGTCACCACAAAGTTTCACATACTTTAATCGCTATTAATTAGTTTTAATCTGGAATTATACTTTACTAATTACTTTCACACACAGATCAGATCTTTCTTTCTACGTTGTATATTAATTAATTAATTAGAACATTTTTTTACTAGGAACAAGTATATGTATGTGTGTGTAGATATATATAGTTTTTTTCGGTCACAGTGATTTTAAAATTTTCAATACTACTTAAAAAATATGTAAAAACTATAAATACATGCAACTACTACATCAAATATATGGTCCATAATATATGAATTAAAAAAAAAGGTTAAATGCATGTACTTATTGAAAAGGACTTGGATTGTGATTTGCTAATTTAAGTTATGACCAAGTGAATAGCAATTGAAAGAAACAACAAAGTACATTTGAAAATTCAAACCTAATGTTTGGCGTATAAACATTACATACCTTTTTGCATCTTATATGGATATCTGAGAATTGAGATCACATTATGTCTAGTAAATATTTATGTGGCCATAATGAGGAAAGCAATGCATTAAAAATATTAATAGTTTATCTAAAATAATATATTAATAAACTTATAAATTATAATACATCCGTTTCAATATTCATAGTCTTTTTTTTTTATTTCAAGACATTTCAATATTATTGTTCCCTTATCCAAAATATCAAAAACACTACAATAAAACATACTTTTAATGAGAATAAAAATTGCACTATACCGTCATTATTGACATTTAACTAGATAAGCAATAATGAGAGGTAATGACGGGCAAAAGAAATTTGTTACTAAAAGTTATCAGTGATGAAATTTGAACTTTTAACTATAAAGTTTACTCTCACTAAAACTTTTTTTTTACAATTAGTGAAGATATATCTCTTCATTAATATTTTCGTCATTAAATATCATTTTTTAAAGACTTCTTGATCTAATGTTCAATAAATATGTGCCAGAAATATAGATCATAAATATTGAGACATAAAATAATTTATAAATGAGACATCAATTTTTTTGAGAATGATTTAATTCAATTTGATTGGTTTTAGTTATTAGTTTTGTTATCACATCAAAGAGCATTTGTACTACAACTTCAATTAACAAAATTGAAGAAACTATTATTATGTGGATGAAGATCATATAAATAATTTTGTCCCCTTCTTCTATACTATAATTAACAACTAACAAAATACAGTAATAATTAATGCACGATCAGCTGCGTTATTAATAGACAAACATTAGAATGTGGATGGAATCATTTTTTTATTCCTAGCCTACATTTATTATGCCTAATAATAATTATATGTTCATTGATTAATACTCCTCCAAGAATGACGTGGAAGTGGGCAAATATCTTGTCCTTTCTATTTCAACTTGATCAGATTATCCATTGCCACGTGGCGCATGATTGACGACTACATTAGACTACATGATCTTATTTTAGTAGCTACTTATTCATGGGATCACATTAATTTGTATCAAAATTGAGATGTAATCTCAAATCTGCATCTGCATAATGTATATGTATTAAAAAAAAAAACGAGGACAATATTTCAAGTTCAAAACCTGATTATATGACTGGTCCGATTTAAATAGTTATATAATTTTATACACTAGACCAAGATTGAATTTGTCCACCTGATTCATATTGAGTTCTTATTGTTTATGTTATGAAGGCTCTAATAAATTGTTTTGATTTATATTTAAAAACCGTGTTTAATATTATGTTATTTTTAGAAAAGCTTACTTGTTAGGGAACAAGTTTCAATTTGTAAATTGTTAAGTTGTAGTTTTATAACAATAAAGATTGTCAAGCAAGAACTGATGAGATAAGTATGACAAAAACTGACGGATTGAAACCTAATGGTTAAACTTATGATTAACTCTAACAATACGAAGTTTGACAGGAAGCCTGATGACTATCTCACTCGGACTTACCGTGACAAATCATTAGAGTGAGAATCAAGTCGCGACTCTTGAAAACAAATTGAATGATTTTTTAAAACTGACGTATTCCCCAAACACTACAACTCTCTATTCGGAACCAACAATTTATATATTTTCAATACGTCAATAGTGATTTATTATGAGCTTTCTTTTTTATATTGTTTTGTGTGTTTGAGTACAAAATTCATTTGAGGGATAAAATTATAAGTTTGAAGGAGGGTGTTAAGAGGATTTTCACTTTCTAAATCTTCTACTCTCTTCCTCTCACTTTATTAGACGCATTTTTCTTATTGTGACGTCCTACTCAATTATATATATTTTTATTTTTGACAAATTTTAAAGTACAAAACCCTCTCATCAAAAGTAATTATAATTAAATATTGATATTCGAACCAAAAGCAAATGCATCTAATGAAGTGAGATGAAAAGAGTATATTTTATTCATTTTTATTTTTTAATTTCATTACTTTTCATTCATTTCTTTTATTTTAAAGAATGATCAATTTATCAAGGATACGAAAATTATAACATTAAAATTCTCCTTCTTTAATCCATAAATATATGTTCTACACACGTTTTGGAGAATTTTACATTTTTCTTATGAACTCCTTAATCACTTAAATGATGATTATGTAAAAACTTCATATTTTGAGTGATTACATAATCACTTATTTGAACTTGTTATGAATCCATAAGAAATGAGATATTGTTGATTGAAAAAGATGATGATTTAAAAATAATTATCTTATCAGTCATATAAATAACGGAAAATTCAATATATCAAAATACTATTAAGAATAACCAGATAAACGAAAACAATATTAGATATAATTTGATCCTAAATTCAAAATCTTTACACATAGAACTAATCATTAGTTCGCAGTCATTGATTAAAAGAATTTCAATACATAAATCAACTAATAAAAGAATTTAAAATAACTTTTGTCGTATCACTTATATAATAATTCATGAGGGCAAGACTTAAAATAATACCTCAGTCTTATAAAAAAATTATAAGATGCATTATTTGTTATTTTGACAAGTCTCATGTAAGCATAAAAAATTATTTTTCATTTTTGAACATGATTCATCTTTAATAACACTTAATTAGAGCAGCTGCAGCGGTGGGCAAGCGCGCGCCCCGGGCAGCATTGGGGGGAGGGGGGGGCGCGCGCCCAGGCATGAAACCCCCACTGCGGGTGCTCCGGGCGCGCGCTGGGGATGGCTAATGTGAGACGGGCGCGCGGGCGCGCGCTCCGCGCGGGTTCACCGCTGCGGGTGGCCCGGGCGCGCGCCCCACCCCATTTTTTAATTTTTTTTTTCGTTTTTTTATATTTTTTTTTTATAAATTCATCTATAAATACAACATTCCAATCCCACATTTTCACACATCTCATTTATCCTCCAATCTTTCAAACATATCCACTCACTACTCATTTCATACACTTACCAAAAAATATCATGGATGATGAATTCAATCCGTTCTTACTCCGAAGTGGGAGCCAAGGTGCAAGCTCCGACAACCAAAGCTCGGACAACAATTCGTCCGGCAATTATTCAAGCCAAAATTCACCCTACATTCCCTCGCCCTATATTCACTCCCCTCAAACTCAAATTAATTTCTCACTTTCACAATTCAACCCTCTTCTTTTTTCTACTCCTTCTTACCCCGGTCAAACTTATCCCGGGTTTCAACTTCCTCCCTACGCACCCCAATTCGATTCACAACCGTCTCCTACATTCTCAACCTCCTCAACCGGCCGACAACAATCCGATGAAGCCGGAGAAATCAACTTGAATGATTCTTTGGAGGAGAGTACGGACGAGCCTCTTGCTCACTCCCAAAGCAAGAGTTCGGGTCGTCCCAAAGGTGATCAAGCCTACACCGAGGCCGACGACATCATACTTTGTCGCACTTGGCTCGACACAAGTCAAGACCCTATCATCGGCAACAACCAAAAGGCCGAGGCCTATTGGAAGCGCATCACCGACTCCTTCAACCGTCAAAACTCGTCGAGGCCTCGCCAACTTCGACAATTGAAGTGTCATTGGCAACGTATCCAAAATTTGACACGGGAGTTTTGTGCGATTTACATCCGGTGCTCGGATCAATGGGCAAGCGGCAACTCCGACTACGACGTCTATCAAAAGGCGTTGGCGGAGTACAAACAAATGAAGAACGCCGACTTCAAATATCGGCATTGTTGGGAGATTTTGTGGAACACGCAAAAGTTCCAACGCGTTGTTCCGGACACCTCCTCCAACAAACGGGGGAAAAACAATATGGGAGAAGGCTTCACGAGCGACTACACCCAAGGTGGTGAAGCCCAAACCGAACCCGAGGAACGTCCGATGGGGACGAAAGCGGCGAAGAGAAAAGCCAAAGGTAAAGCCTCCGCCTCCGACTCCGCCCCCGCCCCCGAACAAACGACCGAAGCGTTGGATGCTTTGAAATTAAGCTCCAACGCAATATCAACCTTCACGTACGAAACAACAAAACTTGCTTATTGGAAGATCTTGATGAAGGATACGTCGAGGATGACTCCCGAGCAACTCGATATGCACAACAAGATGTGTGCACAAATTAAGAATAGGTTTGATTTCGGTCTAGATTAGTGTTTTAATTATGAAGTATTGTAATTTTCAATTTCTAGATTAGGGTTTTAATTATTAAGTATTGTAATTTTCAATTTCTAAATTA
>JAPKLX010000012.1:4866437-4953482 GCA_026898415.1 Leonotis leonurus
TTCCCAAAATGATGTGATGGGTGCATGTTCATGCTGGAGTACACTATAATAAATATAGAAGATCTTGAGAAATACTTAACAAATGCTTATATTAAAACCATCAAATTACAATTACACCAGAAAATTGAAAAACAGATACATAAACCACATAATTGAAAATACATGAATTAAAATACATGAACTGAAAATACATGAATTACTAAAGATACATAAACTCTGAAGTACGATTACATCCCATATAACTGTCGCATTAGCTCAAGCTTCAAAGCTTCTTCTTGAGGAGATAATTGACTCTTTGCCAACAACGTGTTAAGTGTAGAAGTTTTTAGCTTCTCTCTCTGTAATTCAGTTTCAACTTGACGTGTAATCCTCAACTGACGAAATTCTTCAGTCCATTCATCTGGAAGTATGGAAGACTGCGATGTTGTTTCTTTTGCTTTTCCTTTTCTTTTAGCATTCGCCTTTGCTTTGTCTCTACCAATAGGACGAGAAAGTCTCGAACCTCCACTTCCAACAGCTTCTGGTGTGGATTCAGTTTGAGGGTCTCCATCCTCATCGGTCCTTGATCTTTTTGAGCTCCCACGACTTTCTTCAACACTATCTTCACCTTCGGCCCGAGAACGTGTATAACCAGTACTATTTATTTTTAATTCCCATTTAAGATTGTGACTCATAACTTTTTCAAACACCTCATGGTGTGTGAACTTAGGTTTTCCATACAATGTTTGAGCTACATTCTCAATGTCTTGGCTGGACTGCCCGCTCGTTTTTCGATCATACGCTTTGTTGTATGCAGCAACCCACTTTGTTACATTTTTATTGAGGCGCCTGAATCGTTGCCTCAATGATTCTAGGGACCTTGCACCGCCAATTGTTGGATTTTCTATTCGACCTTGCTCATACATATTTAGGATACTTTTCCAAAATGTAGAACTATCTTGGTTTTTGCCAACAATTGGATTATTGCTGACAAAACACCATGCAGACATTAATGTTACATCTTCTTGATCCGTCCAACCTTTTGAATTGTTGGAAGATATTGTGTGAGTTTTTTCATATGAGTTTTGAGAGATGTTTTGAGTGGTTTGGTGATATTCGCGAATAGATGAATGAGGATGATTTTGAGTGGTTTGGTGATATTCGGGAATAGGTGAATGAGGATGATTTTGTGAAAATGAATGGTTCATATCATAATTGAACGTTGAAAAATCTCCAGAATTTGAAATATTTTCAAGATCGGGATGATAATCTCCAGAAAAATCAAAATTCTGAGAATTGAAGAAAGAGTTATTGTCTCGATCCATAGAAAAATATAGAACGAGATAATAAACAATACAAGTAAAGAGAAGAAGAATTTTTTAGGTGTAAGAAAAATATATCAAGATTGGTCTCTATTTATAGAGGATGAAAAGATAAAAATTTTGATATTTTTTTTTATTTTTTTTAAATGTATTATAAAAAAGTTATTTTTATTTTATCTTTATGTCCAATTAAAATCTAACAAACCAATATAATGAAGACATGTGTCATCATCCTATTGACTTAAATAAGAGGAGAGAGAGAACATCAATGGTCTCTTTTTATAAACGTTCGACCACTCCCATTCATTTTTTATTTATTTTCATTATGTTTAATTATGTGATGGTCGAACAGATCTGTTAAAAATGCACCGGTCCAAGGACCGCATGTTTGGCCAGGTACGAACTTGCAAACATATTTTAGTGGATTTTAATATATACTAATTACTCAAATTAGTATATTTTACTAAATCTTGCACCAAATTAAATGATGCATATTTTTGTGGGAATTAAGTAGTGGCAAGTTGTCCATTAGCTAAAATCGAATATAGTGGTATCTCAATCAATTATATTGACTTATGTCCCGACTCCTGTTACCTGTGTAACGAAATTAGTGTGAAACCAAATATTATTAATTAATTTGATGCTGGCAACCCTAGACTTTTAGCATCCAAGTCAAACACCCCAAGCCAAACTAAATGTTGTTAGCTATTTTCATTAGAACGTCTTGTCTTGAAAAAAGAAAAATCAAAGTTCAAAAAAATGTAGATTAGTGTTTTTGCAATATAATGAGTTAACTATAAAGTTTTCTTAAGAAAATATTTCTTACTTAACTTTCAAATTTCAAATTTAATTCAAGGCCTGATGTGCTATTTAATTCAGCATAATAGATTACGAGATATCTAAAACCCTACAAATCGGCCTCCTAAATAGCTTAATCAACACTTCATTTATTATTTTTTGCAAAACATCAATTAATTTGAATCAATTTGTTAAATAGCTGGTATTATTGAAAATTGTTAGCAATATAAAAAACTAATACAGTACAAAGTGTTACAAATATTAATAATCAATTTTTAAATAATGAGAAAATTAATTATAAGGCTGTTTTGGCGATACATGATAATGATTAAGGAGTATATTTACACACATGTTTATTTATTAATTAAAGTATTTAATGGCACAGCAGGAAATGCAGTTTAAGATCCTTTGAACACTTGAGCTCCAGCAAAAAAGCTAAACCCCCACACACACTCTCTCTCTCTCTCTAGTTCACATTTACTTTGTTCAAGAACATTCTTCCGGCACCAAGATTTCACCATAATTATTGCAGTTTGAATAGCCCAATACTGCTGGAGGAAAAGAAGACTAGGATCTTCATCCACTTCTGTTTTTCTTTCTTTTACCTCATAAGACTACTGTCACTTCCTACTCTTCACTGTTTTTTATGGCTTCGTCGTCCTAGTACCCTTCCAATATTTGTTCTTTAAGAGAGAGGACAAATGGGGTATGTTGGAGTTGTGTTTGCTCTCTCGCTATATGCTATTTTTCTCATGGATGCTTCCACAGCCCAGATGCCAGGTTTCTAACTCTTTTTTTAATAAATATTTTCTGTATATGCTTATAGATTTGGTGGTACTATTGTTTTGCTGCATTTATTGAGTATTTTCTGCGGTGGGGTTTTTTATTTCTTGAAAAGATTTGGGTTGCCAGATTTCTCCGTCTGTGGTACGTAGTTTCTTGATATTTGTTTTTGCCTTAAAACGATGTTTGTTTGTTTGTTTGGAGTAAATTATCTCTGGTGGGACAATTAATATCATGATATTTTTTTTTTTAAGGTAGTTGGGAATATTTTGATTCTCCTCTGGATAATGAAGGTTTAGAAAGGACAAGAATATGTGCAGTATTTTATCGGTCAAGTGAAGTGCTATGTGCATAACTGCATATGCTTATATGAAGTGAACATGAAAAGAATTACGGCGTGTTATATATACTGGGGAGGGATCCTAGTTTTGGAAAATCAAATCAGGTTTTTATCTCTAAGAGGTTCTCCTAATGTGAGGATAAAATGTGTTATTTGACGAGTGCTGCAGTTTGCAGAGGTCTGTTAACTATTTGTGACATAAAAAGAAGCTGAGTTGTTCTTGACAGTATGGTTAAAAGTTGTTACCGAAGTAACTTAAGTGGTTTAACAAGCTCCAATTTTAAAGTTACCTTTACAAATATTTATGATCTGTTGTAATTTTGTTTATTTCTGTGCCACAATTTGCTTTTAAAACTAAACTCCATAGACTCTATTCTCAATCACACTCATTTCACAACGAAACATTTAAAGCGATCTGCATCTAATAGCTTTTACCTCTCTTTCGTGGGAGTATGTATGTGGGAGTATGTATGGCTCGTTGCATGCCCCTGGTTTACTGCTTGTTGTTCTGTAGTTTTTTTGTTGTTTTTCTTTTCTTTCACATTTTTTGTTTGAGTCACAAACGCAGAAAACTCCATTGAAAAAACCAAATCATTGACATTTGTGGTTAGAGTTTTTAGTAGCATACACTACCAAGAAACCCGACTACAGCAAGTTGGAACGTTTCATATCCTTTTGTACGTGTGATGCTGGTGATAGAGTTCAGTTTTTCATTTCATAACTTTTCTCTTTTCTCATGTTGTATGCTTGTTCTAATTTTGAAGCACTTCACATATCTCATGTGCGATGCTGCATATAAGTATTGATTATTGTGGGCCTGCTAAGTGATCAGACATACTCATTTGTAATTTATATATACGCTGTTTTGCTGATGCAGGTTTTGTGAGTCTGGACTGTGGTGGTTCCGATAATTATACTGATGAGATTGGTCTTCAATGGAGTCCAGATAACTACATGTTAACTGGAGATATAGCCACCATAGCCATTGCCAACGAGACCAGAAAACAGTACAAGACACTAAGATACTTCCCAGCAGACAATAACAAGTATTGCTACACACTCAATGTTGTCAGTAGGACCCGATATCTTATAAGAGCGACCTTCTTGTATGGAAACTTTGACAACAATAACGTATATCCCAAGTTTGACATTTCATTGGGGCCTACACATTGGGGTACAATAGTGATCTCAGATGCTAATACGATCGAGCTTCAGGAGTTAATATTTCTAGCTACAGATCCAGCTGTCAGCGTTTGTTTGTCAAATGCAACAACTGGGCGGCCATTTATATCCACTCTTGAGCTCCGGCAGTTTAATGGTTCCATCTATTTCAATCAGTTCGAGAGCCAGTTTTTCCTTAGTATGTCTGCAAGAATAAATTTTGGTGCAGAGAGTGATGCACCAGTCAGGTATACTTGAAATTTCAAATGTTTTTATTTTCTTGAAATTAGTAGACCAGATAAGTTTCATTTGCTTTATATTGTAGGTATCCGGATGACCCATTTGATCGAATATGGCAGTCTGACTCAGTGAGAAAAGCCAATTACCTTGTGGATGTTGCTCCTGGAACTGAAAAAATATCAACAAAGATGCCAATTGATGTTCGCAGGGATGAGTGGCCACCCCAGAAGGTGATGCAAACAGCTGTAGTTGGCAGAAATGGATCATTGACATATCGCATGAATCTTGATGGCTTTCCTAGTCCTGGTTGGGCATTTTCATACTTTGCTGAACTTGAAGACTTGAGTCCGAATGATACTAGAAAGTTCAGGCTAATACTCCCTGGAGATCCTGATCTTAGCAAGGCTGTTGTTAATATCCAAGAAAATGCCCAAGGAAAATTTCGGTTGTACGAGCCAGGATACTACAACATTACCCTACCATTTGTGTTATCTTTCAGATTTGGGAAGACGTCTGATTCTACAATGGGTCCTCTGCTGAACGCCATGGAGGTGAATAGATATTTGAAAAAAAGTGATGGTTCTGCAGATGGTGAGAACCTCTATATTTCCTTAAACATGCAAACTATGCAATTTTGCTTATGCATCTTGAGTTATGCTCTAGCAGCTCTACCGCTGCTGAGTTCCAGTTTTAAATTAATTTGCATCTTCTCTTCTTTCCTTCTGTTAACCCATATCAAAAAAGGACCTTTTGATCTTTTTTATTTAGTAGGTTGAGGATTTGCTCTTCAAATGAGGAAAATGATTGTTACGTTTACTTGCATTCTTTGCTTTCCTTAGTCTCTAATTCATTTAAATTTTAGGACCGCTTCTTGCTGCAATAGCCACGACTTATTCATCAGCTAAGTGGGCAAATGAAGGTGGTGACCCATGCCTTCCGGCTCCATGGTCATGGGTTCAGTGTAGTTCAGATCCTCAGCCAAAAATAACATCAATGTAATTTTTGCTTCTTTCTTAGTTTTACTTATAATGACAAAACCATAACATTATTATGTCATTTTACTTGTACCTAAAAATACGACCTGGATCCGATCTTTTGGTGATTTATTTGCTTGTGCAGTAAACTGTCAGGGAAGAATTTGTCAGGAACAATTCCATTAGAGTTTACAAAGTTGAGCGGCTTAGTTGAGTTGTAAGTTGCTGACTTCACTGTTTATTATTCAATGCCTCATATCCTTATCCTGGGCCTTGATCAAAGCATAATACTTGTGCACCTATTCTTTGCAGATGGCTTGATAATAATTCACTGATTGGTCCATTTCCAGATTTTTCTGGATGCCCTAACTTAAAGATAATGTGTGTACTCCACTTGTCCTATTTTTTACCTGTTTTATTTCGTTAAAGCAAAAGAGTAATTGTTTCCCGGTGGCAGACATCTTGAAGATAACCGATTGAATGGTGGACTGCCTTCTTCCTTGGCAGATTTATCAAATTTGAGAGAATTGTAAGTTTGAAGGCTTGAATAAAATACTAGCATGACATATAACTTTGGTTAGAACTATTATGAAAATTTGAATTTTCTTAAAAAGTCCTCTAAAATTTCATTGCACTAGGTTCTTATTTGTCTGCTATGATCCTTCCCAATGGAAATTCTGATTTTTCGTTGCGTTAGTGTTACAGTTGCAGAAGCATCCATCCTTGAGGAAAAAAATGGCTTTAACAGTTTAACTTAAATTGTTAAATGTATTGTGTTAGTATTGCTTTCTCACATGTATACCTCTTGTTAAAATTTTGTTGATTCATGTATTGATTTATCGCAGGTATGTTCAGGACAATTTGTTAAGTGGGAAAATTCCGTCTGGACTTTTTAAAAAAGATCTAGTTTTGAAGTGAGTATGTCTTATTCTTGTCAAGTTTTTCTCTTGCCAAGACTTTTATTCAAAGGACTTGCTCAGCCTCTATCTGAAATATCTTAATCATGTGTTTCAGCTTCACGGGAAATGCGGGACTTCACAAGGAGAAGGGGGATAACCGTAAGAAAATTATCATTGGGACGTCAGTTGGAGCTGCTGTTTTGCTTATTGCTACCATTGCCGCATGCATCTTATTGCCCAAAGGAAAGAAGAATCCTCCTCCCAAAGGTTAGATGGAGACAACTATAACCAGGCTTCACGATGTATATATATCTTAGTTGGATCGGTAGTGACACAACAATCTTCTTATGTTATTTATATGTTTGTTAGGGAAATTGCAACATAGTTTGCGTCCTCAAAAGCTTACTTCTTCCCTGGGTGATACAGCCACTGAAGCCGCTCATTACTTCACGTTATCTGAGATTGAGGATGCTACAAATAATTTTGAGAGAAAAATTGGATCAGGAGGTTTTGGGGTCGTATATTACGGGAGACTCCAAGATGGAAAAGAAATTGCTGTCAAGATTTTGACTAATGATTCCTTCCAGGGGAAGCGGGAATTTTCCAACGAAGTACGTTATGCTACCAGCCTGAATTATGAAAAGGAAAACTCAATACATATTGATTATTTTCAACTTCACCACGGAAGTTTAGGATATGGAATTGATGAAGTATTTAATATGATAAGTTATATCATAATCTCTGGACTTGCATAACCAAATATTTGATATTCTGTTTCATGCATCTTGAAAGTTTATTACACCTGCCGTTTTTCCTTGGCAAGATTAATATTAATCAGAATCTAACTTCATATATTTGGCTTTTGAATAATTAGATTAGTTTTGTATACATTTCAGTCTGCTTTGATACTGATATTGTTGCTCGAACAGGTTTCTCTTCTTTCAAGAATACATCACAGGAATCTAGTACAGTTTCTTGGATATTGCCAAGAGAATGGAAAGAGTATTCTTGTGTACGAGTTCATGCACAATGGGACTCTCAAGGAGCATCTTTATGGTAAGTTACTCTTTCTAAATATAATCACACAGCCTTACTATAGTCTATAGCTAAACTAATTAGTATTTCGGCAGGGCCCTTAACACACGGGAGAGGAATTAATTGGATCAAACGCCTTGAGATTGCGGAGGATGCTGCAAAAGGTTGGTTAACCAGATCAAATAAGCTCCGTCTTCGTGTCCATATTCCAATAATGAATAAACTCATGTTACTGCAAAAGAGATATGAACTAAATACATGTAAGATTGAGAATTTGAAGAATGCATTCTGTAATGTTTGTCTTGTCTTGGTTTTTTCAGGAATAGAGTACCTCCACACTGGTTGTGTTCCGACTATCATCCATCGAGACCTGAAGACCAGCAATATTCTTCTCGATAAGAATATGAGAGCTAAGGTTTCAGATTTTGGCCTTTCAAAACTAGCAGTTGATGGAGCTTCACACGTGTCTAGCATAGTTCGAGGAACTGTGGGTTATCTTGATCCTGAGTACGCCTCTCTACCATTCTTTTTCACTTAGTTACTGGGTTAGATCTTTGAGTTATCTTCACATTATTTAAATTATCACATCCTCTATGATTACACAGCTCAAGATACAACTATGCATGAAACAAAAAGCTTACATTGTATTGTTTATTGCTCTTCTTTCCTGATGCAGATATTACATCTCACAGCAGTTGACAGACAAAAGCGATGTATACAGTTTTGGCGTCATCCTCCTCGAGCTAATATCTGGTCAAGAAGCAATCTCCAACGAGAATTTCGGACATAACTGCCGAAACATAGTCCAATGGGTAAGGCGCAAACACCCTTCTTTTACCTCGTTTCATCTTCCCAGTCGATCTTCGACAAAAGATAAAGTTGCTCGCTACTCCCCTACATTTCATGTTGCTCAGTGCACTTAAACTTGAATTTAGGCAAAGTTGCACATTGAGAGTGGAGATTTGCAAGGAATCATCGACCCTGCGTTGCACGAGTACGACATACAGTCGATGTGGAAGATAGCAGAGAAAGCGCTGATGTGCGTTCAGCCCCACGGGAGCATGAGGCCATGGATCTCTGAAGTGATAAAGGAGATACAAGATGCCATAGCCATCGAGAAGGGAGCGGAAGCGGTGAGAGAGGGCAGCTCGGACGAGATATCGAGGCGCTCGGCTCACTCTTCGCTCAACCTAGGATCCTTGGATATTGGCACCGGTGATCATTACTTGTCCATTGATGACTCCATTGCACGCCCTACTGCTCGATAGAACGCTCTTCTTAAGCATTATTATTTGATATATTTTGTCACACTGCATGCTGGATTTGGATATAAGCAGAGAAGTTGGTTTATAGAATCTGTAAATTCTATTCTATTTTTTTTTCAGGATTTGTTGTTATTTTGATTTCTTCTTCTACCATTCTTGAGGATCTTTAAAAGTGTTTACTGGATATCTGTGAATTTCTTTTTTTAAAGTTTTCTGGTAAATATTTGGTCGTTTTTGCATGTCATAAAAACTCTATGGAAAGATCATTTTTTTTATTAATCATATTGCATATACGTCTTAAATTTCATATATATTCATAAACTTTATTTTAATTTTGATTTTGTTTAGGATGAGTTGAATTTTTTAAAAAATGTACAAACTTTAATTAATTTTTTTGAAGTTCTCATGATATTATAGTGAATGAATTGTGATTATATATCTGAATCATAAAGTGATGTATTGCATAATTTTGGTGATCCAAAAAAAGAGAGAGAAAGAGTGATATATAAAATAGCTAAATTTTTTTATAAAATATAAATAATAATTAGTAATATAATAATATTTAAATTATTTATATATTTTTTTATTAAAATATTATTATAATTATTTTTTATATTTCTGAATATCATTCTTAAGTAATATTTAATTTTATTAAATTATACGTATTATGAATAAAGATTATTTAAATTAAATTTAAATAGAAGAGTATTTATGATAATTTACATTGAAAATAATTAAAATTTAAATATTTTTACGAAGATTATTATTTATTTTTTATGTAGTAGTAATATTATTTGATTATTTTATATAATAAAAAAATTAATTTGAGTAAGATAAAAAGGAAGGAGAAACGTGGAGTGATAACTAATGACCGAATTCAACGGTGCTGATAAACCTAAATTCCATTCCCAAATTTTGAATCCCTCAATCAGAGTCGTCGTCTCCTTCCTCTTTTCTCAACCCTACGATCCTTCCTCTCGCGCCCATATTACAAAATTCCACCGATCTCCTTGCAGGTAAGTAAACCTTCTCCCTCCCTCTCTATGGCTTCCCTCGCTGCATTGCATATCATGTGCTCTCCTGACCTAGGGTTTCTATCGAATCAGTTAGGTTAATGGCGGATGGGCAGTCGTCGCATGGAGCTCCGGGGAGCCCCGTCGGTGGCAGCCACGATAGCGGAGGTGATCAGAGCCCGCGCTCTGGTGTTCGTGAGCAGGATAGGTTTCTGCCGATTGCCAATATCAGCCGCATCATGAAGAAGGCGCTTCCTCCTAATGGGAAGATTGCTAAGGATGCCAAGGAGACAGTTCAGGAGTGTGTTTCCGAATTTATTATCTTCATCACCAGCGAGTATGTTGGTAGATATTTGTTTCTGAGTTTTTTCTCTGCATGTCGTATCAATTGCTTTCGTGGGTTTCTGTCTAAGACTTGTCAAACGTACCATGCACTATGTTCTTGAAATGTTTAGGTGTAGGCATGAAGTTGGATACATTTTCTTTTTGGTTTATGCATGAGACATGGTATTTGTGGATGCTTGAATATGAGGGCTTTTGGAACGATAAGTTCGATTAGTGTAAATGGAGATGTATTCATCTGGGACAACCCTTGTGAGACCAAAAACTGAATCCTGTTTTTTTGTTGCTGTGATATAAGGGCAAGTGACAAGTGCAAGCGAGAGAAAAGAAAGACGATCAATGGAGATGATTTGCTTTATGCAATGGAAACTTTAGGATTTGAAGACTACATTGACCCTCTTAAGGTGTGCCTGAATAAGTACAGAGAGGTAATTTATGCTCAATTTTTGTTTTCCCTAACAGGTTTTTATCTTAAATGTCCTTTTTCTCTGGATAGACCGTTTTGTGTTGTGTTGTAACTGATAGTGTTTTACCTTTTTATGGAATCGGTGATTTTGGTCATCCTCTTGGTGGTTGCAGATGGATGTGAGTTGTTTTTATGTTTAGATTCCCTTGTTATAGACTTTCTTTTGTCATGTGCTCTGTGTAAAAATGTCGGATGTTTGTTTTTCTTTTTGACCAGGGTGATACCAAAGGATCGGCCAAAGGCACAGAAGGATCTGCAAAAAAAGATGGATTACATCAGAAAATTCCAAGTTCTCAGGTATGCTGTGTTGCATAATGATCTGAGGCAATTTTGTCTATCAGAATATATTCATATAATGGAAACGGATATACTGATTATAGACATCCTGCAATATCCTCAGCTTCTTCACCAGGGTTCTTTTTCACAAGGCATGAATTACGGAAGTGCTCAGGTACCTTGATCCCTGTGCTTCTGGTTGTCACTAAATTGTCTGTTCCTCTCTATGTTTACATATATGTACAAACGTATTTGTTCCCCTAGCTTTCCAGACTTTTGCTAAGGCTTTGCCATCATCTGGCCTAGTTTCCATAAGAGGTTAGTTGAGAAAATGTGCTAAGATTTGTGGATCTCTATTCACCGTGGACACATCTATGTTCTGGCTGGCCTTAAAACACTTGAAAATTTAGCTTGGATGTCGTTATTTTCCTTTTGTGCTTGTGTATCCATGTCTGCTGTCTGAAGGAATACGCTGAATCAGATGTTTTATGCTGACTCGTCTTAGGAGTCGCAGCAGTATTTGATTAGAGACTATTGGCGAGAAAATATATTTTTTGTATAAATGAGTACAAAATCCCCATATATATATATATATATATGAATATATGTGTTAATATACAAAACTAGCTAAAAACTTAGAAGACAAGTTCTGACCACAAACTTAGTGATATACAAAATTTAGCCACCTTTTAATGGAATTACTTGGTATGAATGGTATGATTAATGTTCAAGTGACTAAAATTTACATATCACTAAGTTTGTGACTATAATTTATCTTTCACTAAGTATTTTGGCTAGTTCCACCCCCCCTCCCTATATATAGGGAGTGGAATTAGGTTACAATCTAATCATATGAGTAAACCTATATACAGAAGGAAACTAAGTATTCATATACACTGCAACAGGTTTTATAGTATTACTTTTTCACTGTTATGGGTTTGTCATGTACTCATCTAAACCTCCAAATCTTTGATTAGTGTTCTGAAGCTAGCTTTGTCATCAACATGGAAGAAGTTTGTCTGATACTATTGCTGCACTATAATTCGTATTGCTGTTTGAGAAAGTGATTCTTACTGATTTCCCTTATTGTATTTGTAGCAACAAGCTCAACACATGATGGTCCCAACGGGAAGTATAGACTAGAAATGGCCAACACAAACTGTATTAGATGGTAGAGCTCGATATACATTTTATGTCCATTTTAAACATTTTGTCATTTTCTATTTTTTTTTTCTTCTTTTAAACATTCAAGAAGTCTTTTAAAGTTTCATTATTATATCATGATTATTATTGTTATTTCTGTCACATAATTGGTTTCTCCGCCAGAAGGCCCAGAACTGTATTACCATTTAATTGCCAAAACATAACTATCTTTGTGTGATGATTCTTTAACCAATCAACATCGAAAATGGAGTAATGTGGAATTCATTCATGTTTGACTTGTAATGCTCTTCATTTATGTAATTGTCGACCAGACTCGACTTTGTCATTGTGGACTAGACTTTCTCCATTGATTTACTGAGAATGCAGCTTTAAACTTTAAAGTGGTGGTATGATTTTGAATAATATAGGCATGAGTGATGGTGAAGGGAAGAAAATGCTTCCAATGTGGCCCCAACTTATATCTCACGTCTCAATTTACATGCCAAATGAATGAATAAATAAGCTACACTAACAGCGAGTGTTTTTTTTTTCTTTTCAAAATTACTTCACAAACACTTGATATATCACTGCTTCGTTTTTTTTGTCTTCTGTGGTGTTTACTATTGTGCAAACTATTGCATATTAATGTAAGCTTTATTGTTATGCGCCTAAAATAGTGACTTGACAATTTTCATGACATCAACAAATAACGATTATATTACTATTTTCAATTTCTTTAAAAGTGTTATTAATTTTTTATGAATAATAAATTTTTGATAAGTTCTTTTCTCTTAATTTTAAGTTTTTGACGGCGATTTATGGATTAAAATATACTTTAATATCTATTTATACACGAAAATAAATCATAAAACATAATAAACATAAAACATAATAAAAATAAAACTATACTAGTAACTTGTATGCTTATATGTGATTGCTATCTTAGTGGTAAGTTGTATTCATTACTAGCAAAATAGCAAATTAAAATAAAAGTGTCATTGCTATTTTTAAGGGATGTTGTGAGGATATTGATATTGATGGTGTGATTTAGGGATTTAAGTTATTGGAGTCTTTGCAATAAAAAATTGTTTTTCTATTACAAACAATATGTCATATTGAAATTAAAATGTATTTTTACTATTAATAAAATATAACACACTCCGAAACCGTGGACTTACACTTGCACCCGTTATCATACCCGGAAATCAATACACACAAAATTATACCTATACGAGTTTGGAGGCGAAACACCTTATGGCCTAAAATTTGTGACAATAACCTATTTTCTAGGAAAAAACTCTCTTTTCTTGTACAAGGATTTAACTTTATCCTTAAAAAAAGAATATCACATCTTACGTAAATATACCTAGATACAAAATGTATACTACATAAGAGACTGGATCAAATAAAAACCGATCTTTACGTGTTAATTATGATCCATTATAATCCGTTGATTAACATATAATAGATGGTTTAGATCTAATTTTAAATTAAATATAATTACATTTGTAGCCTTTATAATATAAAATAATGCATATATATATTAATTAAATAAATTATAACCGTAAATCAAAATAAATGAACGACTAAAATTGGATCCTAATTAGCATGTGGAGATAATATTGATAATTCTATGTTAACATTTCAATCATCCTCTACTATATAATTCTCCCCACGTACCACTAAATATGTTATATTTTGATCAAAGCGATTGAAAAATTCAAGTAAATGGATACTATATTACCTTTCAGCATTGGCCCCACACTTGCACCTGAGATTAGACATTAGGGTGAAGGCCCAGCCCAGATCAACACGAGTAAGCCCAAGTAAATCTGATTAGATCCTGATCGTACACGTATCCCAGAAGCCACCTGTCAATCATCGGATGAATGAGACTCGCAAGTCGCAAAACAGAATTTCCTTACAGCTTGCGGAGGAGGTATATCATATCTTTTAGCAATAAAACTTCTTACAATAATTAAATAATCTTCAATATTAAAATTAAATAAAAGAATTCATCATCAATCATCATCATCATCTCTCTATAATCTCATTTCGTATCTACATACACTTGTTCACCTTGCATATAAATTTCATAACCACGTTCACTCTTTCTTTCCACGATAATAAAAATAGCAACTGGGGGTGGAAATTTGGTTAAAGAACCCTAGGATTTGTATAACGCTCCCACGATCAATCCTTCTATAAGACCTCTAGGTATATAGAAAAGATATAAACTGAACGCTTTTTTGATCGGGGTTTCGTTTTTCGTGTTGAATTGTTTTTGTGTGTGCGGCGCTTGTTGAGTAATCTGCAAATTCACAATCTGCACATTTGATATTTTCCCCATTTGTTAAAGACTCTTCTTTTCTGTTCTATCTTGATTATCGTGGTGGATTTCCATCAACATACTGTGACTATAAGTGATCATACTTTTTGGGTTTGTTCAAAAGTCAAGTCTTTACTGCTTTCTCCTGTTGCTCTCTGCCTATTTCTTTTGTTTGGTTTTTCACCAAACTGGAAACTCTGTTTCCTCTCTGTTTTTAACCACTTCGTTTTGGTTATTTGAACTTTTGAAGTTCCGAGCTTAAGCCAGTTTAATCCCTTTATATGGGTTTCCTTTTGTTCTGGCGTTGAATTATTCTGCTTTGACCTATTGTGTTCTTGCGTGGGTGTGTCTATGGATTTGAGGATTTTGTGTGTAAAGTTTGCTTCATTATCTGCGCAGTAGCTGTGAAAAATGGCTAGTCGAGGTCAAAAAAGAAACGAAGCCGTGGATGGCTTGCCCGCTGATAAGCGTGCGTGTAATTCATTGGAATTCCGGCCAAGTTCTTCCAATTCATCGGCTCAAACACCGACGAGTACTGCTCAGGAAACTGCCCAGGATGCTGACATGGATACATCGTCTTCAACTTCGGGATCAACTAGATCAGAGGGTGATGGTGAGAAGGAATCTGCATATGGCTCTTGTGATTCTGATAATAGCATCCATGACTACTATAGGAATAGATCATTGAGTGATCAAAGCAATTTTAAGAGAGTGCTAACAAGTTTGAGTGAGGAGATGGAGGAATCGGGGCAGTTGGCTCAACTCACGGAACTCTGTGAGTTACTGTCCTTTTGTAGTGATAGTTCTTTATCAAGCCCAATGGTGGACTCCTTTTCACCTGTACTTGTTAAATTGGCGATGCTTGAGAGCAATCCAGATATAATGCTCCTCGCTATAAGAGCTATAACTTATTTGTGCGATGTTAATCCCCGATCATCAAGTTTTCTCGTGATACATGATGCTGTTCCTGTCCTCTGTCAACGGTTAATGGAGATTGAATACTTGGATGTGGCAGAACAAGTATGGTTCTCAAAACTTTCTGTACTAACTAGTAGCACCTTCATGTTTGTTGTAATGGGATTTTAATTTCTGGTATTTTTGTTTTGTGTTCTCACTGTAGTGTTTGCAAGCATTAGAGAAAATATCACGTGAACAACCACTTGCTTGCTTGCAATCTGGCGCTATAATGGCTGTTTTAGGTTTTATTGAATTTTTTTCCACTAGTGTACAGGTACTTTTTTTAACACAACACTAAATGCTGCTTCTCTACAGAGATATTATGGCATTTGTTCTGAGGATGCTTTTTCCACTTCTTCTTTTCTTTGTTTTCTTGGATGCTAGAGGGTTGCACTTTCTACTGTGGTAAACATATGTAAGAAACTGTCTTCTGAATCTCCATCACTTTTCATGGAGGCAGTTCCAAATTTATGCAATCTTCTACAGTATGAAGATAGACAGGTATTCATTCTTTGAATTCCATTCATGAGTAATTTATTCTTTTAGTATTTTAAATCCCACTATTTATTTCTTTTTCTTTTTTACGCCCATGTTTTAGCTCGTTGAGAGTGTTGTAACTTGCTTGATTAAAATTGGGGAGCAAGTTTCTTGTTCTACTGATTTGTTGGATGAAATCTGTAAGCATGGATTGGTACAGCACACCTTGCATCTCATAGGATTAAACAGTCGAACAACCCTATCCCAACCAACATATATTGTAAGTAGAGTTTCTCTGTTTTTTCTGAAGTTGTGAACCATATTTCATTAGAGACTTAGGGTTTCTCAATATTATGTTCTATTAATGTTTAATTTCCAAATTGGGTTTGCAGGGTTTGATAGGGTTACTTGTCAAGTTGGCTACTGGATCTACTGTTGCTTTTAGGACACTTTTTGAGCTCAACATAAGCAGCATTCTTAAGGATATGCTATCTACTTATGATCTGGCACATGGAATGCAGTCTACCCCTGTGGTAGATGGGCATCAGAGCCAGGTCGGCCGCTCTGATCTTGCTCTCTCTCTCTCTCTCCCCACACACTCATGCACGCGGGATTGCTATACGCAAAACATGCACACTGATTTTTTATTTTCATTTTGTAATTGAATTGGACAAAGCCATAGAGTATTGTTTCTATGCGCCCTCGTCGTTAACATAAAGATGTCCTCATATAATAGAATTGTTTATTCGTTCAATATCTGAGGGATAGGTGATATTGCATTCCATGACTGAACGAAATATCTTTGGACAATAATTGTTATTGTCAATTTCTGTATGTCACAGTTATTTAACCTATCCACCTGTATTAGACTATTAGTTAGTATCTCTGATACTTTTGAAGTTAATATGGTCTGTAGGTTTATATGCATGGGCTATTTTGTGGAGAGATTCTTCTATATTCTTGCTCTTTAGTGTAATTTTAGTCGAATTTCAAAAGCATATTAAAGTTTATGTTGTTGGAATCACATCCCCAAGTGAGTATTCCTAGATGACCTCATGAAAGTGTATTGTGAGCACCACAGATGTCCTTTAGCTCCCTGTAGGAGGTTATTACCTTTCAGTTAAGTGCAGATTATATAGACTCGAAAGGTAGCTATGTTAAAAAACTTCGGTACCCATTTTCTCAAGATATATCTTTTGGGATGTTTGTCGTGAGGATTGAAGAAGGATGCTGAAGGAATTCCCTTTTCTGGCCTGACCAAACATTTTGCACTACAGTTGTCTGAAATCTTGGTGATCAGATCACTGTTCTGTTTTAATAACTTCGGTACCCATTTTCTCAAGATAACTTTGCTAAATAAGATGTTGTTAGGTGTACTTGGCTAAATAGATGTTACTAGATGTCAGGGTCATTAATCATTATAAAGTATTTGACTCGTTGCTATGCTACTTTCCAGATAAATGAAGTTCTAAAGCTATTGAATGAGCTACTCCCAACAATTACTGCTGAAGGGGACAACTCACAGAAGTCAGAGAAAGAAGCTTTTCTTTTAAACCATCCAGATATTCTGCATAAGTTTGGAGCTGATTTACTTCCTATGTTAATTCAGGTTTGTTTCTCTCATGTCATACTTATTTTCTATTGATTCATGTTCTTTCCCAATCTCTTACTCGTCATTTGTCACCCTCAAGCAGGTGGTCAATTCTGGTGTGAACCTGTTTATATGTTATGGCTGTTTGTCTGTTATCGATAAGTTAGTTCATTTCAGCTCATCTGACGCACTTGATAGTTTGCTGCAAACTGTTAACTTTTCAAGGTGAAAGAGTTAACTTCTCTTGTTATTATTCTCTAAATGTCTTCATTTCATTCTAAATTAAATCACATTTCATTTTATTGAGTTACAGTTTTTTGGCTGGAGTGTTTGCAAGAAAAGAGCATCATGTGGTATTCTTAGCCCTTCAAATTGTTGATACTATAATGCTCAAGCTTCCACATGTATATGTGAATTCCTTTATCAAGGAAGGTGTCCTTTTCGCCATCTATGGGTTACTTTCTCCAGATCAGGATCTGAACGTCCCTTCAATTTCTGATGGCATTGCTTCAAGAGATGTCCACAAATGCCCTTGCTTTGCATTTGATACAGGCCAGTCTTCAAAGTCATCTGAAAATGGGCTATGCAAGCTTCAGAGTAACACTGTTCAGAATCTAGCTAATCATATATGGACAACTTACTTTGAAACGGAGTCGGTGAACCCTGAGAAAGGAGTAACTGATATTCTTAAGAAGCTGAGAACATTATCCACTGCATTAACAACTCTGATACACAAGTCAAGCGAAGATGCAACATCTAGTCAGCAGGAAGAAGATATTTTCAATCTATTGCACCAAATAATCTCAGAGCTTAATGGAAAAGATTCTATCTCCACTTTTGAGTTTGTGGAGAGTGGCATTATAAAAGCATTTGTTGGTTACCTATCTAATGTTTCTGTCTCTGCAGAATACTTTTACATTACAGAAAAAAGATTTGAGGTATTTGGACGACTATTGTTGACTAGTGGTGAGCCAGCTCGGGAGGAATACCCGCTCCTAACCCTAGTACGGAGATTGCAAAGTGCTCTATCTTCTGTTGAAAGTTTCCCTATCATCTCAGGCCATTTATATAAGCGAAGGAACTCCTATGCTACTATTCCATATGGACGTTGTACTTCATACCCATGTCTGAAAGTTCATTTTGTGAGGGAAAGTGTCGAGATCTGTCTACAGGAATATGCTGAAGATGTTGTCAATGTTGACCCCTTTGTGCCTCTAGATGAAATTGAAGGATATTTGCTGCCTAGAGTGAAAATTTCTAAAACTAAGGATCTGAAAGTGGAGACTAAGAATCTAAAGGAGAAAGATGGGCCATGTTCTCAATCACCATCATGTTCGATCTCTCCCCAAATAAAAAATGTGGATATCTCGTCAGGCACAGAAATGCTAGTTGATGTTCTCAAAGTGCAGGTTTGTTCTCGC
This sequence comes from Leonotis leonurus, assembly GCA_026898415.1. Classification (NCBI taxonomy): domain Eukaryota; kingdom Viridiplantae; phylum Streptophyta; class Magnoliopsida; order Lamiales; family Lamiaceae; genus Leonotis; species Leonotis leonurus. The sequence goes on from JAPKLX010000012.1 coordinate 4,885,249, forward strand.
GTTTATTTCAACCTCAATGACCTTCTAAGATCTCTGGGGCTCCTTGTTTTGTGAACCTGAAATTTAACTGCATTCATGTATCATTATATTACACGTGGTTATGGCAATTAACTTTTCCTCTCTTTCCTCCTTGCAGGAAGGAAACCCAAATTTGGTGTTTTCAACGGCAGAGACATCCAGCTCTCTGGAGAAAGCTGTGGATTTAGAAGATATAGTCGATGTTCAAGCAGTACGGTTTCTCACTATTTTTCCTTAAGTTTATCTTCTGTTTTCCTTTTCTTCTTCTTGCTCTCCTTTGTTGGCCTGGTGGTTTTTCTTTGTGCTTTGGTAATTCAGTTTCTCTGCTATTTTGTAGTATTAATAGAATAACTATATCTTTTCTATCCTACTTTTGTACTAGGATCATGTTGAGGAAGAGGAGAATAACTCTCTCCAAGAGGAGGGTCATTCAATCATAGATGATGATCATACTTTTTCTAAGTTGCAATTTTATTTGGACGGCCAGCCGCTTGACCATGAATTGACACTTTATCAGTCCATTCTCAAACAACAAACTGACGCAGGACATAATAATATCGTAAGTGCAAGCCTGTGGAGTCGTATATACAAAGTAACTTACAGAAGAAATGTGACGGTAAAACCAAGTTATGGAGAACATAATCATAATGAGGCACTCTCTCCTCTCTTATCTAGAAGAACTTCGTCTCTGCAGTCTCCTTGTGTTGCTTGCATGGCTGCCTCTGAGATTGACTTGGGCAAGTCAGGTCCAACTTATGATATCTTATCCCTTCTGAAAAGGATTGAATGCATTAATAGATTGAGATTTGATCTGATGTATCGTGTGAGAGTATCTGAGTTTGCAGAGGGAGTAATTGATGATTTTAATGAGTTAAATTTATCTGTTGAAGAAGTTCCACAAAATGAATTTGTCAATAAGAAGTTAACTGAGAAACTTGAACAGCAAATGCGGGACCCTATGGCAGTCTCTGCCGGGGCCATGCCTGCATGGTGTAGTCAGTTAATTGCTCAGTGCCCGTTCCTGTTTTGCTTTGAAGCAAGGTGCAAGTATTTTTACCTGGTTGCATTAGGTCGGTCGCCACATCAGACTCATTCAGTATCTCATGCTGATGCTGGAGGATCCAGTGGCAGGCAGCAAAATCAAGGAAGCACTCCTCGCAAGAAGATTTTGGTTCATCGAAACAAGATAATTGAATCTGCCAGCCAGATGATGGAAATCCATGCCAAACAAAAGGTTCTTCTTGAGGTAGAATATAGTGAAGAGGTGGGTACTGGTCTTGGTCCAACACTGGAGTTCTTCACATTAGTCTGCCGTGAGTTTCAGAGAAGTGGTTTAGGTATGTGGAGAGATGACTCTGTCCCTCTTCACAGCAGAACTTCAGACCCTGAGAATTCTGGGTTTTTGGTTGCTCCTTTTGGAATCTTCCCTCGTCCATGGTCACCTAGGTTGACTGCTGCAACAAGTGCCACATACTCAGAAGTGATTAGAAAGTTCTCTCTTCTGGGACAGATTGTTGCTAAAGCTCTTCAAGATGATAGGATTTTAGATCTTCCATTCTCTAAGGCCTTCTATAAACTCATTCTGGGGAAGGTAAGAAACCTACTGTGTTACCACTTTTTATGCTGCGAATTACTGAATTTCCATCTGTTAATTTTATAAGAAACATCCTTTTTGTAGGAACTTGATCTGTATGATATTCAGTCATTTGATCCTGCACTTGGTAGGGCTCTTTTAGAGTTCCTGGCTCTTGTGGAAAGAAAGAAATACCTGACATCTCTTTCTGAAGAAAAATTGCATGATCTCAATGTAAGCTTGCGGAGCACAAAAATTGAGGATCTATGCCTTGATTTTACCCTTCCTGGGTATCCAGATTATGCACTTGAGTCTGAGTCCGAATCAAAGATGGTTAGCTTTCGTATAGTTTTGAAGATTTTCCATTTCTGGTATTGTTGAAACCTAATTAAATTATTTTCTTCTGATGTATTCGAATCTTTGGTTAGGTAAATCTGTATAATTTGGAGGAATATGTTAAATTCATAGTTGATGCGACAGTAAAATCTGGAATTGCTAGACAAATCGAAGCTTTCAAGTCGGGCTTTGATCAGGTTTACAATTACTCCCTTTCTCCGTAAATGATTAATTTCCTTTAGTTAGTTTATATTTGCCGCATTTTAATGCGTTCTTCCTTATGAAGACATTTATGTGACTGCTATACACCATTCTCTTTGTAAAATCATTGATATTTTTCAAAAACATTTATTGCTCACCCTTTCTCTTCATGGCTTTCAAGGTCTTCCCTATAAGACATCTCAAGGTTTTCACAGAAGAAGAATTGGAGCGATTACTATGTGGAGAACTTGTGCTGTGGAATGTATGTATGCTGATTACCCTTTTTTGTCAAACTAAAGAACGAAATAAAAATATAATCTGCGCTGCTCTTTCTTTAATGCAGTCGGACGAACTTTTGGAACACATCAAATTTGACCATGGATACACGATAAGCAGTTCTCCCATTGTGAATGTAAGTATACACATATATCGGTTGCTTTAGATGTCAGACCTCCTTACTTTCTTAGTTCAAATAACTCATAATGGTTTAACTTCCAGTTACTGGAGATTATGCTAGAGTTTGACCTGGAGCAGCAACGAGCATTCTTGCAGTTTGCAACTGGTGCACCCCGTCTTCCAACTGGGGGGTTGGCTTCTCTTAATCCTAAACTGACAATTGTTCGGAAGGTCAGAATTAATAAAGGGGTTTCCTTAATTATTATATCTATTTTGCTCTCGATAACGACAAATTTCTTTGTATATTGTTCAACAGCACTGCAGCAAGGAGATTGATGCTGACTTGCCTAGTGTGATGACCTGTGCTAACTATTTAAAGCTCCCTCCCTACTCTTCAAAAGTCGGGGTCCTTCTCTTGTGCTTGTCTTGTCTTGTCCTCATTTATCAATGGCTGTCGATAGTTAAAACTTCAAGTTTGTATTATGTGCAGGAAGTTATGAAGGAGAAGCTGCTATATGCCATAACCGAAGGACAAGGGTCGTTCCATCTTTCATGATGTGTGGAGGTAGGTATATGGTATATATAGGGTGTGAATATGGGATTTAGGTTAGTTGGTGATGTAAATATTGGTTAAGAATGGTGGTGATGGAATAGGAGAAGAGAAGCAAGTCGTTTGTTTATGTGATGATGTGTAGATATATGAATATGAATATGATGGGTGTACAGTTTTTCTTTTGATTTTATTACTCTGTTTGAACTCTTACCATTTGGAATCAAATGGAAAAACTATTTATCTTCGTTCCTATTTGCATTTACTTGTGGGCACTAGTTTTCTTTTCATTCAACCACAGCATGTTTGAACTCTTTTTTACCCGTAAAAAAGAGTGTTTATAAGATAAAAAGTTGATAAGGTATACACATTTTAGATAGATTCTACTTTTTACCATTATTAGAACAAAATAATATTAGTGAACGAAAACAAACCTTTTTAACGAAAAGGAGTATGCTAACAATTTTTTCCTTTTCTTCCAATCTTTCTTTTTTGCTTAACAAACTTAAAAGGAAAATTAGACTCTTAAGACAAAAGCTAAGATAAACAATAAAATGGAGATAAATGTATAAGTATGTAACCACAATTTTCAAGGGAATACTCAATCTCAGTATTATTTATGATAAATTTTTTTAATAAAACACTCATAATTTTAGTCAAACGATGTTATAAATATTTTTGTACTTATAAAAGTGTAAAAATTATTGATATTTTAACAAATACCTATGCAAAAATTCCTACTATCAATATGAAATGTAATAAATTTTTTCTTAAATTTCAAATTCAACCTCTACCAACTATTTTCCTACATTTGCCCTGTTTATATTGTAGCATGCGTTTAATTAATAGTGGAACAATCCATATACAAATATTTAATAGTGGAACGGGAGAGAATTTTATTTATACTTTTAGGACAAAAAAATGGGCACAATACAACCAAAATAACACGATACAATAAAAAGGATATATTTCCTATATTAATAGCTAGTATAATACTCTCTTCATTCCACTAAAATTAGTTTGATTTGACCAAATCTGCCAGAGCTTCTTGGTCAAATTAAATCACCTTTAGTGGGACAGAGAGAATAGAAATAAATATTAATTTTATTTTTTTATATCCTATTAAATTAGACACATTTATTCTTTTAATTTATACGAAGAAATTATTATACACAAGAAATGTATCCAGTTTTAATAAGAGGAACAAGTATTCACAAATGATAAGCAATATAATTTTGATTTTATAAGAAATAAAATATTAAAAGTAAAGACATATATTATACTTTTATGTCCCATTAACTTAGATTTATTTATGTTTATTCTCATAAATATATTTTATTGATTAAATAAGTTCAAATTATTTAAAATAGTAGTAGTATTTTTTTAATTTGTATTTTGAGCGGACAATCCGAGTAATAATTGCATAAAAAAACGAATAAAAACAGAATCTGAAGGTAGGGTTTTATGAGGGCTTTTCTCCCATTCGTTTCTACACTTCCCAGTTGAGAGTTGCAGTCACCCAATTTACCTCTCCATTCTTCATCTACGCCGGCGCATATACCGGTAAGTTCGTATTATTGTCCAACATTCTTTTTTGAATTTACTCTATTTGTGTTTCGAGTTTCGAGTTTCGAGTTTCATTGTGCTTGGAGGGCGATGAAAACAACAGTATTTTGCATAATGCTTATGGAAGTCGGAGAATATATCACGATAATTGACTTAGGGCTAATAGTATAGCTGTTCAATTTCAAATTGAGTTATTGAGCTCATCTTGTAGATATTCATCCATACACTGCTGTATACATGTGCTGATTAGGCGTAGTTTAGCTGTCCAATTTCTCTTGTTCAGTTGCTTAAAGTTTTATGCATTTCGATTTAGGTGCTCGTTCTTCGTAGGTAGTGGTTTGTAGAGTTTGGGTTTGTCTTGGTTGTATTAGTTAGTATCACTTACCTTTGGCATGTGGGATTGGTGAGGGTTCTAGGTGCAAAGGTATTTACTTCTAGGCCATGATATTCCATCTTGAATGTTTTTCTAAATTTCTTTACGTTAGAGGTAATGACTTAGGTAATTTTTGCTCTCTCGATTACCAAGAACCTTGTATAAGATTGCTAAGAAAAGAACTGTAAAATGATGTTTCTTTAATTCTTGGTACGCTGTTGTAGGTATCTTGCAAGCATTGACTTTTCGTTCCTTTTTAACAGGCCGTGTTTCACAAAGAAAAAACAATCATGCGGAAAGATCAACCATTTGACAGTGCTGGTCCTGGTTCAGATATGGAAGATGTAGATCCTGTTGTTTCAGAGTCGGAATCAGATGAAGATGGAGATGTGAGGTTAAGTGAGCCTTCAAAGACTGCTGTAAATAACAAAGCCGGTTTGCTCGATAAACTTGGAGATATCAGCTGGCCCGAAGGTGTGGAGTGGATACACAAGCTGACCCTTGATATCGACCAGGATCACGAGGTGGACGTAAATGATGATCTCAACCGGGAGCTAGCTTTCTATACTCAGGCACTCGAGGGCGCAAGACAGGCATTTACAAAGTTCCAGCCGATGGGCATACCTTTTCTCAGGCCAGCCGACTATTATGCTGAAATGGTTAAATCTGATGCGCACATGGTGAAGGTGAAGGGCCGCCTCTTGGCAGAGAAGAGAAAGATGGAGGAGGCTGAGGAGAGGAGGAAAGCAAGGGATAACAAAAAGTTAGCGAAGGAGATACAGGTGCAGAAGCAGAAGGAGAGGACTAAACAAAAGAAGGATGACATAGAGTCTGTCAAGAACTGGAGGAAACAAAGGAAACAGAGTGGTTTTGCTGATGATGGTGACCTGAGTAAAGCTTTCGAAGATGGAAAAGCGTTTGAGAGGTCGAACAAGAAGAGGCCGGGAGTTGCACCTTGGGACCGTTCTGGAGGTAAGGGGAGACAAGGCGTCGGAAAGGGGAAGAGTGGATCTGATAAAAAGCTTAAGGGCAGAGAACGTAAGGATTCCAAATATGGATTTGGAGGGAGGAAAGGACTGAAGAAGCAGAACAATGCGGAGACCACAGATGATTTCAGAGGTTATAAGAAAAGCAGTGGCCCAAAGAACAAGAAACAAAAAGTGTGAAGATAAATTATGTTCTGCTTACAAGGGAGCACAGAGAGAGATGGGTTAAAGAGTTTTGAGTATTGGCTATATAGGTACTGTAATGATTTTGATGGCTTCATGTGCCTACTTTTAGCTTCTAAATTTTTGTTAAGACTTGCAGAGCTGGATTATTTAGTTGAACTACTACTCGTTCGCAGTAAGATTACACTTTTTTTTTTACAGTGGTGATTATAGTTGTTTCTTTTTATGTCATTCTATTTCTGTATATATTTCTTGTGGTGAGAAGAGGCTACAGAAGTTGGGTGTTGTAATCAAGAAAGATAAATAAAATCGACCAAATCAAATAACAAAGTTTGCAGTTACACTCGCATGATATCCATAAAAGAAAAAGGAATACCATTCAAAAGTTGTTTCATTTAAATCATTTTGCGTTGGATCGTTTTCTGAAATTTATTTGTGTTGGATCTCCGTAAAGAAGAAGACATGGTCACGTGGATTTATGGCGGTATCAATAGGAGTCATGTTTAAAATTGTCATTAAAAAAAAAGTATTGTATCTAAAAATACAGAAAAAGAGAAAACTGAAAGAATGTGTTTATAAAAAAAACTGAAAAATGTGGTTTCAGTAGATGTCGTGTCCAAAAAATAAAAAAGTACACATTTTATGGACAATCTAAACAAATAATAAGAGTAAATTTTTCGTAGGTGGAGAGAGTATTAGTCACTATTAGGTAATACCAAATTTTTTGGTAAGGTATAATACATTTAGTTACGTTAAAAGTATCACATTTTTAAATACCGATGTATACCAATATATACTGTACCATTGTATATATCGGATCGTGCCGTGATACTATTTCCAAGGGATATTTATTAATTGGGATAAGTTCAAATAGTCTGGATATATATAAATAATATAATTTAATATAGTGTTTATTAATTAGGATTAAATTCAAAAGATATCTAAAATTTGTGGTTAATGCTTCAAAAAGACATTATTTGTTCAATAAGTATGTCGTCTAAAATTAAAAGATTAAAATAATTTTAAAAAATAAGATAATTATAATCAATTCGATTCTATTAACTAAATACCTCCTCATGTTATTAGTAAACTTTTCACTTTTAAATTCTAAATTTAAAAACTATTCATTTAAGGAGTTTATGTTTTGCTCATTTTCGTTCGATATACAATTGTACGAATGAAGTAGTTTGGTTGTAAGGACAGTCTTGTGATCGTAATGTTGTAAAGTTGTAATCACAGTCTTGTAATCTTGTATTGAAATATTCTCTCAATCCAATTTATTTAAACTCATTCTAATAAAAAAAATCAGAATTTTTAATTGAGTCTAAATAAATGGACGGAGGGAGTAATAATTTTGTCCAAAATACAACTATATTTTTTTCTTCACGGAAGTGTATTGTGAGTGAGTTTGACGCGAGTCATAAGAAAAAATTTATAAAATAAGTTTTTAGTAGATAAATATACTCACAAAATATAATACTACTATATATCATGTTTAAAATATTGAGTATTTTATGGTATCGTGTCTAAAAAAAATATTCTCTTGATGGGCGGCTCAAACAGAAAAGAGTATTCCAATGCAAGAGCCTGGGCCGAGGCTCACTATTTGAAAGCCAAGCTTGCATTGGAAAGTTACGAAATTTGGAGGTTAAACTCTCAAACGAGAGACTGAGCTCGCACTAGGAAACAATGTTGGTCCCGAAACGAGTATACTGAGTGTATGGGGGGAGGGACCGGAATACACAAGTTGAAACTTTTCAGATTAAAGAGTTTTTCAGTGAGCTTCTCAAATCTGAAGGGAGGTAGCTTCAGTAAAGAGTTGTACCTTTAGATAGCAATCCTTCAGTCTAAACTTAGTGTTTGACCGATGGACTAATATCTTAAGTATAGCAGTGCGTAAGTGGTGGTTTGAAAGCTTACTCGTTTATCAGAAAAATTTAATGTTAATGTTCAAGTTTACACTTAGTCGATATTCAATATATGTAATATGATGTTAGAGAAAAGATACTGAAAATAAATAGAGAAGACACAAGAATTGGTTTGCGTGGTTCGGAGATAAAAACTCCTACTGTGAGTCGAGAGTTTCCAACTAAGTGGAGAGGTGTCTTACAATGATCAACCTTAAAAGGTTTGATGAACAATGATTTTGATCACTTCCAACTAAAGACTAAGTCTAAGCTAGATCTATTCTTCAGTTACAATTGAATCGCTACTTAAGAACATACTAAGAAATATGAAATAAGGCTTGATTGTTCTAAAATCTAAAATCTGAGAGCGATTGAAAGCTTTAGAAAGTTGAGAGCTTGAATGCGTAAGAGAGCTTGGTAACCGGTGTTTGAAGCGTTTGAAGCAGCGGGGTATTTATAGGATACTCTCATAAACATATCCGTTGTGAGAGAGCTTCTTCCGTAGTATTTGAATTTCTTCCCATTGGCGTCGTCGTCCTTTTTACCATTTTAGGTGTCTGCAGCAAGATCTTGTTTCACCTACTGAGGTATTTTCCAAAAGTGGTAATGCCTATAGAGATATCATGTTACTCAGTGGTGAGCTTGATTTTTGTGGATACTTCATTGCAGAGCTTCATTCATCGTTATCTTCATTGCTTCAAATATCTTCAACTTCAAAACTTCATAACACAACTTCGGTGACATGGTCCTTCAGTTTTGGCTAGTAAACTGAGTTATGGAAAACTTCAGTACTAGTCTTGAAACTTCAGTCTTGAGTCCTTCAGGTTGCGTGCACCTTTAAACTGAACTCATTAACAGGTGAGTTCTAAAAGAAGACTAAGAACCATATTACATTTTTGGACTTAATACATCTTCCAGGGGAGGTTTTGGAATCTGAATCAAAACCCTTATAAATATTTTCCAACAATTTTCCCCTTTTCGATGATGCCAAAACATAACCTGAAAACATCTATCTAAGATAAAGAATTCCCCTTAAGTTGGAGAACACTTAATCTATAAGATGAGATGAGTTAGTTTAACAGTTAATGGTAAACCAAAAAAAATAATCAGAGCCTGGACAACTAGAGTATTGTCTTCAGGTTTAGATAAAAATATATGAACAAAAGATATGTATTTCATTCATATATGAGATTCAGTACATGAAAGATTTCAAATGGTAGAATGAAACACAAAGATAGCAAGGTTAATTATGAAGCAATTTTCTGTTTCTCTTCTCGTGACTTCTGAACCATTTCCTTCTAGACATCAGAGGATACTGCATTGAACATCAAATAGGTGGCATTCCTGATTGTTCCATATGGTCCTTCCAAGTTAAGAGCATGACCAACAACCTGAGCAACAACGATAGCTTCAGATTCAATAGGTCGTTTGTCAAGGTAAACGGTTCTTGGCAATGTCGGTCTTTCCCATTGCTTTCTTGGAGAGGCAGTGATAATGACTTCAGACTTCACAACATCTTCTCTGATAAGCTTAATGAAATTTGAGTCTGGATAGTTGTCCAAAGAGTTTGAGAAAAGCTTGTCACGTTCAGTTTCTTCTGAAAGATCATCCAGTGATCAAGCATCTTTACAAAATCATCCTTAATTTCTTCCCATTCATCATTCAAAACAGGGCGAACCCATGAGTCAGTGTGAGCACGAGTGGGAGGTTCAGATTGCGAAGTCCTCTCTTCTTCTTCCCTTGCAATCTAATGGCATATAGATTTGCAGCGCGTCTGGTATCAGTATTTCTCCTTTCAATCATCTTGGCATCAAAAGCATCCTTTATCTTCTGCATCTTCTCCCTAGCTTCAGGTGGAATCACAACCTAAACAAGAGGGGCAACAACTTCATCTTCAGATCCATGGCTCATCTCCAGCATATAGATCTTCTTCATTTAATTCTTGTTCTTAAGTGATGGATGACATAGCATCATTTCCTTTGGGCATGGAGGATGACTTAATGACAACATCAAGAGGAGTAAGTTCCTGAGGAACTTCTTTGTACAGAGGAGTAGGGATGATAATCTTCTCAGCAGCAACAACAACAATTGAAGACTTAGTGGCATCAATATTTGTACCTACTTCATTGCCTGACTTTCCTTGTGAATTAGAGGGCTTCTTAGATTGAGGAGGAGGTGGAGGAGGTTCAGTAGCATCATCAGTATTACCGACTGACTTATCAGATTGAGCACCAGAAGGCATGGAACCTGATTCTCCATTTTTGTCATTTTTGTCCTCAGCATCATCTTTCTCTTCGGAATCAGACAACTTGACTTGAGGTGATTCCTCTTTATCTTCTTCTTCCTTGTCATCTTCATCAATGATCACATCCTCATCATTGGCAGCTTTGATGTTTTCAGGATCACATGGAAAACGTAAATCTTCCCCCTTTTTGGAAGCATCAATGGAGGCATTGAGATATTGATCAACATACCAATAAAAGGCAAGAATATTAGGAAATTCAATATCCAATTTATTGGCCTGGGAGATGATGTTGCAAAAGTCTTCAATGTGAGAGATGCGAGCACGGCAGTGAGCTATGACAATATCCACTTTGGATTGATGATCAGTGGTGGCAAGAGACATGCCAGAATAGTTTTCAGCGTGGGTAGTGGAGAGTGTAGCATTCAGGCTGGTTGTATCATCAGCCAATTTGGCTTTCTCCGCATATGCATAGGCCGAGTCCGTAGTTTTTCGAGCCTTTTCCAGTCACTTTCTCGTACTGGAGATAGATTTGTCGTGAGATGCAGAGTCAGTAGAGATCTCGTCAACTTCAGTGTGTATGGTAGAAAGATCCTTAACAACAACATCAAACTTAGTGCGAAGAGTAGCAGTCTTAGTGCGATTTCTGTTACATGAAGTGACCAAGTCTTTCACTTTCTGACTGGAAGGAACTTTGTAATGCGCCCGATGGTTAAGAAAATTGGATTGCATTTCCTTCTTGACAAACTCCTGATGATCAGTGTACTGGGCTTTGATAGACTGTTCAATTTTCATATCAATATCAGAGGTGGAAGATTGAGTTTGAAGAGAAGTAGTGGCAGCAGTAATTAGTTCAATCTGAAGAGACTTGTTCACAGAAGCTAAGGCATCAATGGACTTCTGAAGATCAGCAACATGAGATTCAAGCTTCTGAGTATGAAGCTTGCATGGCGTTGATCATTGCGGCAGAAGTGTTTGTAAGTCGATTGCTCTTAGTATCAGAATACTTCTTGATCACAATAAATCTTGCTTGAAAATTGAACGATGGGCATGGATCAATGCGCCATTGGAGGACAGAGCCTCAAGGATCGATAGTTCAGTGGCAACAGGCATAATGGTAGTGGAGGGAGCCACTGTAGGAGTTTCAGTAGAGGTTGAAACTCGTCGTGTGTTGGAACGTCCAACAGTAGCCTCAACTTGAGCAAGCTGGTCCTCAATATATGCCCCATCATTAAAAAATGCATCCTTGGCGTCCTTGAACTGAAAATGTTCTTGTAATTCAGCTTCTTCAACTAAAATGACACTCATCCCTGATGCCTCAATCTTATACTGAACAGTTGTAGATTCGGCAAAGCGATAGGCACGCCATGTCCAGAGATGTTGACAGAGGGCAGCGAGAGAAGGGTGATGGTAGACTTCAGGGAAAGAAGATCCCAAGAATTGAATAGACTGGAACTCCAGGTTGTTGAGAAAAAGTTGGGCTGGGGAGGAAATCACAATGACTTGAGTGTCAGTGGTTTGAGAAGTAGAGGCTAAGGCATTGGTTTCAGTTCTGGGAGTCTCAAGAGTGGGTTCAGGCTGGGGTTGAGGTGGAGGTTGAGATTTAGGTTTGGAAACTTGTGCTTCAGTTCTGGGTTTGGAAGATTTAGGCTTAGGTTGAGATTGAGATTGAGATGGAGGTTGAGTTTGAGTTTTGGGTTTGGGTGGAGGTTTAGATTTAAGAGTAGAGGGTTGAGACTTGGTTGGTGATTTGGTTTTAGAAAGAGTGGAAGGTAATTTAGTAGGGGAGATGTCTGAGTGTAGAGGTTCAGATTGGACTCTAGGGGTGACAGAACGGAGTCCAGTCGAAGGTTTGATGATGGTGAGTGGTTGAGGTTGAGAAATATCAGAAGGTGGGGTAGGGGTTTTGCGAGGAAGTTTAGACAGTTGGTATTGGTCTTGGACATCCTCATCAGTGGATGAGTCTGGGATATCCTCAACCTGGGTAGGTTCAGTAGGCTTAGGTTGGGGAGGTTTCTCTCTCGCCTGTGGCTTGATCTTTAGAAGCCCTGAAGGGCGCTTGGAGAGATTCCTCTTGCGTTTTGTCACCTTTAGAGGAGGAGGCGGTAAATCTTCAGTAGCAGCTTCCTCTTATTCTGCTTCATCATATTCGTCAAAACATGAATGAGATTAACATCCTCATCATTAGAACCAACCTTCTTGGCCTTCTTCTTCTCCTTAAGAGAATCCAACTGAAGAGTCTGTGCCTTGCCCAACATACATGACTGCACGTCGAAGTCAGTGGAAAATATCCACTTCTCACTATAAGGGATGTGAGTGGGGAAAGCAGTTTCAGCAAATTGATATGACTCTTCAATCAGAATTGAAACCTTGGTTGCCAAATTCAAGGTATCAGTGCCACTCATGGTCACACCCTTGTGCACCTCTTTCAGTTTGTTTGCTTCCACCATCAGTAAGTCCTCCATAACAACCACCCAGTTGGCTCTTTCATTCCCATAAATGCTCTTCATCAAACTAAGTTTCTGTCAACTTAGTTGCTCGTGGGAAGACTTCTTCCCAAGAATGCAGTGCTGTACCACATCCAATAGAATCTTGAACTCAGGGTGTATTAGCCATTTATTGTTGTTGGTAGTAGAGAACTGATGAGGAGGGTCCTCAACTTGGATTTCCTCAAAGAATGACTGAATCTCAGCCTTTTCCTTCATATACTGGTTAAGGTTCTTGATACCCTCATTCCTTAGTTTGAACACTGATTGCAGCAACTCAGTTACATTGAACTTCAGTTGCTCAACTTTTGCAGCACCAGAGACTTCCTCACGGACAAAGATCTCAAGGGATGACATCAGAGTAGATCCATCATACCCTAAGTTCAGATAAAACTGAACCACCTGATCGGGATAGAGATTCTTATGGAGAAGAGTGGTGAGAGTCTCCAGTCCATTTGACTTGATGACCTCAAACATGGTCCGTGCTGGATCAACATCAATCTGAGTATAACAGCAGTTGGCTCCGTATGTACGCGAGCACGAAGTTGAGACATCTTCATTGCTGGTTCGAGAATGGCTTTCTTGCCATAATGTTGATAACCTGAAACAAATAAACCATTTTAGTTCTTCATAATGTAATACAGTTACATAGCAAGATAGAGAAGGAGTAGAACAGTGAACATACGTAGAAAAGATGAGAGTTGATTAAGAGATTTATCAACAAGACAAGAATTCTCAAAGAACAAAGAGCAGCAATGAACACTTAAAATAATTTTAAAGCGTAAGACTATGAGAGAAAGTGGTTGTGAAAAGTTTGAGTGATCGGAGAAGACGGATATTTAAATGAAAATGATTAGTCAGATCTTGCTCCAAATTTTAGAAATCAACGGTCAGGGGTCAACCACATTACTGAATCGTCGCATAGGCGGGAAAGTAGAGAATGGTGTATTGCATGCGCGACGTTTTGTCTTTCCTAGGTTTAAAAAGCACTATTGCTTTTACTGTTTATGTTAGAAAACTAATTATGGCGATGATAGCGTATCAAGAAAGATAGGGATTGACTTGTACGATGAAGCAAGTATTTACAGTTATAACACTCATAGAATTCAAATGTAAAACACTTAAAGAAATAAATGCGAAATAAATAAGAAGTGTAAAACTTCAGTTGCTGATACGTGCAACTGATGACTTATTCTCAATAGTGCTTTCAAGTAGAAGTTTCAGAGATGATGACATTCTGAAATCCTGTAGGGGAGCTTTGCTTTAGTACTCGTTAGTTTCCTGAAAAAGTTAGTGCATAACAGATATGGAATGTATGATGGTTTATGACTGAAGTAACTATGTAGAGTTACTCAGGGGCTGAAACCATCATATTCTTTTATGTCTTTTCAAGTCGTTATTTTAGTACATTAATGGTACTAAATCAAGTGACCTTTAGGACACATTACCTGGATGAAGTTCAGTATGCACCTTTAGGCGTGGTCAGGATTCAGTAGACCAAGTCTTCCACTTAGCATTTTGAATCTTGCTTCCTCTAGTGGCTTTGTGAGAATTTCTGCTCGTTGAATATCAGTATGGATTTTCTCGATGGAAACATCCTTCTTTTCAACATGATCCCTAATGAAGTGATGTCTGATGTCCACGTGCTTGCACCTTGTATGTAGAACTGGGTTCTGAGTGATGGCAATGCAATGACACTGGAGTTGTCACAATATATTGCAACCTGAGTGGTATGGACTTCATAGTATTTAAGCTGTTGCTTGAGCCATAAGATTTTAGAGCAACAACTTCCCGCAAGCATATATTCTGCTTCAGTAGTGGAGGTAGCAACTGAGGTCTGCTTCTTGGAGAACCAACTGATGAGTTTGTTGCCCAAGAATTGACACGTTCCTAAGGTTGACTTCCTATCCAGTTTACAACGTGCAAAATCCGTATTAGAATAACTAGTTAGAATTAAGTTATCATATGAATGATACCATATGCCAAGATTTGATGTGCCCTTCAGGTAGCGCAAAATCTTCTTTGCAGCTCCCATGTGCGACTCCTTTGGGTTGCCTTGATAGCGCTCACACACTCTTACAACAAAGGTGATATTTGGCCTGCTGGCAGTGAGATATAGAAGAGACCCGATAATCCCTCTATACTCAGTTTGGCTGACTGGTTTCCCTTCAGGATCTGATTCTATTCTGTCGTTGGTGTTCATTGGAATCATCACGATCTTGCTATTCTGAACGTCAAATTTGCTAATCAGTTCATTTGTCTATTTGGCTTGGTTGATGAATATGCCTTCATTGGACTGCTTGATCTGAAATCTTAAGAAGAATTTCATCTCACCCATCATAGACATTTGATACTCAGTCTTCATCAACTTAGCAAATTTTTCACAAAGCATCTGAGACTTTGAACCAACAATAATATCATCGACATAAATCTGAACGATTAAGATGTCTCATTTACATTTAATTGTGAATAGAGTCATGTCCACCGATCCTTGCTTGAAACCTGAATTAATAAGAAAAATAGATAAAATGTCATACCAAGCTCTAGGAGCTTGTTTTAGCCCATAAAGAGCCTTGTGTAATTTATACACTTTGGAGTAGTCAGTTTCGAAGCTTGGTAGTTTCTCTACGTAGACTTCTTCCTTCAGAATGTTGTTTAAGAATGCACTCTTCACGTACATCTGCTAGACCTTGAACTTCATGTGAGCAGCATAGGCAAGGAAGAGTCGGATCGCCTCTAATCTAGCTACTGGAGCGAAGGTTTCATCGAAGTCTATTCCTTCTTCTTGAAAATAACATTTAGTTACCAATCTAGGTTTATTTCGAACAACTTCTTCTGATTCATCTTTCTTGTTCTTAAAGACCCATTTCACACCAATAACACCTTGATGCGTAGGACTATCAACAAGTTCTCATACTTGGTTCCTTGTGAACTCATTTAGTTTCTCTTGCATCGCAGACACCCAATTCACGTCTTGAAGGGCTTCTTGAGCGTCTTTGGGTTCAATGTTGGAGAGATAGCAACTATATAGGAAATTTTCATCCGAAAACAGCGCGAGGTCTGCTTTTAGCCTTAGTTGTTCGTCAGTGGTGGAGTCAGTGGGGGGTCTATGGTTGCTAGTGGCTGGACCATTTCAGCTTGGATCTGATTCCTCATTTGAACACCACTCTCTAAACTTCCAATCACTGAATCAGAGGGATGATCATCAATCCATCTTCTTCTTCGCTTCTGATCATCTTCTGAAATAATAACTATATCTAAAGAAGCTCTAGGACCAGGTATGATTGGTGTTAGAACATGGAATGGATCATCTTCTTCTTTATTCTGTGGGCTTATTCCCCTTGATTATTGGCTCTTACATATTCATCTTGTTGTTTAAGTTCCTACAAAATAAGCTTGTCTGAACTGACCATAAATCGTTAGTAGCAACAATAATCTGAAGATTATTAGAGTTAGAAATGCTACTCCCTGAAGTAGGTGTTGGGATCTCAGGCGTGAGATTTTTAGGTTGTGCTGAAACTTCAAGTGGGACTTCAGATTGGGTAGCTTCCTCATTGGATGGTATCTCAGGTTGAGGGTTTTAGTTGTATCTTGAGGGAGAATTTTTGGTTCAGGTGCTAGAGTTCTAACTTCAGTAGATTCCTTCTCTTGTTTCAATCTGATAGTTGAGCCTTCTACTAGAAAATCTTTTTCATCATCCTCTACATGATTCCAAAGAAATACTTTCTTCGTGTTGTGTACTGAAGGCTGTATATTTAAGTTCTGAAGTCTTTGAGTGATGAATTTAGTGTCGTTTACCCTGTACTCAAAAATAGTTTCATAAAAAATAACATGAGGTGTTACTTCCACTATCAGGCTACGTTTATTAAAGACTCTATTGGCAACACTCTCCTTTGAGTAACCAAGAAAAAATCTTGGATCAGATTTACCATCAAAAGTTTTTAATTGCATTTTGCCATTGTTGTGAATGTAAAACTTACAACCAAAAGCACGAAAGTATTTAAGAGTAGGCTTCCTGTCATTCCATAACTCGTATGGAGTTTTACTTTGACGTGTGGTCAGGAGTGATCTGTTCTGAGTGTGGCAAACAATGTTGATAGCTTCAGCCCAGAACTTCTTTGGTATCCCTGAACTATTTAACATTGTCCTTGCAACTTCATTCAGGGATCTATTCCTCCTTTTTGCAACGCCATTTTGTTGTGGAGTTCTTGCAGCTGAAGTCTGATGTTCAATCCTCATTTGCGCACAAAATTCTGATATCTTTGAGTTGAGGAATTCAGTTCCTCGATCAGTGCGTATGGTGATGATGTTTGTTGACTTCTGATTCTTTAGCTTTGTGAGTAGAGCAGGGATGCATTCCATCGTTTCATTCTTATGAAAAAGAAATACTATCCAAGTATAACGAGAGAAATCATCAATAATAACAAGGCAATATTTCCTACCATTAACACTGAGTGGAGTCACAGGGCCAAATAGGTCCATATGTAAGAGTTGAAGAATCTTCTCAGTTGATGGAGCTTCTTTAGGTTTGAATGAAGCTTTGATTTGTTTTCCACTTTAACATGCTCCGCAAACATGGTCTTTGTCGAAGATTAGGTTAGACATTCCTCGAACTAGACTGTGTCTTGAAAGTCTGTTGATGACTTTAAAATTCAGGTGACTTAGTCTATTGTGCCATAACCAGCTTTTTTCTGAAGTGCTCTTTGAGACTAGGCAGGTTTCAGGGGAGGTGGTTTTCCAGTCTGCGGCATAAATATTTCCCACCCTGAAACCCCTCATAACAGTAGCCTCATCAAATTGTCTGTTTATCCTGCATTCTTCAGAGTTAAACACAACATTAAAACCTTTATCACACAATTGAATCACTGAGAGCAAATTGTGTTTCATGCCAGAAACATAAGAAACATTATCAATAGAAACATTCCCTATAATGAGAGTACCATACCCTTTAGTGAAATCTTTTGAGTTATCACCAAAGGTTACCTGAGGACCATCTTTCTCAGTGTAGTTGGAGATGGCTTCTTTTTGAAAAGTCATGTGCCTTGAGCATCCACTATCTATGATCCAGCTTGAATGCTCCTTTTGTGCACCTCTCCTTGGTCCTAGTCCCTACAATTACTGAGTCTTAGCATCCAGTTGAGAACCAGACCTAGATTCAGTATACATGCTATGCTTTGACACCTATTATTGCCTTATGATACGAATGTTTGAATCAACTTTGATTTGTCTCCCCTGAAAGTCAACATAAATTGTTTTCTTTTCAGGTTTGACTTGTTTCTTAGTCTCAATCCTTTTAGAGCTAGTTCAGGCTTGGTAGTAGCCTTGGAGTTAGGTTTTGTATGTTGTTGAACCTTTGTCCAACATTTTTCAGTATTCACTGACCCTTTAGATCTTTGAGAGTGATCTGGGGGAGTATAGCGAAAGTTTCTTCGCCTTGAGCCACTAGAATCTGAATTGGGTGATGAAGTCTCATGTTCATATCTATATTGGCTAAAATTAGGTGGTGAATCCCAACGTCTTGAATTTGAGCTATGTGAGTTATAGCTCTGTGGACTTGATCCACTTGACAATGAACAAGTACAGTGCGGACATCTTGACTTAGGACTCAGTCCCTTAGGATTTCTCTATTTAGATCGATGTTCAGTGGACTGAACTTGTCTCTTAGAATCATGCCTTTCAGGGGCATTTTTCACATGTACTTGGTTCTTAGAAACATTTTGATTTTTAGGAAAGATTTGTTTCCTGAAGTTTTGCCTTTCAGTTCCAGAAGTTGTATTCTTCCTGAACTTTTGTGTCAAGTTTTCAGTGGCATGTTTCTTTGCATTTTCTTTGTCCAGTAGAGTTCTCACTTCGGTATTAGTGATTACTCTTTGGACTTTCAGATTAGGAGCAATTTCAGAAACAAGTTTCTTCCCTTGGGACTTAGAAACCTTCTCATTGGCCTTTTCAGCCTCTGTGACAATCATTTCTTTCTCATTGTGATTTGGTCCTTGTACAAAGGATATGATAGGAAAAGAAGGTTTTGGTGCAGTCAAGAATGGTACTGATTCTTTATCTTGAGAAAAGCCAAGTCTTTTACCATTTGGCCTTTGAGACATACTCAAAGTATGATTGGTGTATCCAAATTTGGTCCATGTCTCGACCTTTTCTTTGTAATAGTATATCATTTTAGATAGGAGTTCATTGCGTTCAATCAATTCCTTGATTTGATATCTTTGAAACATGAGCTCCTCAGTCTTAGTGTCAAGATCTTTATTCAGGTTAGAGATGATAACCTTTTGCTCTTGAGATTTTAGACTAACCTCATTAACTTCTTTACAACCTCGCTCAACATGTTCATCCTTTTGAATGTCACTTGGTAGGTTCTGAAAAATATTTTCAGATTTCTTGGCCAACTTGGAAGTTAGCTCTTCGTTTTCATCTTTGGTGATCACAAAGATAGCTTGAAGATTACGAAAATCTTTAGTTAACATCTCATATTCTTCTAGGGAGATGGTCCCAACATTGTCCTCACAATCCTCAACTGCTAGCAATTGGCTGTCGGATTTCGTCGCGCAACTAGGCTACCTTGTTTAGTTTAGCTTTTGTGTAAAAGTAAAGGATTCCCCCCTTATTAAGATGGTCAAGGGATTATCTCAGTTTTGGATTGTTCTTCAGAATGTGATGATGAAATGGATGCAGATGTAATGAAATTGATAGATTTAGGATCAATGTATCCTTCTGGAATTACATGTGCATAAATTACCTGAGGAGTGAATTTTCCTGGGTGATTGCCCATCAAACAATACTCTTTAGTGTACTCCTCGTCATCCTCAGTGGAAATCAAGTTGAAGTCTTCATCATCTGAAGAATCTAAGAAATGCTTCTCGTAAGAAACTTTGGAAGGTGTGTTGATTTGATTTGGATCATCCTCAACAAGCATCGCCTTCCTTTCAGCGTTGCGTTGATCTCTTCGCAACCTAAGCTCTTCCATTTCCTTCTTACTGAGGTCTGGGCAGTCAGGTTTAAAGTGATCTGGAGACCCACACTCATAGCAAACACCTTTGCTATGTGGTCTTTCAGGCTTGGACTGAGAGGCAGTCCATTCCTGAGTGGAAGTAGTAGCTTCAGTGGAGGGTGGTGTGGCCCTTCTTGTACGATTATCTTTGTACATTTTCTTGTAACGGCTAATCCTGAGATCTGCACGTTCAAAACGTTTGGCCATTAGTACATATTGTCCATCAGTTCAACCTTAGACATACCTTCGAAGTCTAGTCCTTCAGGTTTGGACTCTTTGGCTGCTGGACTTTTGTTGGCTTTGAATGCGGCTGAGTCCTGAGTGGACGAGATTGGAACAATATCACGAACTGGATTGGTTCTCTCCAGTATTCTTTGTCTGGCTTCATGGTTCTTCAGTATGCTGAAGAGACCAGCTGTGGTGAGGGTGTTGAAATCTGAATGCCCGTTGATTTGGATTTGGTATGACAACCAGTCTTCACGTCGAAGACACCACACAATCTTCAGGTTTATTTCCCTTTGTGAGTACTTATTGTTGTTCAGTGCCTTGATTGCTGTCAGAATTTGCATAATCCTCATTTCTAACTCACTGATGGATTCACCAGGCATCTGCAAGAAAGCATCAAATATTTGACATTCAAGGGTTAGTTTGTTCTCCTTAATTTCCTCAGAACCTGCGCACATTTGCTCGAGAGTTTCCCACATCTCTCTAGCTGTCTCACAGTGTTGA
Organism: Leonotis leonurus; assembly: GCA_026898415.1. Classification (NCBI taxonomy): domain Eukaryota; kingdom Viridiplantae; phylum Streptophyta; class Magnoliopsida; order Lamiales; family Lamiaceae; genus Leonotis; species Leonotis leonurus. Next base: position 4,905,792 of record JAPKLX010000012.1, read on the forward strand.
ACATGGACTAACATGGGTCGCTCCAGTGTGCTTGAAATAATATGCTTGGCATAGTGATCCAAGCCTCCAATTTTCTTCTCTTTGGCTGTATACTCAATCAGTGGCTTGTATGTAGTTCCTAGATCCCTTGTTCCAGTCGTCTCCTGAGGGTAGGTCTTCATAATCTTGATAGGACATGTTGTTATGACTTCCCACATCATGGCATGATGTGCCTTCAGGAAGGAAGACACTTTGTACTTCCAGTAATCATAATCTTCTATGGAGAACATGGGTAAACTGAGAGTACTTTCCATGACAAAGATAGATATGCAAATGAACAGTTAAGGTTTTATGAAAGATCAGTTTAAAATGACATTGGGTTCAAGAAACAGTACTCGTTAAACACATTGCTCTGATACCACTTGTTGGTCCCGAAACGTGTATACTGAGTGTATGTGGGGGGGGGGGGGGGGGGGGGGGAATAAACAAATTTAAACTTTTTAGATTAAAGTGTTTTTCAGTGAGCTTCTCAAATCTGAAGGGAGGTAACTTCAGTAAAGAGTTGTAACTTTATATAACAATCCTTCAGTCTACACTTAGTGTTTGACTAATGGACTAATATCTTAAGTATAGCAGTGCGAAAATGATGGTTTGAAAGCTTATTCGTTTATCAGAAAAATTTAATGTTAATGTTCAAGTTTACACTTAGTCAGTATTCAATATATGTAATATGATGTTAGAGAAAAGATACTAAAAATAGATAAAGAAGACACAAGAATTGGTTTGCGTGGTTCGGAGATAAAAACTCCTATGTCCACGAGTCTCGATGTGAGTTGAGGATTTCCAACTAAGTGGAGATGTGTCTTACAGTGACCAACCTTAAAAGGTTTTATGAACAATGTTCTGATCACTTCCAGCTAAAAACTAAGTCTAAGCTAGATCTATTCTTCGGTTACAGTTGAATCGCTACTTAAGAACACACTAAGAAATATGAAATAAGGCTTGAGTGTTCTAGAATCTTAAATCAGAGAGCGATTGAAAGTTGTAGAAAGTTGAGAGCTTGAATGCGTAAGAGAGCTTGGTAACCAGTGTTTGAAGCGTTTGAAACAACGGGGTATTTATAAGATACTCTCATAAATATATCCGTTGTGAGAGAGCTTCTTCCGTAGTATTTGAATTTCTTCATGTTGGCGTCGTCGTCCTTTTTACCATTTTTGGTGTCTGCAGCAAGATCTTGCTTCACCTACTGAGATCTTTTCCAGAAGTGGTAATGCCTATAGAGAGCATGTTACTCAGTGGTGAGCTTGACTTCAGTGCAGAGCTTCAGTCATCGTTACCTTCATTGCTTCAAATATCTTCAATTTCAAAACTTTAGAACACAACTTCAGCGGCATGATCCTTCAGTTTTGGCTAGTAAACTGAGTTATGGAAAACTTCAGTACTGGTCTTGAAACTTCAGTCTTGAGTCCTTCAGGTTGCGTGCACCTTTAAACTGAACTCCTTAACAGGTGAGTTTTAAAACAAGACTAAGAACCAGATTACATTTTTTGACTTAATACATCTTTCAGGGGAGATTTTGGAATATGAATCAAAACACTTATAAATATTTCCCAACAAACAATGCCACATTTGAAGTGCAAGTCTCTCGGTTGCCGGGTTTCCCCCCACTATTTCTGATTTTTTATGCATTAGAGTTACTTTTATCTTATTTTTCAATTAAATACGAGAGCTTCCATATTGAGGGTAGTCCATATATTTTTATGAATCTATAAAAATATAATAAACTCTACCAAAAATTGCTAAAAGTTAAAAAAAAAAAATCCAATAAGAATTATCATTTGGAGTCCCATTGAGTGTAATTACCAATTTTCCTTTTAGCAATTTTAGAAACTTTTGTAAAATATTACCAATATAAAACAAAACTAAGATCATAAGAAGACCGTGATTACTCCTATCTTATAAACTTATAAAATATGAAATCCTAATTCAAAATTTAAATTAATTTAATGATTAAATGCAATTCAACATTAATTCATCAAACAGTATAAAAAATTTATAAGAATCAAATAAATCTAATCATACAACATCTGAAATTTAAGATTTATTAATAAAAATAAAAAATATATATAACACAAAAATTTAAATACATATTTCTTCAAATTCTCTTATAATTTTCGTAAAAAATGACATTGTTTATTAATGTATTGCCAATTTAAAATGAACTTTAACACATAATTTACGTTATTTATTTTTAAAAAATCTCATGCTATAAAAATCAAAATGAAAAAAATATTATAGTACGGGTAAGATTTGAGTAAATTGCGATTATTTTTAAATACTTTACCTTTGAGCAATAAGTGATACAGTATTATGTTTTGAGTAGAGAACAAATATTATCGCACTTGACTTGCCTCTAAAAACAACTATCGTAGTCACGACTCATGAAGGGTAAAACTTGTTAAAGGTTAATTTGTAATAAGTGTCTTGAGTTTTTAGAGTCTCTTCAAGTATCTAATTATTTATGAGTTATTATGTATCTCAAGTATCTAATTATTTATGAGTTATTATGTATCTATATATTTTATATTCCTCTTGATATATATTCATTATCTATAAATAAATCTCTTGGTATGTAGATGGATTATCGCATTAAGAACTATCAATAATAAACCAAAGGCAAGAGCAGTAGCTTTGCCATCTATCTCTTAAATCTCCCTTTCTCATAAAACTATCCCCAACAAATTTGGTATCAGAGCGCAGGTTCATCATCAATATGACGACAGCCCCAAACTCCATTTTTTCATATACATCTAGCCAAATTCCAAATTTTGATGGTGAACACTATGATTATTGGAGTTCTCAGATGGAGACCATCTTCATCTCACAGGATCTTTGGGACATAGTCGAAGAAGGCTACGAAGTTTCTGCCGATCAAGCAAACGAGAAGGAAAACAAAGAAAATGTGAAGAAGAACGTCATGGCGCTACGAATCATTCAGCAAGGTGTCAGCAAAATCATCTATCCTCACATTTTTCTGCACCAAAAAGGCGAAAGATGTGTGGGAAACTCTGAGAATTGAGTTTCAAGGATCTGAAAAACCTATCTCTGTTAGGCTACAATCCTTATGGAGTAAATTTAACAACATATCAATGAAAGAAGGCGAGCTCGTGAAGGATTTCTTCTCCAAAGTTACTGAAATTATCAACCAAATTAAGAGCTGCGGAGGTGAAGTTCCAGAACTGAAAGTTGTCGAAAAAATTTTGGGGAGTCTTCCTCAGAAATTTGAACATATTGTTGCTGTCATCATCGAGACTAAAGATCTCAATAAGCTCACCCAATATGAACTTATGGGATCTTTAGAAGCACACGAGCAGAGAATGAACAAATACAATCAACCCCTGGAGCAAGTTTTTCAAGCCAAAACAAATATCTCGAAAAAGTTCCATCAACAATGAGGAGGTAACTCATCTCGCGAAAACTCCTCAATTAGAGGCCGAGGGAGAAATTCTCCACGAGGAGGCAGAGGAGGGGGGATGACAGATTCTTCTCCACACCACAAATCTGGTGACTCTGACCTTGAATGCTTTGTTTGTGGTAAAAATGGCCATGATTCTAAAGATTGTTGGAGGAAGTGCACTAGATGCAAGATTCCTAATCATTCTGATCAAGATTGTTGGTTTAAAAAGAAGGAACCAAGTGGTGAAAAGAAGAAAGGAGTCAATTTTACGGCAAAGGAGGAGAAAAACAACAAATTGTTTCTTTCTTTTTAAGCCAACAATCTTGATCAGAATGATTAGGAATCTTGCATCTAGTGCACTTCCACCAACAATCTTTAGAATCATGGCCATTTTTACCACAATAAAGCATTCAAGGTCAGAGTCACCAGATTGAGAAATATGTGTCGGATTTATTGAAGAAATTTCGAATGGAGGATTGCAAGTTAGCAGAAACTCCAATTGCCTTGAATGAAAAGTTGAAGCAAGAAGATGGAGCAGAGAAAACAGATCCTAGTATTTATAGAAGTTTGTTGTTCCATGCTCGCGGGGCTTGTTTCAAGTCGTACAACGCCTTCTGCAATTTGTAGACTTTTCCTTCTTAGCCTTCTATTTCGTATCCTTGAGGTTGTTGAACATAAACCTCATCATCCAGCTCTCCATTAAGGAAGGCCGATTTGAAGTCAAGCTGAAAGACTTCAAGCTCCATTTGGGCTGCAATGGCAAGAACAGTTCTGATTGTTTCCATCCGAGCGACCGGTGCAAAAGTTTCAGTATAGTCGATTCCGGGTTGTTGTGAATAACCCTTGGCGACTAATCGTGCTTTGTGTTTCTGCACACTTCCATCTTCATCATGTTTGATCTTAAAGATCCCTTTCAAACCGATGGCATCGTTCCCTTCCGAAAGTTCCACTAGCTTCCACGTCGCATTCTTTTCGATGCTCCTCATTTCATCATCCATTGCTTTTCTCCATACATCCTTTTTCACAGCTTCCTCAAAGTGTTGAGGTTTGCTTGCAAAGAGAGCAACAAAATTCGACAAAGCATAGATATCTTCAAGAGATCTATACTTTCTGGGACGATCTTCCAAGTCCGAATCTGAATCGTCTTCTTGAATAGTATTACTCGATGGATTATGAGTTTCCTCCGCTGGAGTGAGGTCCATAGGAACAGCTACTGCAGCTTCACTTTCCCATTTCCAAGCTGCACTTTCATCAAAAATCACATCTCTTGAAAACACCAATTTGTTAGAAATCAGATTAAAGAGACATTTCGACTCATCGCTATAGCCAATAAAAATGAGTTTTTCGCCTTTTCCATCAAATTTCTCCCTATTTTGAGACGGAATTAGAGCATATGCAATGCAACCAAATACTTTGAGTTGACTTACAACAGGTTTTCTTCCATGCCATGCTTCAAATGGTGTTTTGTTGCGTACCGTTTTCGTAGGGGATCGATTGAGGATGTGGACAGTAGTACAAACAGTTTCAGCCCAGAAATCATTCGGAAGTCCTTTGCCTTTCAACATGCTCCGTGACATTTCTTCAATAGTTCGATTTTTTCTTTCGGCTACACCATTTTGTTGTGGTGTATGTCGAACTGTGAGCTGCATCTTAATCCATTCTTCTTTGCAATAATTCATGAAGGGTTTGTAGATGAACTCTCCACCTCGATCTTTCCGGAGGCATTTCAGCTCGTAGCCACTTTGTTTCTCGACAAGGGATTTGAAGTGCATGAATTTTGCAAAAGCTTCTGACTTCTGTTCAATGATATAAACCCACGTCATCCTTGTATAATCATCAACAAAAAGTAGAAAATACCTTTTTTCCCAAAGAAGGTGTTCTTGTTGGACCACATATGTCGGCATGCACTAATTCAAGTGGTGCATTGGCTCTCCAGGATGTTTTCAGAAAGGGAAGGCGATGCATCTTTCCATAAACACATCCCTCACATACTTCCTCACTGAGCTTAATTTTTGGGAGTCCAGCGACCATTTCCTTTTCCTTCAACGGCTGTAAGCCTTTGAGGTTCAAATGCCCAAACGTCAAATGCCAAAGACGAGTGTAATCTGTAGTTGTACTTTTTCAAGCAACATGAGACTTCATATTGAGTGGAAATAAGTTGTTTGAGGTCATCTTGACAGTAGCAACATTATCTCCAGATGTCTTATCAACAATCTCACATTTTTCATCATCAAAAATCATCTTGTAACCATTTTTCATCATTTGTCCAACACTCAAAAGATTTTGACAGATATTAGGAGAGTAATGGACATCATGAATGAAACAAGCCCCACGAGCATGGAACAACAAGATTGATGGCATATTTCTTGAAAAATGGCTTTGTGAAAAGTCCATCAGAATCATCACTCTACGTAAAGAAAACTGAAACTGACTTCATGATGGCTTGTCTTTACGTTGATGATTTGATTTATGCAGGAACAAATGAAGCAATGGTGAGATCGTTCAAGGAGACGATGATGAAAGAATATGAGATGACTAATTCTTGGAATTCAAGTCAAGCAAAAGAAGGGAGAGATTTTTGTCTCGCAAGAGAAATATATGTCGGATTTATTGAAGAAATTTCGAATGGAGGATTGCAAGTTAGCAAAAACTCCAATTGCCTTGAATGAAAAGTTGAAGCAAGAAGATGGAGCAGAGAAAACATATCCTATTCTTCATAGAAGTCTTGTTGGTTCCTTGATTTATTTAACCAACACAAAGCCTGACATTCTATACTCGGTGAGTCTAATTTCGAGATTCATGGGAAATCCAAGCAAGATTCATTTTTCTGCTGCAAAACGAGTTCTTTGTTACCTTCAAGGGATTAAGAACTTCGGCATCAAATATGAGAAAGAAGAAAGCAACAAGTTAGTTGGCTTTACGGATAGCGACTGGGCGGGAAGTCAAGATGATAGAAAAAGTATGTCAGCCTACATTTTCTGTCTTGGTTTGAAACCAGTTTCATGGAGTTCAAAGAAGCAGAGTTTAGTTTCATTATCGTCTGCGGAGGCTAAGTACATTGCGGCGAATGAAGCTGCACGAGAAGCGATTTGGTTGAAGAGAATTTTGAAGATTCTTCAACAAGATGTCTCCGAACAAACTCCAATTTTCTGTGATAATCAGTCGGCGATATCGATGACAAAGAATCCTATTTTTCAAGCAAGGTCGAAACACATCGAGTTGCAGCATTATTACATTCGAGACATTATTGGTAAAAGAAAAATTTTCTTGGAGTATATCAAGACGGCAGATCAACCAGCTGATATTCTTACCAAAGCTGTGGGCGTTGAAAAGCTTTTTCAGTTCAACGATATTATGAAGATTACAAATTAAGAGGGGTGTTAAAGGTTAATTTGTAATTACTTAAGTTCCTCTTAATGTATATCCATCATCTATAAATTCATCTCTTAGTATGTAGATGGATTATCACGTCAATAACTATCAATAATAAACATAGCAGTAGCTTTGCCATCTATCTCTTAAATCTCCCTTTCTCATAAAACTATTCCCAACAAAACTAATACTGGGAAATCCCCATAAACTTCAACCACGGTGGCGTAGTCGGAGTATCAATCTCCGCCGCCCGGTTTCTTGAACAGGCGGGCCAATCGATGGTTTCTCGTACGGACAAATGTCTATTATATTGTTCGCTACTTCACTCCAGAAATTAAGCGAGGATTAGTTCACATGCACCACCCGAATTTTTCACGCGCCGCCGCTCATCATCAAGCGTCGGTATCGATGTTTCTATAAAAGCCACGGCAAGTATTGAATCATGACCCTTCGAACTACGCCTCCTCAATGTTTATTCCAAAAAAGGTTGTGTCTTCTACGTCTGGCTGGCTATTCCGCACCTGCATTTCCACAGGCGCCGATGCCGCAGTTCTACGCTCAGACTCAGCTAAAGGGCGGCGCATCTTTGCTTTACGTGACGACCAAAAACATGAGCAAGTCCGAGCGGAGAACCATTTGGCTGCAAATCCAGTTGAAATTCATGAATTTTCTATGCCTCACAAGTACGATCTATTGATTGAGAGATACCGCTTTTCTCGAACTGAACTTGAAGCCAAGCAGTTCCAATCGGATTTGATCAAGAATGGGTTTGTTGGCGATGTGTTTATGGGCAATACTCTTATCAATGCTTATACAAGGAGTGGGAATATGTGGTTTGCTCATAAAGTGTTCGATGAAATGCCTGATAAAAACTCTGTTACGTGGTCGTGTTTGATTTCTGGATATACTCAGAATGAAATTTTTAGAGATGCATTAGTTGCATTTGGGAGAATGGTGTCTGCAGGGTTTACTCCAAACCACTATGCACTTGGTAGTGCTCTGAGGGCTTGTCTGAGATTGGGAGCTGAGGGGCTAAAGTACGGGTTGCAAATTCATGGTTTAGTGTCCAAAACTCAGTACGCATTTGATGTAGTTGTGTGCAATGTCTTGATCTCCATGTATGGGAATTGCATCGCCGGTTCCGTTGGTACTGATTTTGCTCACCGTGTTTTTGATGAGATAGGAAGTAGGAACTCCGTATCATGGAACTCTATGATATCCGTTTACTCCCAGAAAGGAGATGTTGATTCTGCCTTTTGTCTTTTCACTGATATGCTAAAGGAGGGTCCGGATTTTAGGCCTACTGAGTACACATTTGGCAGCTTAATAACCGTTGCTTCTGAATCCTGTAATACTGTCAAAGGTTCCTTATTGCTAAAGCAGTTGCTGGCAAAAATTCAGATGTCTGGACTTTTAGAAGATCTATATGTCGGTAGTGCTCTAGTGAGTGGCTTTGCAAGGACTGGTGCGGTTGATAGTGCCAAGAGCATATTTCAGCATATGGTTACGAGAAATGCGGTTTCCTTGAATGGCTTGATGGTTGGATTGTTGAAGCTTAAGCGAGGAGAAGAAGCTGTTCAGGTCTTCTTGGAAACAAAGGACTTGGTTAGGCTAAACTCCGACAGCTATGTTATTCTTTTAAGTTCATTTGCTGAGTTATCATGTGAAGAAATGGGAAAACGGAAAGGAAAGGAGGTACATGGGTATATCGTGCGAACTGGGATAATTAATTCGAGCACTTCTGTTGGAAATAGTTTGATTAATATGTATGCAAAGTGTGGTGCTATAGAAGATGCTTGTTCTATTTTCAACTTGATGGTTGATAAAGATTCAGTTTCGTGGAGTTCCATGATTTCTGGGTTTGACCAAAATGAGCGCTTTGAAGACGCACTACTGAGTTTTCGCGCAATGAAGAGAATCGGACTCATTCCTTCAAATTTTACGTTGATCAGCACATTAAGTTCTTGCAGCAGTCTATGCCGTGTAATTCTGGGAGAACAGATTCACTCAGAAGCAGTGAAGTTGGGACTGAATTTTGATGTTTCGGTATCAAATACCCTTCTCTCGCTATATGCTGATACAGGATGCGTCACCAAATGCAGGAAATTGTTCTCATTTATGCATGATCATGATCAGGTGTCGTGGAATATAATTGTCAGAGCATTCAATGATTCGGAGGCATCGATTATTGAAGCCACAGAATATTTCAATGACATGATGCGAGCTGGGCATAGGCCGAACAGTGTAACCTTCATAAACATTCTCGCAGCTGCTGCATCTCTTTCTTGTGTTGAACTTGCATATCAGCTACATGCCTTGGTGTTCAAATGTCGCCTTATGGATGACAATGCAGTAATAAGTTCTCTTCTGACTTGCTATGGGAAGTGTGGAGAAATGAACTACTGTGAAAGAATATTCTCAACCACAGCAGAAAAGGATGACTCCAGCTGGAATTCCATGATCTCAGGATACATACACAACGAGCTTCTGACAGAGGCAATGCACTTAGTCTGGTTAATGTTGCATAATGGCCAAAGATTAGATCGGTTCACATTTGCTACCGTTCTTAGTGCTTGTGCTTCTGTTGCGACGTTAGAGCATGGCATGGAGATTCATGCTTGCGCAACTAGAGCTTGTTTCATTTCTGATGTGGTCATTGGGAGTGCACTCATCGACATGTACGCTAAATGCGGAAGGATAGAGTACGCCTCAAGATTTTTCAAACTAATGCCTATTCGAAACGTGTACTCTTGGAATTCAATGATCTCTGGGTATGCACGCCATGGTGACGGGCACAAAGCCCTTGAAATATTTGCGCAGATGAAAAGGGAAAACCAGTCGCCGGATCACGTGACCTTTGTGGGGGTCCTGTCAGCTTGCAGCCATGTTGGACTGGTAAGTGAAGGCTACGAACATTTTGAGTCCATGAAGACGGACTACGATCTTGAACCTCAAATCGAGCACTACTCATGCATAGTAGACCTCCTAGGCAGAGCAGGTGAGTTAAATAAGTTGGAGGAGTTCATAAACAGAATGCCGATGGAGCCTAATGTTCTAATATGGCGAACTGCACTCGGAGCTTGTGGGAGAGCAAATGGCCGACTGTTGGATTTAGGAAAGAGGGCTGCAAAGAAGTTGAAGGAGTTGGAACCTGAGAACGCAGTGAACTACGTGCTTCTTGCTAACATGTACGCGTCCACGGAGGAATGGGAACGCGTGGCAGAGTCGCGGCATGCGATGAAGGTAGCAGCAGCTAGAAAAGAAACTGGGCGCAGTTGGGTTACCATGAAAGATGGCATACATGTATTCGTCTCCGGAGATAAATCTCACCCGGAGACGGAAGCTATATACGAAAAGCTAGGGGAACTGCGGGAGAAGATGAAGGCAGCAGGGTATGCGCCCCAGGTGAAGTATGCTTTGTATGATCTTGAAGTGGAGAACAAAGAAGAGATATTGAGTTATCACAGCGAGAGGCTTGCAGTTGCATTTGCGCTCACCCGCAAATCAGAACTGCCGATTAGGATTATGAAGAACCTTCGAGTTTGTGGAGACTGCCATTCGGCATTCAAGTATGTGTCCAAGATTGCTTCTAGGCAGATTGTGCTGCGTGACTCCAACAGGTTTCATCATTTTCTTGATGGTAAATGTTCTTGTAATGATTACTGGTGAGTCATCACATTATTCCAATCATGCGGCCCCAACTTGTTCATTTTCGGATATTTTTCTTAATGTCAAAATTGGGTTGTTTTGTATTGTAGTATTTGTATTTTGGGTAGAAAAAGAAAATGAATGACATAGGAAAGTGGAAGTACAAGAACCAAGCGATTAGGCAATGGTCGTAAGCCAAAAGAAGAAGAGAAGAAGAGGGAGGGAGGGGCTTATTAAGCTAAGCCGTAGACGTAGTTGTTGCCCTCTCCACTCGAACTCGATAAATGAAAATAAATACTTCAATTGATTAGCATTATGCAAAGACTGAAATACCCCTCCAGAAATATCCATCTTATCATATCCACTAAAATAGGTATTTGAATAAAAAGAGAGAGAGATTGTAGTAATAAAAGTGAGTGAGTTTCCCCTTTTTCCCCACAACAAATGGAGAAGCTATGAACACCCACGCTCTCTCCCTCCGCTCCGTTCCGCCTTTGCCTTCCTCCTCCGCTCTCTTCGCCTCCGCCGCTACCCCCTCCGCTCCCCCTCCACCTTCAACTTCCAAATATTCTTCTCTCCGCCTCCAAACCATTAAAAATTCCTCTACCACCTCCCTTTCCTCCTCCTCCGCCGTTACCAAGCTCTCCAATTCACAAGACCAGACGCTACTCACACTCCTCCAGCAGCGGAAGACCGAGCAGGCGTGGTCCTTGTACGGTCAATGCTCCGAGCTCCCTAACTCCACCTGCCTCAGCCGCCTCGTTTCCCAATTGTCCTATCTCAATACTGCCGACGGCCTCACCAGAGCTCAGTCCATTATCGAGCGCCTCCGCCGCGAGCGCCAGCTCCACCGCCTCGATGCCAATTCCCTCGGCCTCCTCGCCGTTGCCGCCGCCAAGGGCGGCCACACTCTCTACGCCTCCTCCATCATCAAATCCATGCTCAGGTCCGGCTACCTTCCCCACTTCAAGGCCTGGAGCGCTGTCGTCAGCAGGCTCGCCGCTGCCGGCGACGATGGTCCCTCCGAGGCGATCAAGCTCTTCAACTCCGTCGTCAAAAGAGTGCGCAGGATCGCCGATGCCGAGGTGGTGAAGGACTCGCGCCCCGACACTGGCGCTTACAACGCCGTGCTCAACGCCTGCGCGAATCTCGGCCACGCGAGGAAGTTCCTCCAACTGTTCGACGAAATGTCTGAGTTCAATTGCGTACCAGATTCCCTTACATACAACGTGATGATTAAGCTTTGCGCGCGTGTTGAGAGGAGGGATCTCCTCGTGTTCGTGTTGGAGAGGATAATCGAGAAGGGGATACCTTTGTGTATGACGACGCTGCACTCTCTCGTCGCGGCCTACGTTGGTTTCAACGATTTGGACACTGCTGAGAAACTGGTGCAAGCAATGAGAGATGGGAGGAGAGACATTTGCAAGATCTTGAGGAAATCAAGCGCCAACGATAACTACTTTGACGAAGCGGATGAGGACGAGGATGACGAGTCGAGCAACAACGTTGATCTCTTTGAGAAACTACTACCGAATTCGATCAATTATAGCCTCGAGCCACCATTGTTGCCTCGAGCAGTTGCACCAGACTCGAGAATCTACACTACCTTGATGAAAGGCTACATGAAGGCGGGGCGTGTTGCTGACACAGTGAGGATGCTCGAGGCAATGAGGCACCAGAACGACAGTTCCAGCCATCCTGACCACGTTACGTACACCACTGTCATATCTGCATTCGTGAAGGCAGGGTCGATGGACAAGGCGCGCCTTGTGCTCGCTGAAATGGCAAGGACGGGGGTTCCTGCGAACTTGATCACATACAACATCCTCCTAAAAGGGTACTGCCACCAACTACATATTGATAGGGCAGAGGATCTGATGAGGGAGATGGTCGATGAGGCACAGATTCAACCTGATGTGATCTCTTACAACACATTGATAGATGGGTGCATACTCGTTGATGATTGTGCAGGAGCCCTCACCTACTTCAATGAGATGCGGAAGAGAGGTATAGCACCCACAAAGGTCAGCTACACGACGCTGATGAAGGCCTTCGCCTCATCAGGGCAGCCAAAGCTGGCTAGCAAGGTATTCGACGAAATGCTCAAAGATCCGCGCGTGAGAGTTGATTTGGTTGCTTGGAACATGTTGGTGGAAGGGTACTGCAAGATAGGGCTAATCGAGGAAGCAAAGAGTATAATCGAGAAGATGAAGGAGAACGGGGTGTATCCCAATGTGGCCACCTACGGGAGCCTCTCTAACGGGATAGCATTGGCTAGAAAACCAGGGGAAGCACTCCTGCTGTGGAACGAGATAAAAGAGAGGTGCGATGTGGAAAATTATAACAAGGAGTTGAGTTCTTCGACAGCCAGGGCTCCACCTCTGAGACCGGACGAAGGGCTCTTGGATGCATTAGCAGATATTTGTGTGAGGGCAGCTTTCTTCAAGAAAGCTTTGGAGATTATTGCATGCATGGAGCAGCACGGTATACATCCAAATCGAACCAAGTATAAGCGGATATATGTGGAGATGCATTCGAGGATGTTTACAAGTAAGCATGCATCGAGGGCAAGGCAGGATCGGAGGAAAGAGAGGAAGAGAGCAGCAGAGGCGTTTAAGTTCTGGTTGGGACTGCCTAACTCCTACTATGGGAGCGAGTGGCGCCTTGATCCTCAAGAAGAGGAAGAAGAAGAAGATAAATGAAAAATACGACTTGAAAAATATGTAAGAATCTCAGCCTTATATGTTGGGTTTTTTTCTGTATTGATGAATGCGTGATGATCTACTTGTCGAGCATTAGTAATGTATATTCACTGTACTAGTGTGCTTATAACTTTTGCAATTGGCTCTCTTTTGGTACGTATAATGAGATAACGTGTAATTGGGATATAGTATCTTTTAGTACCATATAATATAATAAGATATCTATCATGTTTTATAGAATGTCTGAATTTTGTGCTTCAGAAGTCAATAGTATGCAGTCAGCCATTATCATATGCGGTCTTGTTGAACTTCATTACAGAGAATGTGTTCATCCCTTTATATGCTACACACCCTACTGTCCCTGTAGTAAGATTGTAATCTTAACCGAAATTGAGATGAATTGAGACTTCGTAACTGTTGGTATATCCAAGCTTGGATTAATTAGATATCATTGAGTTCGATTTCGCCTTGAGATTTGTTTGTATGAATAGTTACAAGATTAAAATTTTAATCAGCTGTTTGGTTTATTGGACAATAATTTAGATTATTTTGTATATGTGTTTGGTACATGAAATAAAAATCTAGATATATCATTAAAATGACAAAATTGTCCTTAGATCTCAGTGAAGATCAATGGTTCATCTTCTTACCCTTTCGACCTCCTCTATGCTAGAGACAGAGACAGAGACATTAGAGACATAATTACGATACTTATTCTCCTTATGTTTCCCCAAAACTCCATACCTCAAAGATCTAAAAGCTAAATTCCTAGCACTTACAAGTGTTTGCCAGAAAAAATTGTATCTCCCCATTTTATTGGCCGGGGTATCCCTGCAACTAGCACTACATTCACTAGCATAAGCAAAGCTTTTCAATCTTCACTTCCTAATTGAAATCATCGATTTCTTATTTGGATACTGAGCGATTCTGAAAGCAACGATACGACCATTCGAATTGTCATCGGCGTAGTTTGATTCATGGAAACTGAAAAAAGATTTACTTTTTTTAATTAAATTGGAGCAAAACGAATAGATTTTGAAACAAGCGTCTCCTTGCTTCCTGTTGTTGATCAGCTCCCCCATTATCGAAAGATTAGTTATGTACATCGAATAGTGAAATAAGTGTCATGGGCTCTCATGATAGACAATTATAGCTACCAAACAATAAGATGATGCTGGATTATTAATATTATCTTAACTCATCTAATGTACCAAACAAAAGCCTTATACTTTTAAAACTTTAATTTGAGATGTAGCATAAGGGCAACTTGTAATTTAATGGCAAGTAAAATATTAATTCATGATAGTGATTTAACAAGTAATTTAGAGTTTTTGAAGTACAATATAGTTATTTATATTCCAAATTCATAAGAAAAAACATGGCGAAATTAATTCATAATGCGTTTCAAATAAATATCACTATCAATGAATAATGCGTTACAAATAAATATCTCTATCAATGATGAAAGAAACCAAAATAATAGTACAATAATACTCTCTTCGTCCACGATCTTTCTTCCCTACTTTCCTTATTGGTTTGTCCACCAAGTTTCTTCTCACTTCCCTTCTATTTTTTGCAACTCTTTACTTCACTCACAACTCAACACATCATCAATAATATGAACATCATTCTCCACTAACTACATACTACTCAATATATATAATCATTAATGTGAGCCTCTTATTCCACTCACTACTCTATACACCTTACACATCATCAATAAAGTAGATCTCATTCTCCAATAAATATACAACATTCAATACATTTTACTCTTTACCAACTAAGTCAACACAATTTATTAAAACACGTGTTGGATCAAATTAGGAAGAAAGATCGTGAACGAATGGAATATAAAACTACAGGTAAAAATTACAATTTACAAGAGGAACCGGGAACTTCACAGGATTACTCAAAACATTTAGAAAAGGATACAAGTAACTAAAGATTGCAACACAGCTACAGAATGAAAGAGGAAAATGTGATTGTTTGGCAATTAAAGTACATAATAATTAAGACAAAATATGAAAGAAAATTATAAGTGTAATCCAATTACATTGAAGCACAACTCCATGGCTTCCAAGCGGAGAGGGCTCAAGCAGATTGGAATGGATTGTTCTATGCACAAATAAAATCTCATGAATCACTGAAACAAGATCCTGAGAAGAACTATGTGCAGTTGAATGTTGAAAAAATAAACGCCGGAATGGCAAAGAAGCAATTACTAGAAGTAGAAGGATATGGACAAGCAAAAAATGACATTTATATTTTCAGAGAGATGCAAAGACAGTGAAAACTACTTTAAGAGTAAATTATGATGTCAACTCAGTAGCAGTACATATCTAGCACGGAGTAAAAGAGAATAGACTGTCTACAAAATCAACTCAACAATTTGAATCATATATCAAAACAGCTCAGAGTCCTCAGCAAGGGCTACTAAATCAATGACAAGATTTAAGACCTAGGCTTTTCCTTTTTCTCCTTAAAGAGGGCAAGCAGTGAAACTCCAGATACCTTCACCACCTTGAATCTAACACCAGGAATATCTCCCACAGCGTGTCCTTTACGTCCGAATCCAGCAATCAACACTTCGTCCTGCAGCAGCAATATTGAAATATTTATCCAACAAACAATGACAACGAGGACTATCAAAAGGTTGTGAATCATGTATGGAGCTTACATTTTCTTCGATGTAATTCAAACAACCATCATTGGGGACGAAAGCAGCAATCTTCTTGCCGTTCTTGATCAGCTGCACTCTAGCACACTTACGAATAGCAGAGTTGGGCTGCTTAGCTTCAATGCCTCTGCATTCATACCAATATCAGTCAATTGTATATAGTATTAAAACAACCATAAGACATGAGAAATGGGCTGAATCAAACATTTTCTCAAGCACAATGCCCTTGGCGTGCGACGACCCAGCGAACGGTTTTTTCCATTCGTTGCCAAGGTGAGATTTCTTGTAGGACTTGTCAGCCCATCTTTGGGTCCTCCGGTGTGACTTGAGCTTGCGCCCAGCTCCCATACCACGAGTCTTACTACAATACAATAAAACAACTCAATGTGAGATTAACAAACCATAGCTTTAGCATCAATATCAAGTAAGATGTAATTACTAATATAACAAAGCAACAACAAAACAAGAACAGTTAGCTCAAAAATTATTGATGCATGATCGGTAACAGATAAATCGAGCGTATGAGTTTAGCGCAATACATTAATCAATTGAAATAAGACATGTGCTCGATTAACATGTTTCATGATTATAAGGAAATCAAGAAAAACGAATCATCGATGAACGAGTCTAAATCCCCAAGTCCCAACCAACAGCGGAAATTCCCAATCCAAAAATAAAGAACATCATCCCGCGGAAAACGTATAACACTTGAGAAAATGAAAACACATTGGAATACAGAGAGCAAATACCCCATGATTGCAGATTAGAGAAGTGGCCGGCCGCAACGAGAGTTGTGAGGCAGTGGAAGAAGAGGAACAGCGGCAGAAATGTAAAACCCTAATCCAAGAAAATCAAGTGTAAGGCTTTGCGATAGTATTTATAAGAACAAACTTGGGCCAGTTTGAATATGTTCATGTATTGGGCCTAGAGCTATCTATAAATATAATAGGGAAAAAGACGGGCCGGTCCATTATGACCAAATATTGGGCAAAAAAAACCATCAAAAAAACTTATTATCATGCGGCCCCAAATTACAAGTGGATGGACCAAAAAACCACCCATATAAATCGCGCATCTCCACTTCAATTGTCCCCTCCTTCTTCCCCCCCTCTCTCTCTCACTCAGCCGCACCCTCTAGAAGAGCCATGGAGACTCCCAGATCACTCAAAAAATTCTGGATCGCTTCTTGCACTATTTTCGTCTTCTAGTATCTCCTTATCTACGCTTCCGATCGCTCATCTCTGCCATCCCTCGCCGTCGCCAGGACCCAATCTTCCGATCGCTAGTGATAGTAATACCTCCGCCGTCGACGGCAGCGAGTAGAGGATGAGATTGTGCAAGGGCAGATATATATACATTCATGAAAACAGTTCTCGCTGGAGATTATATTTCACAACCGAATGAAAACAGTAATGGTTTTGGATTTCAAACTAGATGGTTCATTACTTATGTGCTGATGGTTCATTACCTCTGTTCTTATGGTTCACAATGTCTGATGTAATGGTTCTCGCTCGTCTCTGCCAAAACTCTCGCGAAACCAGAAACCAGAAACCTAAATTCCTCTTGGTGGTTCTCTTGTTAGCTTATTCTGGTTTTTGCATAATCTGGATAGAATAATAAAATTAAGTTCCAAACTGCATAAATCAACACACAACCATCAACTGAAGATAACTAAACCATCAGTGAGTACAAAGTAAACCAGTAAGATATAAAAAATAAACCATCTCGTATGAAAAACAAATCTAATGGTTTTAAGATTATGAGCATATGGTTCAAAAATTTATCTTGATGGTTCTCTTGTTAGTTTATTCTAATTTTTGCATAATCTGGATAGAATAATAAAGTTAAGTTCAAAACTGCATAAATCAATAAAAAACAGCGGAAATCAGATCATCGAAACTTGAAACTTGTGAATTGTTGACAACCAACGTCTCCTCTCTATACTTAATCAACAATGAGAAACTGCAATCCATTAGGAAACAAAAATTCGGAACAAAGGAAGAACCGACGATGAAAACGGAGAAACCGTCGAAACAAAAAAACGAAAATTAGAACAGAAAAAATAGGCAATTGAATCTGAAAAATGTAGTAACAATCAACCCAGCATCAAACGATCAAATATAGAAGAAGAAATCTCTGAAAAAAAGGAATAATGGACGGCGAATCATGCAAAATTTGATTCGCAGATGATTTTCTGCAACTAAGGTTAAAAACGTGAAACCACATCAATATTTTGGGTTTAATTGAATAAAAGTGTATTAGAATGGACCTACTTGACAATAAGAAAAAATGGTGGTTTTTTTTTACTACAAGTTCACCCAGGTGGACCTTAGAGACATTAATCCAATATAATATAAAGGGCTACCTATATTTTCTGTGTATTTAACTCAAAAAAAAGTAGTAGTAATAATATACTCTCCCTCCGGTTAAGATGATGCATTTGTTTTGGACACGATAATTAAGAAATGTATTTGTAGTGTTGAAAGTAGTATAACGTGATGAAATATATATATTATTTAAACATGTATACGTAATAAAGGTGTTCTAAACAGAAAATGACTCATCTTAGTTGAGACGACACATTTAGAATAATTTTGAAGTGTTAGAACTTAATAAGGCATAAATAATTAATTGTAATTATGTATTCTAATAGATTCTATTTATTGCATTAATTGTGGGTCTTGGAGGGTTGTATCTTTGTAATTACTCTTATTAATAGTAGAACAAGCTGCTCACCTCTTTTCAAGGTGACTTTTCAAATCATTCCAAACCTTCTCATATGGTATCAGCCTTCCGATCCTAAACCATTATCTTGCTACAATAGCCATCGTCGTCGTCTTCAGCGGCTCCTCTTCATGTCGGACTCGTCTTCTCCGTCGTGCCTTGTTCCACACTAGACCAGCACTCTCTAGTGTTGTAGTGTTGTGCCTCTCTCTCTCTCCTTCGTCTCTTTGCTATTCTCTTGCTCAAATCTCTACCTTCTCCTCTACACTTCCCATGGCTGCCACCGATTCCTTGCCTGTTACAACCATGATTAACATGGTTTCTGCTATTAAATTAAATGCTTCGAACTATCTTCCTTGGCGACGCCAAATCGTTCACATGGCTAAATGCTTCGATTTGACGGGTTTCTTAGACAGTTCCACTCCTGCACCACCATCAACTATTACTTCTGAGGGTGCTTCATTGGTTAACCCGGCATACACGGCCTGGAAAATGGAGGTTAAGAAACTTCTAAGTGTGGTATATACTTCTCTTTCTGAAGATGCTGCTTCTGAAGTCATTGATTCATCCACCTCGCGAGACATGTGGCTCACCCTCGAGGGAGTTTTCTCTTCGGTTTCACGCTAGCATCAACTTCGGGAAGAACTTCTTTCTCTTCGTCGAGGTACATCTTCTGTGGAAGTGTATAGTAAGAAATTCAAGCTTCTATGCGATCAATTGAGCGTTATCGGTCGTCCGGTTGAAGTAACCGATAAGAGCCACCGGTTCTTGCGTGGCTTAGGTGTTGAGTTTGCTAGCTTTGTGGACACTCGTCTGGCCTTTTCTCCTCTACCCACCTTCCGAGACTTGCTCAATCAGGCAAAACAATATGATCTTATGCTTCGCTCTATGGAAGGTTCTACTCCTCCGGTTGCTTTCATGGTTGTTCAAGGGTCGTCGCAACATCAAAATTCACCTCATCGCCGTGGGCAGTCTAGCGGATCTTATCACTTCTCGGGTCCCTCTGATGGGCGTGGGCAGCCCACTGGCCGGGCTAGCATTCCAACACTCGTGGTTCTGCTCCTGGAACTCAAAATAACACTCCAAGCTCGAATAACAGGGGGCGCCGACCCTATACTCCTCGTTGTCAAATCTGTCGCGAGGAACACTACGCCGACAAATATCCCCAATTTCTCAATGCTCGTCAAGCTATCTCTTCTGTTAATTTGGCCCAGGCTTTTATCTCATCCTGCAATGTTTCCGACTCTACTCCAGATTAGTATCTTGATTCTGGTGCTTCCGAGCATATAACAAATCAGCCTGCTGCATTGGATTTTCACGAGCCCTATTCTGGTAACGGTTCTATTATTGTTGAAAATGGCAATGCTTTACCTATCTCGCATATTGGCTCTCGTAAATTGTCTATTGATGTTCAGTTGTTGGATGTATTGGTGGTGCTATCACTAAAAATCTCTTATCTATCAGTAAATTAACTTCTGACTTTCCTATAGATGTTTTATTTTCTGATAAGTTTTTTACAATCCAGAATCGGGTGACAAAGAAAACTGTGGCTCGGGGAAGGTGTGACAAAGGTCTATACTTGTTAGACAAAGGAATTTCGGCCATGGTGGCCACAATTCGGAATAAAGTCTTGAAGGCTAGCTTTCATTTATGGCATTTACGTCTGGGGCAATGTCTCATTTTCTATTATTTTGTTATTACAAAAACTTGGTCATTTGTCTGCTACTTCCATTTTGCCGAATCCTAGTATTTGCTCTTCTTGTCAGCTAGCAAAGAGCAAGAAGCTTTCCTTTCAGTTGAATGAAAAACATGTTGATCATGTTCTTGATTTAATACATTGTGACTTATGGGGACCTTCCCCCGTTACTACATCTGATGGTTTTCGCTATTACGTTGCCTTTGTAGATGATTTTTCTCGTTTTTTGTGGATTTATCCATTACGTGCTAAATCTAAATTTTATAGCATATTGGTTTGCTTTCATACCTTTGTATGCACTCAATTTTCACGAAAAATCAAGATCTTTCAGAGTGATGGTGTGACTGAATTTACGGGTTCAAAAGTACGTGATTTTATGCACTTGCATGGTATTCATCATCGGCTTTCTTGTCCTTACACACCTCAGCAAAATGGAAGGGTTGAACGTAAGCATCGTCATATCACTGAAACTAGATTATCTATGTTATTTCATGCATCTCTCTGGTTTGATGCATTTGCTACTGCTGTTTTTGTGATTAATCGATTGCCTTCACCACTTCTGCATGACACCTCTCCATTTCAGCTCCTCTTTGGATTAGTTCTGAATTATGCCAATTTTAAACCATTTGGATGTAGTGTGTTTCCTTATCTTCACGATTATGCTACTCATAAATTGGAACCTCGTAGTCTCTCTTGCATTTTCTTGGGTTATAGTAGTATCTACAAAGGCTTCCGTTGTTATGATCTGGTATCATCGCGCGTCTTCACAACATGCCATACGCAGTTCGATGAGTACTGCTTTCCATTCTCTCAAACTACATCAACAACTTTGATTTCTGACCTGGACATTTCTACTTTCTTGGATGCTCCGGATTGTCCATTACCTGCTCAACACGACCAGCTTGCCCCCACGCTGCTACGTACCTCATCTCAAACTTCTGGACCTATGCGCTTTGTTCCGCCGACGGATGATTCTGATGAACTTCAATCAAACCCGTTGCACGATCTTGTCCAGAATCAACCTCTCATTCTGGCACCATCAAATCGAAGCATTCAGCCATGCGAACGATTTGGTGTCGCCAAAGAAGATAGTTCGAAGCATTTAATTTAATAGTAGAAACCATGTTAATCATGGTTGTAACATGCAAGGAATCGGTGGCAGCCATGGGAAGTGTAGAGGAGAAGGTAGAGATTTGAGAAAGTATAGAGGAGAAGCATTTATGATTACTCCATTACTCCATTAATGGAGTAATCATAATTCTAACCATTAAAGGATAACATATTGTATATTTTAAAATAGTTTGCGTCTGCATACCTTACATCTTTTGAGATCTAAAAATGGGGATAGTATGCATTGTAATTGTTTCTTTTTTTGTCAGAAAAAAAAATTATTATAAAAAAATGGTACCAACAGTACCAAGAAACAAGAGTCAGATACATGTAAAAGGAAAAACATGATAGAAAAAGAATCAGCCTAAAATGTTTGCAGTAGAGAACTAGTTTCTAAACTCTGTAATAGAGGTTAAAATTTTATAAGCAAGTGCCTTTATTAAATTGCATTTGTTTATTTCATTCCAGATACTCCATATCATTCAAATTCAAACACCAATAAGAAATCCCTTATCAAATTTGTTCCCAAGATTTACAAAAGCAAAAGGATGTTCCTTCACGTTTGAATGTTGTGCTGATTATGTACCAAGCAATTGAAATAAATCATACCAAATTTCAGCAACTTTGTGACAAACAAAGAACAAGTGGTTGATCGTTTCAGGTTGAGTTTTGCAAAACACACAATCTGCCTCGGTGCTTGAGATACACAGATTTCTCTTTTGCAGATTGTTACAAGTAGCGATCCTTCCTAGGGATAGCAATCGGGTGTGGCGGGTACGGATACTAACTATCTATACTCATACCTGCAAAATAAATATTGTACCCGCCACCCATCACGGGTATGAAAATCTCTCAAACCCGCCACCCGATGGGTACCCGCAAACCCGTCACCCGGCGGGCACCTATTTTTCCCATTTTTGATCTCGTTTCTTGTGCATATTTGAGTCGATATTATCTTGTCTTTGTTGTTCTATTTGATCCTTTTGGTTGCCATAATTTTGTATTTTAGGTGAAGATCGGAAAACGAAGTTAACGAGACTCAAGAAAAGAAACGAGGACGAAACACACAAAAGAAGGCTATATCATCTAGTGGCTGCTAGCCCTCTAAGATTTGAAGACCAAGGCAGAAAGCGAAGCTAGCGACCGCTAACCCCTAGCGGTTGCTTGCTCGCCTCTCTGTATGATCAGGCAGAAGATGGGGCTTGCAACCGCTGGCCCCTGCGAGCCATTCCAAGACCGCTACCCCCTAGTGAACGCTAGCCAGGCGGGCTTCTGCCCCATATATAAAGTACTCGCGTGATTTTATTTTACTTCTTATCATTCTAGGGTTTTGAACCAAGAGAGAAAACACAACAGTTAGTTCCAGTATTTCAATTCCAGACTTCGTTCTTTATTTCTCCTTGTGGATTCGATCATGATTCAACCCGTAGACTAATTTTGACGCATTATTTCTGTTTAATTCGTGAGTTCTTATTGCTTCCTTAATTTTTTTATTGTTTTTACTTTCTTGCGGCGTCCTTCTTGATTAAGTTTGAATTATTGATCTCTTATTTCATTATCCATGTTAATCAATCAATCGAAGCATGCCAAGAATTATTTCCTTTCATTCCTCGTTCTTAGAATTATAATTTAATTGCTTTCTTAATTCTCGCCTAGATAATTCGTTTTTCCATTCTTTTAATTTCACTCGACTAGATAATTAATTAATTTAGATTAATATCATTCAAACCCCAATTCCTTTAATTACTTTTTGTTAAGTAACATAGATGAAGCCTTGTTTAGCCTTCCTTGAGAATACGACTTGGGTTAACTTATTAATCTATAATGACCTCGTTCTCTTGTGAGTAACTTAATTAAAATTAGTGAAACAAATTTTGGCGCCGTTGTCGGGGAATGGTAATTTTCAGATGGCCACTACTAACACTTTGATTGATGTGAAGAATGGTAATATTCAGATGTCAGTGTTAGGAAAGACAATTTCATTTTCTATGCATAAGCACAAAGCTATGTCATTTGTTAGTTCTATTGAGGATTATTCTTTCATTGATTCTATTGATGCATTGGCTGAGATTTCTTTTGTGCAGGATTACAGTTTGGAGGAGGTTTTCGAGGGGTCAACTAACATGGAGGAGAGGCTCAGATTGGAAGCTCAATTTGCGAAGTCACCTCCTTTGAAACTAGAAAATCCACCTGCACCCGAGAATTTAGAGCTGAAGGAACTCCCAACGAATCCAAAGTACGTGTTTCTCGAGGAGAACGAGCAGAAGCCGGTGATCATCTCGGCTCATCTTACTGACATCCAGCAAGTCCAATTGGTAATTATGCTGAAAAAGCCCAAGTTAGCTTTGGATGGAGTCTGGCGGATATACGAGGCATCAGCCCAACAATGTGCATGCACAAGATCCAGCTTGCCGATGATGCACTCCCTAAGAGGGATGGACAGCGACGCCTCAACCCAGTTCTGATGGAGGTCGTGAAGAAAGAGATTCTGAAGCTGTGGCCGAAGGGATTATATATCCAATCGCCAATAGTGAATGGGTTAGTCCAGTCCACGTCGTACCCAAGAAGGGAGGTATCACAATCACCATGAATGAGAAAAAAGAGCTCGTTCCCACTAGGTCAGTCACCAGATGGAGGATGTTTATCGACTACAGGAAGCTTAACGCGGCCACGAAAAATGATCACTTTCCTCTTTCTTTCATTGATCAGATGTTAGATAAGCTTGCTGGTAATGACTTCTTTTGTTTCCTTTCTGGTTTATCAGGTTATTATCAAATTGCGATCGACCCAGAGGATCATGCGAAGATTGCCTTCATTAGCCCCTTTGGGACTTATGTCTTTCGAAGGATGCCGTTTGGACTTTGCAATGCGCCGGGTACCTTTCAAAGGTGTATGATGTCCATCTTTCCTGATATGATTAATGATTTTGTTGAGGTATTTATGGATGATTTTTCTGTGTTTGGATCCTCTTTTGATGATTGTCTTAATAAAATTGATCATGTGCTTGATCGTTGTGTTGAGAATTGTCTTACTTTAAGTTGGGAGAAGAGTCTTTTATGGTGCGTAGTGGTATTGTTTTGGGGCATGTAGTGTCGAGTAAGGGGATAGAGGTTGATAAGGCTAACGTAGAGGTGATTGAAAAATTGCCTCCACCGACTGATGTTAAGGGAATTAGAAGATTTTTGGGGTATGCTGGTTTTTATCGCAGATTTATCAAAGATTTTTCTAAGATCTGTCGACCCATCTGCTTTCTCTACTTTGAAAGAGAAATTGTGTAGTTTGCCTGTTATTGTTGGTCCTGATTGGTTTTTCCCTTTTGAAATCATGTGTGATGCGTTGAACTCTATTGTGGGTGTTGTTTTGGGTTAACTTATTGATAATATGTTGCGCGTTATTTACTATGCTAGTTCTACTTTGAATCCTGCTCAGATTAACTACACTACTACCGAAAAGGAAATGTTAGCTGTAGTTTTTGCTCTTGATAAATTTCGTGCTTATATTATTGGTTCTAGAGTAATTGTTCATAGTGATCATGTTGCATTAAGTTATCTGTTGACTAAGCCCCAGACATAGTGTAGGTTGATTCGTTGGGTTTTGTTGTTGCAAGAGTTTGATATTGAGATCCGTGATAGGAAAGGGTGTGAGAACGTCGTTGCCGATCATCTCTCTTGTTTAGAGAACATTCCTTCTCACTCTCCTCATGGAATCATAACCGAGTCTTTTCCTTATGAGCATGCTTATAGTGTTTCTCATGTGCATTGGTTTGCTGACATTGTTAATTATTTAGCTTGTGGAGAATTAAGGTCTGACAATACTTCCCAAGAAAGGAAGCATTTTCTATGTGTGCAGATAGTACTTTAGGGAAGACCCATTTCTATTCAAGATCAGGAAGGACGAGGTGATTCGGAGATGTGTCGCGGAGGAAGAGCAACCTAAGGTGTTGGAGATGTGTCACCAAGCACATTGCAGCGACCATTTTGGAGGCCAAAAGACGGCACACAAGGTTCTTCAGTCAAGTTTATTTTGGCCTACGTTATTTAGGGATGCACATGCTTTTTATCTCTCTTGTGATAGATGCCAAAGAGTCGGTTCTATAGGTCGTAGGAATAAGATGCCTTTTAATAATGTGCTTGTAGTTGGGATTTTTTATGTGTGGGGCATTGACTTTATGGGTCCTTTTCCGAAGTCTCATGGATACGAATATATTTTTACTTGTCGTCGATTACGTTTCCAAGTGGGTTGAGGCTATCCCCACTAGGACGTTTGATTCTCACGTAATGCTTAAGTTCGTGCAGGAAAATATTCTATGCAGGTTTGGATTTCCACGTGCAATCATTAGTGATGGTGGGAAGCATTTTTGCAATAAGTTGTTCGAGAGGCTCATGAAGAAAAATGGGATCACCCATAAGATTGCTACTCCATATCATCCTCAGACGTCGAGCCAAGCCGAGACGAACAACAAACAAATTAGGAACATATTAGAGAAGACTGTCCAACCATCCAGGAAGGATTGATCTATCAAGTTGAATGATGCTCTTTGGGCGTACCAAACGGCCTACAAAAGCGTGTTGGGGATGAGCCCGTACCGCCTCGTGTATGGAAAGGCATGTCACATGCCCGTAGAGGTGGAGCACAAGGCCTATTGGACAATAAAGGCCTCCAATTTTGATTTGCACAAAGTTGCGCACCTCAAATATCAGAGTTCGACGAGTTGCGAAATGAGACGTACGACAATTCCCGAATCTACAAGGACAAGGTGAAGGCGATTCATGATAAGAGGATACTACACATGGAACTCAAGCCCGGTATGAAGGTGCTATTATTCAATTCCCGATTGAAACTATTTCCTGGGAAGATGAAGTCGAGATGGAGTGGTCCGTTTGTGGTAAAGGATGTGAAGCCGTACGGGTCGGTTGAGCTTGTTAAAGAAGGATCCGATGATTCTTTTGTCGTGAATGAGCATCGTGTGAAGCCGTATATCGAAGGATGTCCAACCAATTTCACAGTGGAGTTGGCACCGGTTGAAGATCCACCTTCTTTTGATTTTGTGTCTTGTTTCGTGTTTTTCTTTCCCTTATTTCGTATACTGTTGGAGGAGAATTAATTCGTATTTTTGCTCTTGTGATTTAGGAGAACTAGGAAAGAACGAATCAAAAATGCATAGCGTTGGCCGAGAGGAGGGGTAGTGAGCGCTACCCTCATTTGGAAATAATTTACGAGAGTTGGGCTAGCGCTCGCTACCCCCCCCCCCCCCATCGGCCGTTAGCCCAAGGTTCTGTCCTCCCCTCACGTTCGCAGGTCTAGCACCCGCTACCCCCACAGCGACCGCTAGCCCAGCGTTCTGTATCTCACAAGAAAGGGAGGGCTAGCAACCACAACCCCCTCTTGGATTCAACTACTGTCTGGATAGACTTCTCCTTTTCTGTGAATTGTCTGACACCGACACCGGCCAATAGAAACTGTGGTTCCACTGGTCAAGTAGTTTCGCGAGCCAGCCAATCTCTTTTCATTTAGTTACTAAAAAGGGAGGAAAGACTTGGCATTCAAGCGATCTGCCCGAGTCTCTTAGTCTCCTCTTCGCCCTTGTCTCCCGTTCAGTGATTGCGGTTAATACCTCAGATGTGTCGTTCATGAGCTGGTAAAAGAAAGATCAACGACCGCTAGCCCTCCACATTGTATCTCCTTCCAAATCGCTAGGGTAGCAGCGGTCGCTACCCTAGCGGAAACCCTAACCCTATTTTCTTTATATCTCACGCCTCTTTCTTCCTCTCCCCACAATTCTTATCCAAATTTCAATCATCTTCTTCCTCTTCCTCCTCTCCACCGATGCCCCTCTTCCCAATTCTCCTCAAACTCATCAATTCACCATCAATCACCATCCTCAATCCTCACCATCTCCACATATCACCATCTTCATCCCTCACCCATCCTTTTCCTCTCTTTCACTTCTCTATTTCCCCATCTCCTTCACCCTTAACCACTACCACACTTCTACACCATCAACTCCTTCAACCTTTTCAACCTCTGCAGCCGCTGTCGCCGTTGCTCTGGTCCACTTTTCCGGCGACCTCCTTTTCCATCTATTCTCATCATCTGGCTCGCACCAAACATCGTGTCGGTGAACAAGCCGCGAGCAGTTTGCAACCACCACCGGAGGGACCCGAGGACCTCCGACACAAGTTCAACTGTCCGTTTCTCATCCAAACATACTTGAAGGGCCAGTTCTACGAAAGGTGGATTCGGCATGAGGTAACCCTGCCACACACTTTCAACTGTAATTTATTGAATAATTTGGGATGTGTTGCTGAAATAGAGCGTTATTTGGATGCTTTAGGATTGAAAAAGTATGTTAGAATGTCTAATAAATGTTCTATTGTTATTACGCATTAATTTGTATATACTTGAGGTGCCTGCGGATCTAACTTGTTGCACGTTTAGATTTCGGGAAGTGCCCCGCCGCTTGTCTGTTTCTCAATTATGCAGGATCATGGGCTTTCACTGGAAGAACGTCGGGGATCAAGCCCCACTGTCCCACTTGAACCCAAATGCCGCGTGGACCGCCCTCACGGGATTCCAAAATTGGCAATCCTGCGGGTTTCATTCGGGAAAATGTGTTGAGCATCTTGCACAAGTTCCTCTCCTATGCCATCACCAGCAAGGAACAGGGGAACAAGGTCAACCATGCAGAGCTTTTCCTCCTCCAGAGCGCAGTTCAGGGTACCCGGGTGTGTGTCGGCTACTATATTCTTAACACGTTTAAGAATATGCTAGTCACATCCTGGTATCACGTCACTCTCATGTTGGTGATTTCCGCAATCGCTCGACACTTTGAGGTGTTTGATCTGGATCGCCTCGATCCTGCCGATACCATCTACTGCACCAGAATCGACATCTCCGAGCTCAAGTAGGCTCGGTTTTGCACGGCGGACTATCGGTGGCAGCCGTCCACAGTCTGCAAGTGTGTGGTTAACCACACAAACGAGCTTGCCGCCGCTGCGGCCAACCCTCCACCTCTCGCAGGCGAATGAGTACAAGGATGCTCATATGTCGGATGCTTTCCCGACTGGCACATCCTCCGCATATGTCGGCACCTCCTCCGGCCAGCACCACTATGGAGCCGGTTCATCCTTCGCCGAGAACATAGACCAGCTGAGCAGTCAATTCCAGGCCTTGAGTACTGATTTCGGCACTTTCCACACCGACTTCAACTCTTTTCGCCAGGATTTTGACACATTCTCCCAGGACTTCGGGAGCTATGCTGACGAGGCTCATACTTTCTACCACGATTTTGGAGAGTACAACAACTCGATGATGCAGAGGGTGAATGACACCCACGACCTCCTCACCGAGCAGGCCCGACTTTGTAGGTTGGCACAAGAGCAGTCAACTCAGCAGTACCAGCAGGTTGTCGAGAATAACCGTCGGGTTACCGAGCTGAATACCCAGTGGTCGAGCTATGCATTCTATGATCCTCCACCACCACCGGACCAGTAGTACTTGTCACTACTGTTTAGTACGTATTTCCTTTATTTCATTACTTTCGTGTGTGTCCGGGTTATTTTTAGTGTTATTTCCCGTATTTGCTGCTTTGTTTGTTTTCTTTGTTTCTCTTGTAAGTTTCAAACCTGTTTCTGATCAAGCATCGTCACCGCCGTATAATACCCTTCTCGGGTAGTCCATTTCCCTCTCGTGATCTTATTTAGCAATGAGGGCATTGCCTATCTTTTCGTTGGGGGGGGTGTGCATGAATTAGTATGCGGTGTGTTTATGGTGTTTATGTCTGCCCTATATGCATGTTTGTGCCGATTGCTATTTCTTAACTCGTTATGATTAGTGATTGATTTTGACGACATTTGTTGATTATGCATCGATATGACTTGCAGGTATGTGTTCTTTGATTGGGTATTAGCTATACATTTGATCATTATTATCGTGGGGCACTCTATTGTGATTGATTGATGTGATAACTTCAAGCACAGTTGATTTGGTATAAAATTACTTGAACTGCTAGACTTGTTTTTAAATTGTGCATTATTGTGAAGATTGAGTTGGTAGGCCTCTACTCCTCTGGCTACCATGAGCATGAGAAACCACACGAAAACACTTTAGATAACCTCTAAATGTTTTCATCTCATGATTATTGGCCATATAACCCAATCTTTCTAAATTTGGCTCGAATGGCCTTAATTGAATCTCTTTGAGTATTGGTTTGAAGGTGATAAAAACTCTACCTCTCTTCCTCTCAGAAATCGAAAGAAATTATTGGTAGGAATGGGTATGGAAAACCACACTGGGATACTCGTTTTATGCCGGAGATCACACCTAGTGACCATTGTTCCATCTATCACCATCTTAGTGCGATTTAATTTTAAAAAAAATGAATGAATGAAATAAAATTCTAGCTTTGAGTGATTGAAAACCACATTGACACGTGTTTTTGAGTTTTGATCGAATTGATATTGCATTGCGAGGGAAACACATAGTAGTGATTAATATGATAGTCTTGTGATCCCTTTTGAAGCATTCATAACGAATATGGTGTTGTTGCATAATTGAACTCGTTTCTTGTTTTGAAATTTTCGTATCATTTTTGAGCCTAGACGAGCTTGAGGACAAGCAAGGCATTATGTGTGGGGGGTTGTTTTGCCCGTTTTTGGTCTCGTTTCTCGTGCATATTGAGTCGATATTATCTTGTCTCTGTTGTTCTATTTGATCCTTTTGGTTGCCATAATTTCATATTTTAGGTGAAGATCGACAAATGAAGTTAACGAGGCTCGAGAAAAGAAAAGAGGACGAAACACACAAAAGATAGTTAAGCAGCGCGCCAGGGTAGTGGTCGCTAGCACCTAGCGGCCGCTAGCCCTCGAAGATTTGAAGACCAAGGTAGAAACCGAGGCTAGCGACCGATAACCCCTAGCGGCCGCTAGCTCGCCTCTCTGTATGATCAGGCAGAAGATGGGGCTAGCGCTAGCCCCTAGCGGCTGCTGGCCCCTGCAGCTGTAACCAAGTCAGAACGCGGGGCTAGTGACCGCTAGCCCCTACGAGCCATTCCAAGATAGAACATGGGGGTAGCGGCCGCTACCCCCTAGTGAACGCTGGCCAGGCGGGCTTCTCCCCCATATATAAAGTACTCGCGTGATTTTATGGTACTTCTTATCATTCTAGGGTTTTGAACCAAGAGAGAAAACACAGTAGTTAGTTCCAGTATTTCAATTCCGTACTTCGTTCTTTATTTCTCCTTGTGGATTCGATCATGATTCAACCCGGAGACTATTTCTAGCGCATTTTTCCGTTTAATTCGTGAGTTCTTATTGCTTTCTTAATTTGTTTATTGTTTTTACTTTCTTGCGGCTTCCTTCTTGATTAAGTTTGAATTATTGATCTCTTATTCCATTATCCATGTTAATCAATCAATCGAAGCATGTCAAGATTTATTTTTTTTCATTCCTCATTCTTAGAATTATAATTATAATTTAATTGCTTTCTTAATTCTCGCCTAGATAATTCGTTTTTCCATTATTTTAATTTCACTCGCCAAAATAATAAATTAATTTAGATTAATAATCATTCAAACCTCAATTCCTTTAATTACTTTTTGTTAAACAACGTAGATGAAGCCTTGTTTAGCCTTCCTTGAGAATATAACTTGGGTTAACTTATTAATGTATAATGACCTCGTTCTCTTGCGAGTAACTTAATTAAAATTAGTGAAACAACACCCGCCACCCAGTGGGTAACTGCGAACCTGCCACCCAACGGATACGCGTACCCACCACCCGACGAATACCCGCCACCTGCGGGTATCCATCACCCACGAAATATAATTCAAATATAAAAATAAATTAAATTTAAGATATATTAAATATAATATATTATTAAAGAAAAATATAAACATATGATTAATAGTAAATGGGTAGATGGGTATTTGACGGGTATTTAGCGGGTATTTCGTGGGTAATTTTCACGGGTATATGAGTTTCGCGGGTATGGATAGTAACTATCCATACCCATACTCACGAACTAAATGGATATTAAATTATACCCACGAACCTACCCGTGGATATTAAATACCTCACAAACCCGCTCATATTAGGGTCGGGTACCCGCGGGTAAATTGTCATCTCTAATCCTTCCTTTCAGCACCTTCCAAGCTATAGAGATTGCTTAAGGTGCTGGTACTTTCCAAATCATCGTCCATTCTAATTCTTTTCTACGGTTGTCATTTGAAGTTGATATCGATCTTAAGATCTTGTAGGCGTCGTTTGTCGATGTTTTCCACTTCTACCCATCTCTTGATGCCTGCACACAATCTAACTCTACCGATAATAGAATTTAGATTTTGTACATGATCATGTTCTTTATCAAACAAATCCATGTTCCACCTCAATATCCAAACACAAACTCTATTAATCCACTCAACCATACTTTTAATCGTGTCTCCCTTATTACTACTAAGACAATATAGTTTAGGAAAAAGATCAATAAGTCTCGCCTCCCCATCCCAACAATGATGCCAGAACAGAAAATCATCACCATCCCCAACCTCAATTAGACTAAGTATGCATTTTAATTGTGTACACTATATTACTACAGAATTTAAATTTGATGTAATAATAATTTTGGATTAATATATCAAAGTAGACTAAGTTGTCTATGGAAATGTAAATTTTAGTTACTTATAAAAAAATATGTAAAATATAGTCACTTTTTTGTAAAATGTTTATTCTTTAACTTTGAAAAACAAATTTATCTCTACCTACACTCATCCATTATTGTCATCGTAATCTATCACCACCATCGCCGTTGTCGGCATCGGAGCCGCTGCCACCATTTTTGTCACCATCGTCGCTGTCGCCGCGATAAACTCGCTCATTTTCTTTTATCCTTAATGTGTATTAATGCCTATAAAATATTTGTGAAAAGTTCATAAAGAATTTTATATTACACAAGCACAATCGCTTTAGTGGTGCTTATTTGATTTCAAATAATAAAATAAATTTATTCAAATTACACATACATAATGACAATCGTGCTCATGTAATTTATCTCTAAAATTACAAATGAAATTATACGAGCATGACTTGTTTTGATCGTGCTCATGTAATTTTATAATGAGATTATATTAAAAATAATTATTTTTTTAATAAGTGACTATTTATTATTTTATTATTCAAGGATTGGTTATTTTATGGGTCGTTCTCAATATTTTTTATAAAAATTGGTATACACTATCTTATTACAAATTTATATGCATTTTATTTAATTATTATGAATCGACATATCCAATTTATCATCATTTAAATATAGCTATTTAATAAAACAAAACAAATTTTTTTGCACATATTTATTTGGGCAAACCCTAAAAATAGTCAATCTCCAAATATAAAAGTAAAAAATAGTTATTTATAAAAAAAAAGTAAAAACAGTTGTTGGAATCCCGGTTAGAGCAGGTGTGGACCTGTGGTGTATGGGGGAATACACCACACTACAATTTTTTCAAGCGTTCTGCTTAGAGCAGTTGGTCGAGACAGCTTCTGTACTGGACATAGATGTGTAAGATGACAGAACTCCCCTCTAAAATAGAGAGAGTGAATCTATCCAAGTACGATTTTCGACACAAATTGTGAGTAATCTGTGTAAAGAGCAGAACGACTGGCAACTTTTTGGAGCTCACCAGAACGTCTGTCTTTGACACAGATTGGGTGCAGAAGATGTGATTAATTTATTCTGTTTTACACTTAGAAAATATTTGTTATTAAAATCAAGTGTTCTTTAAGAGATTGATTCAGGTGCACAGCTTACACATTGTGATCTGCTTGTTGGTGAAGAGTGAATACAATCAAATAATGCAATGCAAAAAGTAAAGAACACACATTGTTAATGTGGTTCGGGTAACACCCCTACGTCCACGGACGATCAAACTAGATCGTTGAATCCCTTAACCTTGGATTCCTCAATTCTTTATCCTCGTTGAATACGAGTTCACTCTTCATATTTATACTTGTTGAGGACGAGATTACAACTCATTTGTTTAAATTCGCTGAGTACGAGATCTGGGTGGGGGTTCGAATTTAGACTTCCTTCTCAGTTTTGGGGCTGAGAAGGATATTAGAACTATGGCTATTAAGGCTCTATGCTATTGTAAGTTCTAGTGGGTGAGATTCTCATAAAGATGGTTATGATTCTCTACTAAGTTACAACACTCGAAGGGTATTTATAGTCGAATTGGTGTTGATTGATATCTTATAAAATACTGAAGAGAATCTTGCAGCCTTGAAGCTTATTTTCTGGGAAACTCTGAA
Organism: Leonotis leonurus; assembly: GCA_026898415.1. Classification (NCBI taxonomy): domain Eukaryota; kingdom Viridiplantae; phylum Streptophyta; class Magnoliopsida; order Lamiales; family Lamiaceae; genus Leonotis; species Leonotis leonurus. The sequence continues at coordinate 4,939,459 of JAPKLX010000012.1, forward strand.
TGCACCGACTACCTTACCCACTCACCTTTCACTCTTTTATTTTCACTCTCGTGAATCTAATATTCCGCTCAGTGTGGTATCCTTTCACACTTTTCACACACATGTCATTTTGGAAGGCGTGGTGTATTTATAAGGCTGTAATGTGCAACTTTTACATCAAGCATTAATAGTCATTTTGACCATTGAACTGCTTACTGTAAATCTATCCGTTGTAGTATGTCATATGTGTCATCCGACGTGTCGTCTAACGTGGCATGGACATGTCAGCTTTGATCCATTTAGGTAGATATGTAGCTTTCTTCAATCTGTGTTGAGAAGCTCGTATTATGTTCTGTTTCAAGACATGACGTCTTTGTTAATCCTTGAGTTGTCTCCTTGCATATTATTGATCAATTTGTTAGACACAGATTGATCCTCTTGTTCTTGAACTTTTAGACTATCTGGACAGAACGTTTCCTACGCTCTGTGTCATAAACATAATGACTTCTTCATTTTGTGTCTTGAATAGGGGTGCAAGCGAACCAAAACTACTCATGAACTATCCGGGGTTCGGCTCGATAAAAGTTCGTTTCAAATTCGTTCATTTACTAAACGAACCAAACTCGAACCTCAAACTGAGCTTGAATAATTTTTCAAGCCAAACTTGAGCCTAAAGGTATTTGGTTCGAAAAGTTCGCGAACATGTTTGAATATAATTTAACGAACCGAGTTTCGAATAGTTCACGAACTTTGTTAACGAGCTTGTTCACAAACTTAAAAAACGAGCCGAGTTTTAAATAGTTCGCGAACTTTATAGACGAACTAGTTCACAAACTTATCAAATTAATATAAAAATATATATATTAGCAAAATAATTTAATAAACGGTCTTTTTAACGAACTGAACTCGAATATTTAACGAACTCGAGCCAAGTTCGAGCTCGTGTTTGAATTTACTATTTAATCGAATAATTAACTAACCAAGCTCGAGCTCAAGCTCGATTTTTATTTATCGAACCGAACTCGAGTTTGGTTTTCAGAACTCGCACCGAGCTCGAACCGAACTCGAGCTTTCAAATTTTCAAACGAGCCGAACTTGAGCCTGATACTATTCGGTTCAGTTCGGTTCAATTACACCCCTAGTCTTGAATGTCCTCTAGAACTAGTCTAAGTATGATGCTCTATAGATACAAAACATTATTTATGTTCCGCTTCTTTACAATTCAACATCTTAACTATTCCAAATCTAATACAGATTCTGATAGGACCAGAACGTGACTCACGTTCTGTTCCTTTACATTGTGATCTGTATATTAACTAAGAATTAAAACCTAAGTCTAAGTTGATCTTTTATAGACAGATCTTAATACATATCTTAATATCATTGTGGTATAGATCAACTTCTTACACACAGCATTCTGTCCTCTAGTTTTCTTTGAGGAGGTCTCGTCTACTGGGTAGTGAGCTGTTCTACATCACCACATTCTGTGTTGATCATATATTTTCCACATTCGTGCTTATGTGTTGTGATGCTCCTAAAGCTAAGTCTAGATAGAGCACATGTTAAGTCCTATAGATAGATCGTTACTTACGTTCTGTTTCTACATTTTAACTTAACCTTACTAACATCATGATCTTATGACACAGATCGTGACTCACGATTTGTCCTTACAGATTGATCATATGCTTTAGTACATAAATTAAATAAGATCAAACTCTATAGACTAGGTTATTATATAATTAATATATCTTCACATGTTAGTTGATCTGCTATGAAGAACACAAAAGACTATCTATGGACATGATTTGTCTTTCATCGATCTGATCCTTTTACATTTAGTCTTCTATAAAATCTAATTATGCTAGACATTAAGTTATAAATCTTAGGCATCACATAACACAGAATGATTCAAACATCTCAATACTATAATGGTTTCGCAAGCATCATCAAAACCAAACTAACAACTTTAGCAACATCAAAAAGGTTCCTAACAATAGCCATTTTTACTCTAATACCCCGCCACAATTACATGACCCGCAATAATTACATGACTAAAATCAAGTCATGCTCGTGTAATTACATGTGTGATTGTGGAGATAAAATTACACGAGCACGACTGTCACTTGATCAAATTCGTGTAATTACATGTGTGGTTGTGAGATGAAATTACACGAGCACGACTGTCAGTTGGTCATGTTCGTGTAACTACATGTGTGATATTGGAGATGAAATTACAAGAGCACAACTGTCACTTGGTCATACTCGTGTAATTCATATATAATTAAAAATATGAAATTACACGAGAACCACATTTCAAGAGCATTAGTCATGTAATTGTTCAATTACAGTATATGAAACTGAATGAAGAAATAAATAACAAAACCACATTACAAGATCATTAGTCATGTAATCGTTCAATTTCGTGCAATTACGAAAATTTACATTTAATTAAGGTCATTAAAGTTAAATTATTAAATTTACAAAAAAAAATGACTATTTATTTTGTACTCCACATTTTATGATAGACTCACTATTTCGTCCAAAGTTGTGGTGTCAATTTTAACAAAGTTGTGGTGTCAATTTTAACCAATCTCATGATGATGTTTGAGTACTTCATTCGTTCTACTAAACTTGACACAATTCCTTTATTGAGACGTTCTACTAAACTTGACACATTTCTATAATAGTAAAATTTATCCCCTTAAAAAGGTGTGGACTCTACGACCTTTATCACTTTTATACTACTTTATACACTCTTCTTAATAACTGCGTCTGAAAATTTTTTGTTATGCTTATTGGGAGAGACAGATTACAATTTAAGCTTTAGAAGCTTTTCCAAACATGAAGTCCATATATATTATACTACCACATCATTTCTACACAAATTCATCGTTCACTGTGTCGTTTTAATAAGTTTCTATTCTATTACCAAATCATCGAATATTTTATATGTAATAAGTGAATATCTCAACTCAATACATAATTTAATTTGAAAAATTAAATAGAGTCAAATTCAATTCAATACAAGATTTGTACGAGTCAAAATAAACAATAAATTCTATAACCATAAGTTTTGTGTTTTATTTTATGTTTTGACAGATTATGAGGACGATTGACTGAAACATGACTTTGGATTTATTTAGATTTATGTTAAGAACTTGACCTCAACTCAACTCTCGATGAGATGTATGACAGACTACAACCACAATACTAGGTTCTTTCAACTAATAATTAATCAACACACAAAAAAATAGTTACAACAGACGAAAGAAAATTACTTTGCAAAACTGACCTTAAAAACAGCAGAAACGCTATGGAGAATTCACAAATGAGAGACTTCACACAAATTCAAATCACAATTAACACCAAAATAAAAGAAGTTGAGAACTCCACTACTACTACTTGTGGCCTTTCTTCAGAAGCTCCCCTATCTTCTTCAGCATGTTCCCATTCTTCTTCCTCGTCGAATCTTCATCTTCGTCGTCCGACACTGGAGAGCCCAGCTTATGATTAGTAACGTAACTGTAGTCGAATGAGCCTCTCCTCTCCCTACACTTGCCACTAGTAGACAGCATTGCAGCAGCTGCTTCTGCAGCCTTCCTCCACTGATCACACTGCACCTTCAATCTCCGAAGCTCGCCTTCCAACTCCGTGTTCGACGCCTGTGCTGCACCGAGCTCCTCAGCCACACGCGCTGCTTTCTTATCCACTTCTTCTCTCTTTGAGGCTTCATCCTCTGCTATGCTTCTCTCTGAAGTCGTCTTCGTTAGTTCTTGTTTCAGTTTCTTGTTTTCTTCTTCCATGCTTTGGAGTAAAGCTTCTTTGTCTAGTAAACAGGCCTTGAGAGCTTGTAAGGCCGATTCTGACCTCTTATGCTCGAGCTCCAGTTCAAGCTCAAGCTCGGCCTCTCTCTGAGGTGGATAGTTATCTTCTTCTAGTTTCGAGCTCAGTCTAGACTTCAACCCCTCGACTTCTCTTAGCTTCATTTCTAGCAGGGCTTCTTTCTTCGATGACTCTAACTTCGTCTCCTCCACCAGCTGATATGCTTCTTGAATCTGCAACGTGCTCTGTGTGTACTCATCTCTATACCTTCTCTCAGAATTATCAAGCGCGGTTCTCAGCTCACTCACTTGGCTTTTCAAGGTGTTGATCGCTTCTGTGTCAAGAGTCGATTCTGGAACCAACTCTTGACAACAGACATTTTCAGCCGAAACCTGCGCTTCGGCTGAAAATTTAGTCTGGTCACTCTGGAGGCTGGCGACGACTGCCTCCAGAGACTTGACTCTGTTGTTGGATTCCTCCAACTCGAGCGTCAAAGAGTGGTATGATTGGACAATGGTATCATGCTCCAGCTTCAGTTCAATCTCCGCAGTCTTTGCATCTTCCAACTGCATCTCGGCCTTATTGAGTTCCTCGAGGGCTTGGGCTTCGTACTCTCTGCTATCGTTCAACTTGTTCTTGAGCTTCTCCACTAAATCTAGAGTTTCTGTTAGTTCAATCCGCAGGCTCCGGATCTCGCCATGAGCCGACTCAGCGTGCCTTGCCTGAGCAGCTTCCGACTGCGAAACTCTCTCCAACTGCATCTTGAGCTTCTGTATTTCATTCATGGAGGAAGCCAGGGCCGCAGAGTCCATCGTGTATTGCTTCTGGAAGGCCTCAAGCTCCGACTGCCACTCCCTATCGCGTTCCTGAGATATCTTGCGTAGTTCATGGAGTCGAGCCTCCTCCGATTCGGACAGCTCCTTGAGCTGATTCTGAGACTCCTTGAGCTCTTCTGACATGGCTGAGAGCTGTCTCCTGGCTTCTTCTGCCTCTTGCTGAGCTCTTCTCTTCCATGACTCACTCGAGCTCAGCTGCTCCTTCGTCTTCTTCAGCTCCTCCTGGAGCTCAAGAAGCATATGGGGCTCGGGATCGGAACCTCTATTAGGCCTCTTCTTCTATTCATAGAGAGGAATTCATTCATATTATTTAGGCTTTGATTTCTGATATACAAACTCTATCTAACTAACTATGTTGGCCTATGTACCTCAGTTGGCGGAGGTCGTGGTAACCTGCGTTCGACCGTTTTCGGACTCCGGTCTTTAGATGTTTTGATGATTGGCGAATCCGATCCCGGAGCTTTGAGCTTCCGAGGAGCTTGAAGTGTGGCAGCAGATCTTTAGAAAATTTTGCATATGCATGATATATTAGTTTCAAAGCAATATATATAAGGTTTGAAACACAAATTGAATTACCTTGAAATAGGAGTCTGCATTTTTGTGTTGGAATAGCAAAGGAAGAGGAGTGGTGGTGAAGGGGCCAGCTGAGCCCACAAACCTGCAAAAACTTAGAAAATTTTCAGAGAAGCAAATTTTGGTATATAAGTACATTAGCAATGGAGACAACATAAGACAATCAATCCCAACCTGTAATTAATCCAAGACCATGTTTGAAAACGAAATAAGGCAAAGAAAATAAACGCCAGACTATCCCTTCAAAGGGAAACCACAGAAACAACCTCCACTCCCACCAACCAAACCCTCAATACAAGTAGAACAAGAAAACAAAAAGAAATAAAGATTGTAGCAATGGCAGTAGCTATCAAAAGTGACAACAAACAAATATAATTATGAAAACATTTCACTTTTCCTTGATTTCTACTCCAGGAGTTATTACACTTATCATTATTTTAGACAGCATCATATATAATAAAATAAGCCACATTTGGGAAGAAAATTACTACTCTTTTGGTATTGAAACGTGGAACATACTTAATAATGCTTTTCTTGCGGTTGGAATGGATATTTCAAAACTGGTATTTTCATTTATTTGCATTCCTAGTTTGGTAATAAACTGATGAGGAGAAATGGAATATACAGCAAAGGATGAGGTCTGAAATAATCTCCTGCTGTCTCAATAGTGCAATAGTTTCCTAATATTTAAATTTGGGACAATTAGCAATTCATATAAGGCAAAAAAAGATCATAGGCCAACAACCACTATTGGAAAGAATCTCACTGTACCATGACAGCATGTGATGCAGAAAGATCATGACAGACAAACATATTAATCCCTATTTTTAATACTATATAATCCATATATCTATATTATATTATATCCATAAAATATTGCATTACTCAATATAATCATTGGGAAATCATTTTCTTGGATGAAAAAAAATTCTGCATTGGCATACACATTAAATGGACTGTTCATCTTCTATGAAATTCAAAGAACAGGTCAAACATGTTAAAGCTCTCTCTCTAATAGTTACAATTAATTTAACTTTATAAAAGAAAAAAAGAGGTTAAATTCTAATATTGAAACCAAGCTTTAGTTCAATGAAGTTGTTACAAGGCTGTTTTCAACAACAAAAGAAGGAGTCATGACACAATTGCTGTATATGAAACTTGCTTTTAAACTGTACTCTCTCCGTCCCTTAAAAGTATATGATGCATCACTCTTATTAAAATTTTAAAACACAACACTTTACTTTTTTAAATATTGGTGGATCCCTTGAAGTGGTAATAAATTTAGCACCTACTACTACTACTAACAGAACAATGACAATGCTAGAATAGAAGCCACAACTTACATTTACACTCAATCACTAATCAATGAATAGAAATTGAAGTATATGATGCTTCTATATCAACTAAACAGCTTAGGGAATACAACTGTTTTTTATAACGTAAGATAAAAATAATATAGTTCTAAATTCCATATTTATAAAGGATTTTACTTAATTTTCCCAGATTTCTGATTTATAGAAAGATTGACTATCATGCATTTCAAAAATTTATAAAACTGAGACTTAAAGAAATAAACACCCATTTTAATCATATTCTAAGAACATAGAATTTAATACTTTGCTTTGCTTATAATTAAAGAAAGAATAGACATATAAGTGAAAGTTATATTCGTTTTAAAATGTGTATAGCATCAAAGTTAACAGGCTAATCTTAACTACCTATGTACAACAACTTTGGTCAACATACTTCCAAGTCTTGTTTTAATATTCTTTTCAATCATCCAATACCAGAATGAAAGGATAGTTCAACCAAATATACTCCAGGTATAAACCAATATTTTTTTTTTTACTAAAATCAAGCTAATTATGCTTGAGATCATCAATTTATATCATATAGTCGAAAATCTCGATCATTCACATTTATTTTCAAAAGACTTGATTTGGGAATTGGGATTTTTCTTGCATTACAAATTTGAATTTACAGCTTTATTTTTTTGAGCAAATATTAGTTTATGTCACAACCTTCGAATGTTATTCAGTAATGTCCTAATGTTTAAATAAATTGCAACTCCATATTTCAAACCTGCAACAGTTTCACAACTATGTTCCAGTGGGGTATTATTCACATCACCTATTTAAAAAAGCCCTAACAAGAAGCATCTTGAATGATGAAGCTAATGAATCATATAAAAAAAACAAAAAAAAATATCCAGCTCTCCAATGCCTAATACACAGCATAGACAGCACAACATTCCAAATTCACACCATGAAAATAATTAGTATAACCATGAAAATAAGAAAATTACCAGAAAAGAAATGTGAAAACAATCACAAAAGAATACTAGATTGGCTGCAAAAATTATAGATGGCAATCGGGTAGGGCGGGTACAGATAGGGTTGAAAATTGGGACGGGACCGGGCACCAGTCCCGAAATCCCAATCCGGAAAAACACCAATTTTTGGTCCCGGTGCCGGTCACGATTGGGACTTCGGTAATTCCAAATCCCTAAATTGAAAATTTTTAAATTCCAATCCCGTATAAAAATGTCTCAAATGGTCCCGAAGTCCCGAACATGTCCAAAATTTTTCGAACAGGGACCAAAATTTCCTGAACTTTAAAATTAATTTCGGAAAATCGAGTCCCAATCAGGATTCGAGATCCGGAGTCCCGAAAATTTCTAATTTCTCAATCCCGGTTCCGAAAAATTCGGGACTAGGATTGAGATCCGGAAAGTTCCGAGTGCCGGCCACAAATGATCACCCCTAGTTCATATTGAATACTAAATTATACCCAAGAACATATGACTCTTAACTGATGTTTTAATAAAAATATTCTCATTTTAGTTCATATCCAGCAAATGTATGATCAAACCCTCAGCTGAAATAATTTACATTGTTTTCTCTGATTTATAGAGGCTGAGATATGCTCCAACGTATCAGAATTCAGAAATCTGATTGCAAGAAACATTAAAAGAACAAATCATGTATAAGTTCATTAAAAGGCATCACTTAGTTTAAGAACGTTACTGATATTAAGTTATGGAACCAAGTTTCTGGATGCAAATTTATCTCCAGGTAATGTAACTTCCAGTAATCTGCAGCTTGGAGTAGAAAAACAGAATTTTTTTTGGGCACAACTGCATATATAAAACACAAGATCAAATAAAAAAAGCTTCTTGCAAACCCATCCACCTCAATAGTCAATAAATGTGTGCAAACCATCATAACGAGCTACTGAACAATATATTACAAAAGATGCAGCAATTATAGTTCTTTACACGAGACAAACTAGCATACTAAATTTTGTGACATTGCTCAGACAATTTGAACCTAACAAAAGGTCAAAATATCTTAAAGAGAACCACACCTTCGAATTTTCTGTTAATACAGATATATGAATTATTACCTTTGAATTTGTTATCTTGAGTAACAATTCCAAATGTTTATTGAGTTTCTCGCACCATGATGCCATGTAGGAAACATTTTTACACTGAACAACTACACAGGCACCAACAATTATACAACATCTGTTTGAAATAAAATGGTAAGATGTTTCTGAAATCATAAAGTAGACCTAAAAAAAGTCATACTCAAGTTTGTGAAATGAAAAAGTAAAATTTATCAGAAAAATCAAAGGATCAAGTAATAGAGTGAAGGACTAAGGATCCTCACTGACTAAGGACTACAACTGCAAAAGGAAAAACCAGAAGAGTACCCCTACTCATACTTGAAGCAGACTAAAATACACTTGAGGTTCTGACCATACTTGAAGCATAGTATGACGACTGTTGTGAAGTTTTTAGTTTGGATATTCCACTCACAGAGAAAAAGATTATGCCACAAGTCCATTTATTAACTAAGTGAGCAACGAACAAAGGCACCAATTGATTATAATTGGTAAGGCAGGCTACAGATGACATCAGGAGCAAACCCGAACTGAATATTGAACTCACATATGGAATTCTTTTAGATCTTTTTGAGCCATTCTGTAGTGCTCGAATACGACCAGAACTTGAACCGTCATTTTTCTGGAGAAAATTATCAAGAAGGATCGTGTTCTCTAGTTTTATGTTTTTTAGATCCCTGCATGTATTTCTGAGCAGAATCACCATGTTGTAAAACCAAGTTAACTCCTGTACATGAGTAAATATAGGCCTTTGTTAACCCAGTTTCTAAGCATGGCTAACTACTAACTTGTAAACCATTTGGTAGCAAATTTTCATGAAGGGAGTGAGAAAGCTTCAAGTATGCAGGTTCATTAAGATGGATATATCACGAGAACCGTATAAATATCAAGCTCGGAATGCAATGCAAACAGGAAAAATATTGTTTGAGTAAATTAATACCTTCTTTACAAGTACAACCCCACCCGTAAAAGAAAAGTTCCTGCATAGCAATCCAGAGACATGACATCAGACAAGAGGATACTCTAAGCTTCAGTCACATGTTTTATTTACAACTTGTCAACTTCCACACCATGATAATCATCTCTGATAGGATATGGCCCTACTACTAGGCTTGAGCAAGAACAGCCTGGACAAGTTCGGCCCATTAAGAAGCCCGGAAGTCACTTCGGCCCAACAAGCACAGCCCAATAGCTCAGAAGCTCGGCCCACCTCGCACATTACGACCCACGACCTCGGCCCACTTCGACCCACGATCTCGGCCCACGTAATAACTGTAACTTGTTACCTACAAATAGTGCTTCTAAGCTAGATTAAGGGGACTTTTTTCTATTCTCAAGAACTCGAAAATATTAATACAAAGAACCTCTTTACCCCGTGGACGTAGATCTAATAAAAGATCGAACCACGTAAATCTTGTGTCCATATTATTCTATATTTTTCCATCGTACAAACACTCTAAAAACCTACGATCGAACACTGGCGCCGTCTGTGGGAACGATAAATTTTGTGAAAACGATCAACGTTATTTGAGTAAAGATACGATGGTAAAATCAACCCGCTCCACCGCTGTAGCTGCTGCTGCCAAGGAAAAACAGAACCAAACTGATCCGCCCACCAATCCACCTCATACATCAACCAACGAAGGGGATGTACGCCAAGTCCAACATGACAGTCATGTGGAAGACATATATTCAGGTCGATCTAACGATTCAATCAGTAGCGGAGGGCCAAACCAAGGAGATCACCGACGAGGGAACGCCGCACTCCAGCCTCAGCTCGGAGATGCACTTAAAGCGTACTTAGACCTCCACGAACAAGATTTCCTCAAGTTCGTCGAATAGCATCGGCAGCAAAGTCAAGACGAGAGGGATAAAATTGAACCACCGCGACAGCGACCCCCGAGCCTCCAAATTGTCGAGGGCAGAAACGACGAACTTCCCCAAAAGCAGCGTGATTACTGAGGAAACAATAACCTCGCTTCACCTCGACATGGTTCAACGTCACCTCGTCGAAACATCGGTTCTTCCCGACGTGACGAAGATGACCACAGAGAAGGGAGATTCACTGTCTACAGTCGAATTGCCACCCCTTTCACCAACAAAATACTCTACACTCCGCTCCCGCCAACATATAGGGTGCCACCCATTAAACCCTATAATGGTTCTTGTGACCCCAGCAATTTTCTGTCACAATACCAATATAACATGTTGAACCAAGGGCTCGCCGAAGATGTTTACATGTGTAAAGTCTTTCCCGAGCTGCTGATAGACAATGCCAGAAAATGGTTCGATAACCTACCGCGCTGCAGCATAGGGTCGTATACCGACCTCCTAGACGCCTTCGAGCGTCGTTTCTTTTAGAAAGCCGAGGTCAAAATCAGTCCGGCCCAACTCCTTACACTAAAGCAAGGACGAGGAGAAACGATCAGTGACTTTCTAGCTAGGTTTTACAACGAGAGCCTTAAAGTCGACCGTCTGTCCGACGATGTCCTTATCTCGGCGTTCCAAAATGTCATTCAGTCCGGCACTCTCTTTAGAGAGCTCGTAAAAGAGCGCCCACAAACCTCCAAACACTTATGGAGGATCGCTGACACGTTCGCTGATGCAGATGAGGCCGATAGGAGAAAGAGAGCGGCAGACCGACCTAAAAATCACGACAAAAGAAAAAAAGAGGAGCGCACCGACCACGGGCAAAGTCGACGAGGTGCTCTTGAGAGAATACAGCGAGGTCCACTAGAATCCCGCCTCGGACCTCGACCCAATCAAGATCGGAATCAGCTCACTTCACTAACAAAGCCCCGAGCTGAAATATACGAGCTTCATGCGAACTTATTCCAGAAGCCACCACCCTTGTCCCGAAGTGGATCGAAGCGACGATCCAAAGACAAATACTGCAAATTCCACGATGATCATGGTCATGACACCGAGGACTGCCGAAATCTCGCCTCGGATATAGAACACCTGGTACGTGAGGGTACCCTTGGTAAATACCGAGGTCGTAGCCAACAAGATATCCGACCTCAAGGGAAGGACAAGAGAAGAAAGAATAGGAGAGGAGATAACTGCTATTCCCACCAAGATAAGAAGCCAAAGCACGATGACGAGGACGAAGACGAAGACCAGCCTCAATATGACGGAGTCGTCGCTGCCATTACCGGGCTACCTCAAGGCACAACGAAGTCCTCATTAAAAGCCGAGGCCCGAGGTCAACAGAAGGAGGAACCTTCACAAAAAAGGTTCAAAAAGGATGAGGTCGTCACCTTTTCCAGCGACGACCCAGTCCCCCATACCCTACCCAGTGTTCTCAAAAATCCTCGACTAGCCCCGCCTAATCCCCGCCTAGGCGCTAGGCGGCACTCCGCCGCCCGACTAATGCTAAATCCGCCTAGACGCTAAGCGGTGCCTAGCTATCGGTCGTATTAAAGCTTAATTAGTCTATAGGTGTGAACTAATCGATACTTATGCCAACTAGACTGTTCTATACATGATTTTGGGCTAAATTAGATTACATATATTTCAATACATATGAATATTATGTTGAAAGTTATAAAAAATTTGTTGTAGGCTATGAAGTTTATGTGGGGACAGTAAAATTTATGTAATTTGACTATTAATAATCATATTCTATGTTTTTATCATGAATTTGATAATATAATTATGAAAAATATATGTTGATATAGTTTGTATCTCATGAGAATATGTAAAAATAGTAAAAATAAGCATTGTGTAACGAATCCGCCTAGGCCCCGCCTAGCCGCCTAGGCGCTAGTCCCCCCCTCCACCGCCCGACTAGCGCCTAGCGATTTTTAGAACATTGACCCTACCTCATCAAGACGCTACCATCATAGAAGCCGTGGTAGCCAATAAATTGGTCCACCGAGTGTTCATCAACAGCGGAGCCTCGGTAAGCGTGCTCTTTAAAAACTGCTTCGATAAGCTCGACATCGAAGAAGCACGTTTAAAGCCGGCACCTATCCCGCTAAGGAACTTCACACAACAAGAAACCGCGACGGATGGTACCATTTCACTTCCTGTGACTGTTGGGAGGAGCCCGTTATCTTCTACAAAGATAATCCACTTCTTCGTCGTTAAAGCCAACTCCCCCTATAACATCATCTTAGGAAGAGATTGGCTAATAGCAACAAAGGCGATCTGCTCGGCCTACCACCTAACGGTTAAAATTCCATCTAAAAACGGGGTGATTACACTTAGAGGAAACCAAATGCAGGCCAAGGAGTGTATGCAGGTCGCACTCCGAGGTGCTGGGATGCAACATCCCCAAGCATAGCAGTTACAGAACCACGAGATGATGGAGTCGACGTCACCATCATCTGTGGAGCCAGTTGAAGATGTCACATTATACGAAGACAACTTGTCCAAGGTCGTTAAAGTAGGGTTTGTCGGAGGAAGTGAACTCCGAAGTCAAATTATTCAGCTACTTCGGGAATTCAGAGATATCTTCGCCTGGTCACGCCTAGACATGACCGGAGTATCACCAAGCATCATCACTCATCATCTCAACATTGATCCCGAGGTGAAGCCAGTTCGGCAGAAGCAATGAGTCTTTGCAGCCGAAAGAAATCAGGTGATCCATGACGAGGTACGCCAGCTATAGAAAGCTGATATCCTATTCAAGGTGAAATATCCGACGTAGCTGGCAAACCCCGTGATGGTAAAGAAACAAGGAGGAGGGTGGCGAATGTGTATTGACTATACCGACCTCAACAAACACTGCCCTAAGGACTGCTATCATCTTTCCAACATCGACAAGAAGGTCGAAGCCCTTGTTGGACACAAGGTATTCAGTTTCCTAGACCTATACAAGGGGTATCATCAAGTCCTTATGAGCACCGAAGACGCTTGTTTAGTCTCATTTTGTTCGTCTAAACTTAGATTTTCCGTAGCTTTATTCCTATTATTTTCCCTCATTCCGTGATGTTTTGGCCCGATTTATGTTTCATTTTATGTTTCAGGATCATTGGCCTAAACGCGCCAGCGCGCGCCAGCGACCGTGCCACGCCGAGTCAGCGGCCGCTGACCATACTAAGCGGTCGCTGACCCCGCGTTTCTCGCGCGGGCCGTTGCAACCAACCCTAGCGCCACTCGGAACAGACCTAGTCAGCACCCGGTGAATTCCAGGGACCGCTGAGTTACCTCTCGCTATATAAAGACACGTCGCGCCATTGAGTCGATATATCTCAGTTCTCCATACTTCGTCCCGACTCCTTTTAGCACGAATTCCTAGACTAGTTTTCCAGTATATTTCCATTGTTTTTAGTTCGTCTCGATCCCGCATTCAAGGGTCGAGACTTAGCATTCTAGATAAGATTTTTCATTCCGTTCTTCGTTTTGGAGTTAGCCGTTTACAACATTCGAACACCGTTATTTCCAGATTTTCATTATCGTTCC
>JAPKLX010000012.1:4983482-5034420 GCA_026898415.1 Leonotis leonurus
ACTCATGTTACATGAGTAATATTGATTTATGAGTAAATAAAATTTATTGTAATATCCCGTGCTTTAATTCAAAAGAATTATCGAATTTTATGAATTAAATAGAGTATCATATCCATAGGAATTTTAAAACTCCATTAATGAGTTTCAATTACGATAAATACTTATCGAACTTGACGTTAATTATGACGTGCACAAATTAAATTTTAAAAATTAAGCTTAATTGATTTGAATTAATTATTAGGAATTAGAGGCTTAAATGTTTACTTGATTTTTTTTATTATTAAATATGTAAATCCTATTAAACAATGTAGTAAAAAGATGAATACAAGAGATAAATCAGAATGTGCTCCATGCTCTTTCACGTCTACCAAACGTGTATGTTCTCCTACCACACAAAGTCTCACCTTCTCCACCATTTATTTGAAACTATCGACATCATCATTCCTATACCACAGACCCCAATTCATCCAACTCACAATTCTTCACTATATCATAGTACAATGCATTTTCTTTCATCTGCTGCAAAGGAAGTGGTGAAAGGAGGGACAACCTGCTGCTTTTGATGACAATAGAACAAGAGGAAAAATAGAGTGCTGTAAAGACGAATCGACTCCCCGCGGTGGTGCGGCTAATGAAGACAAGGCTGCAGGTGCGACGTCGCAGCAGCGCAGCTGCTGGAGAAGGTGCTGTGACACAACTCACTTATAGTGTTGTTGTGATGGTGGCGCGATGCTATGATGATGCGGCAGTGCCCGGTGGTAGAATTGTGCTCGCCGGCTCGACTACCCTACAGTAGTGCTCAAGACCAGCGAGTCGGTGGCAGTGCGACGGTGACAACGAGCCGAAGATGTGGCAGCAAGGCAGTGAGCAGCAACAGTGCACGGCCACGACTGTGCAACCTCCGAAGTAGTTCGAATGAGCCATAACAAGAAGGAGTTGGTTCGGGGCTGTTTGGAACCGTCCGGGGGGGCTGATTCGGGGTTATTCGAGGCTCTTCGAGGTCTGTCCGGGGTGGTTCGGGACTTATTCAAGGTTGTTCGGAGGTTGGTTCTGCTGGGACTAGAGCTGGAATGGTTCGTTCATTAAATTAAGTGGTATGCCTCTGTGTTTAAATTTTTGAAACTAAAACTAGAAGAAGTTAGGGTGATTCTCCAACTTGAATCAATTGAATCAGAGTCTTCTATGATTTATGATGAATCGGAGTCTTCTATGATTTACAGTATTCTTACCTATACTATAATAGAAATTCAATGATGGCTATCCATTTCATCTTTTGAAAATTTTCAAGTCTCCCATTTAATTTTTCATATTTTTTTAAAATTTTGCAATTTTATTTATATATTATTAATCATATAATATTATAGTATATTCTTATTTTTATATAGACATATGATATTTATGTTATATTTTTATTTTTATGTATATCATATATTTATTATATAATATTTCATATTTAAGTATTATTTTAATAAATATAATATATATAGTGATATATTAGTTTAATAGTATAGCATTTTGATAACTAATTTAATAATAATTTATATAGATTATGTACAATCTTTTCAAATCTAATGAAAATTAATAAATCATATGAAAATGTCTATATTTCATATTAATTGAAAAAAATTAAAATTTATAATTTATCACATACGACTATTATAATATATTCTAACAATCCATATTTATTTTTCAATATAAATAATAAAATTTATATTTTTCACAAAAATGATAATTAGAAAATAAAATAATATATAATCTTCGTACTTATTATATATCCTATATTAGGTTATATGTTTTTCAAATCTAATGAAATTTATAAATTATATAAAAATTTCTAAAGCTCACATTATTAGAAAATATTTTTTTAATATATATAATTTAGGGTGATATATGAAAAATACTCTATTCTCTAATTAAAAATTAAAAATGACCACCTTCTAAATATTCTATGAAAAATATCCAATTCTATGTTGAAGTTTCTAAATTGCCGTTGGTCTATTTTTGTTTTATATTAAAATGTGGTGAAATCAATGCAATAATTAACAAATAATTTTTTTGAACGATTGTGAATTATTTTTTAAATTGGCAATAATCGAAAATGAATTGTTTAAGAACTCATATCTCATTACATTAATAATTAAAAAAATTGTATTAATAATTATTGAAATAAATTAATATTATTATTAATACAAATTGTTTAAATGGAAAATTTGTTTTAAGTGATCATATTTTTCCATTTTAATATTTTAATATCAATAATAAAAAATGTGGGAATATGAAAATTTGTTTTGATTCTTTACAAATTGTTTTAATTAAAAATGTGGAAATATGAATGTGGGAAATAATTGACAAAACATATTAAATAATTTAAATGAGATATGAATTGTTTGAAAAAGTTTAAACCATATATCCACACATTTCTTTTGTTATATATCAACATTTTTCTTCTGTCATTTTGCAAAAAGTTTGAAACTCAATTTCACAATTGAAAAAGATGAGAAGGAAAGAGAGAGAAGGACATTTTGTAAAAAGTTTGAATCTCAATTTCACAATTTCAAAATACAAAAAACCTAGTTAGAAGAAGTTAAAACCACCCGATCGTGCTATGGCCGAATTTCACTATGCACGATCGGGTTTTCAAATTTATGCTATATCTCGCGACTGAGTTTTTGTATTACTAACTGTCCCCAAAGTTGGAGGACTTGGGCGATGAGATCGCTGATGGTGATACAGCAGCAGATGGCAACGATCGAGAGCTTCCCCGGGAGGAACTGGTGGTATACTACGGATGTAAATATATAAATGTAAGATACAATGGATTTTGGGAAGACGGTGTTTACGTTGGCGGTAACAAATGGTCCATTCCTGTTACAATAGATCTTGTTCGGATTGAAAATTTGAGATACAATATACGACATATGCTGCATGATATTGGGTTACTTACAAATTTGAGATCTACCGCATATCTCTGTGTGTTGAAGTAAGCATCACATGTGTAATGATGATTCTTTCAATGTTCTGATTCACGATAAGTGGAGTCCAATGGTGTATGTGGATATTATCAACGAGACACATGATGTGTGATCCTTGAGTAGAGGTTCAGATTTTATGGGGACATCGGCATATAATACTCAACAATAAAGTACTCAAAATGAAGATGAAAGTGAGTTTGTTAATCTGACGGGTGTAGTAGATTGGTTTGGTGACATTAATATCGAAAAAGTTATGTCTGGTTCATGACAGAGATGGCCACAATCTCCTATACGAGCTCTTATCAATGAAGATGATGTTCCGTTTGGTTCGATGCATAGAGATCGTGAAGATGATGACATTGACAAAATTAATTCGGCGGAGTCAGAACCTGATGCATTATATACAAATTCCGAAGAGAATATAATGAAGTTTACTTTTGTTGATTGTGTTGCATGGATACGACAACATGGTGGTTTTGCTAGATTGATAGAAATGGTGCATCCAATGCCAAATTTTCTGGGTGATGAAGAAGAGGAATTGGATCCATATGAATTGGAAAATTTGTTGGTGCATGTGTTTCCGTTGACGGATAGAGCTTCACTCGTGGCATGTAAAGAAGACCCGATCCAAATATTAGAGTTAGGAAAAGATGACATATACGACACGAAGGATCAATTGATAGTTGTTGTCGGCATGTGGCACACGAATGAGGCGTGCAATATCAAACATATAAGTCTGATAATACTCAATTAGTGTTTTTTTGTTCACTTCTTGAGAAGAAATGCACTTTCGAGCTCCGTGCTTCTAGATCGGGTGATGATACAAATCAGTCTTGGAGAGTTTACAAGTTTACTGATAAGCATACGTGTATCATGACCTTCGACTACGTTCATCCAACAAAAGTTCACTCAAAGATCGGAGCTACGTACTTTGCGAAGAAGGTTTGTCGTGATTTTCAGATAATTAAACCTAAGGAGATGATACAAGAGTTGCACAATGAGTTTGGATTTCATATTAAGTACGATTTGGCGTTGCGAGCACGTCAAATGGCTATTGAGATGATTTATGGTGGGTACGATGAGTCATCTCTCTCCCTTCATTCTCTGTCAAAATTTATTGTATTTTTTAATTCAACACCCACCCATCTCTCTCACAAACTCAATGAGTGTGTTAGACTTTTTATTCGAATTTAGCGCAAATCACATGTGTAATACCCGCGGGTACCCGACCCTAATAGGTGTGAGTTCGAGAGGCATTTGATATCTACGGGTAGGTTCATGGGTAGAATTTAGTATCCATTTAGTTCGTGGGTATGTGTATGGATATCAACTATCCATACCCGCGAAACTCATATAACCGCGAAAATGTACCCACGAAATACCCGTAAAAAATCTACATATTCATCTAATATTAACCATATTTATCTATTTTTTATATAAGATTATTCATGATTTACATCAAATATTATATCAAATATATCTTAAATATTGAAATTATATATATGTCGGGTAATGGATACCCACGAGTGGTGGGTTGATGGGCATCGAGTAGGTGGTGGGTTGCGGGTACCCGATGGGTGGTGGATTCGTGGGTACCCGATGGGTTCGTGGGTATCCGTGGGTTGTGGGTTTGAGTAATTTTAATATCCACAAGTACCTTCGTGGGTAGAATTTAATATCCATTTAGCTCGTGGGTATGTAGCTATCCATACCCGCCGTACCCGATTGCCATCCCTATCAGGGACTGTAACCGAGAGAGAACCAAAATTATTAAGGCCAATTTAGATTTTTTGGGTAGTTTACATATACGTTTTATGATTTAGATATTTTTCATTTTAGGTTTACAAACGTAGGTACTTTTCACAATTCACCCTATTATTATTACATATGATTATTATAACATACTTTTAATTATATTATTATTCGAACAATCCACATATATTTTTTAATATAGATAATTAAAATTGAATGAATCTTATTCTTTTATCAAAATAATTGTTTGACCTAAAATGTGTACTCTAGGTTCTCGCTAATATACAAGGTCAATTGTACATGACAAGTTAACTCTAGTCGAATCTCGATGGACGCATGGATATTTTAATCCTAATTGTTATTAAAACAAATAAAAGGGAAATTCTAGACACCCTAATCAAGATAAAACAAGAGAAAACATGAAATAAAGTAAATAGTAAGAATAATAAAATAGTGGGATTTTAGATTTGAGGGCATAGAGAATAAAATCTATAGTCAATTAAATCATGCTCCTATCAATCATGCAATTGTTCGTTCATTAAGGGCTTCCTAATAGTTAGTCTATTTATTAACTTACGTATTCATAAATAGACGTCAATCATGACTCACGTATTAGATCACCCTAGAAAGAATTCCTCTATTATAAACAATGATTCGAAGTTAATAAATGATTTCATAGAGTTGCTTAATCACCTAACTGTCGTATTCAATAACTAAGCCGTAATTCTAACTTACGTATTCAAATTACACAATATGAAAATCATAAATAACAATGAATATAATTCATACGTTTCTAATTTGGAATTATTGTTTAATTAAACCCTATGTCAAATTCTAGAATTATTTCTCAATCTCATCTAGAATGAAAGAGAACTAAATGGTGATCAAACATTCAATTCAATTAAGCACAAGTCTAATCAATAAAGCATGAATCGAAGAACAATCAACAAAGAATTAAAGAAATTATAACCCTAGGTAGAGAATGACAATCAATCCATAAAACAATCAAAAATAAGAATTAAAACATACTTACTAAGATTAAATCTCGACTTGAATGTCAAACTCGCCCTCAATCCTTCGTCCTGAGGCGAAATTACAAAGAAATTAAAGTAGTCTAAGTATTCTAGGGTTGTAGAGAATAAAAAAGGAAAAAAAAATCATAAATAACACGTGAAATCTCGTGTTTAAGTAGCCTAAAACACGATCTAAAATCGCACCCAGCGGCCGCTGGGCTATGCTCTCTATTTGTTGCAGCATTATGCACCCAGCAGACGATGGACCCATGGTTCTTCCTTCTCCGTGCAGCCACCCCAGCGGCATGCTCAGCGCTCGCAGGGTGGCTCATCCGTTACGCTTCCTCGCCTCAAGTTGCACCTCTAGGACTCCATTTCGCAACTCTTTGCAACACCAAACAACCTACAACACAAATTCGACACCCGACATAATAATGAACAAAACATAAATAAAATTGACTAAAACGTGACGAAATAGACTCGAAAAGACAACTAAAAATACACCAAAAACGTATTAATTAAACAATAATAATACATAAATATAAAATAGTATATAATCTTCTTATTTGTTTATATATCCTATATTAATTGTATATTATTTCATGTTTAAGTATCATTTTCATTAATATAAAAAAATAGTTAATAGGTATATTTCGATGCATATTTGAGAATTAAATCAAATTGATGATTTTTCGGCTGTGAATTATTATTATATAACGAAATTGAGATTCATTATTACTCACATATTAATAATTATAAATATAAAATAATATTTAATCTTCTTATTTATTTATTTATATCTTGTATATTAGATTATATGTTTTTCAAATTTAATAAAAAATTATAAATTATATAAAATTTCTAAAGCTCACATTATTTAAAAATGTTATAATTTATTACATATGATTATTATAACATACTTTTAATTATATTATTATTCGAGCAATCCACATATATTTTTTAATATAGATAATAAAAATTGAATGAATTGTATTTTATATTAAAATAATAAGGAGTAATATATAAATATAAAATAGTATATAATCTTCTTATTTGTTTATATATATTAATTTTATATTATTTCATATCTAAGTATCATTTTCATTAATATAAAAAAAATAGTTTATGAGTATATTTCCATACATATTTGAGAATCATTATTACCCACATATTAAGTTATCTATTAGTAGATAAATATTTTAAATGTATTTTATTATTATACTTTACATGTATTTTCTTTTATCCTTAATAAAAAAAAATAACATTCCTAATTATTTGTCATACTAATTAAAGATATTCAAACTTATGTATTTGTTTTTGTTCGAAAACGTATTGAATTCAATTCATGTCCTTTTATTCACAATTTCACATGTAGGTCATGTATTTAGATAATTGTTTACACTCGATAATACATAAAATCGTGAGAACTTTTAGATTAGTGTTATGTGACATCAACTATTTATTGCCTTAAATGAATACATTATAGTTACAAATAAATAATTTAAATAAATTTTCAACGCCCAATAAAATTCATATATATACATATATATATATATATTTAATTTTCAATCAAATTATGAATGTATATATGTATATAAATAGATAAATTCATATAATTTGAATTTATTTTCATTAATATAAAAAATATGTAATGAATATATTTTGATACCTATTTGAGAATTCAATCAAATTAATAATTTTTGGTCATACATCATTATTATAAAATGAAACTCAACTTCATTATTACCTATCTACTAACTTTTATATTAGTTGGTAGATATTTTAAATGTACTTATTATACTCTATACTTATTAAAGAGTTCATATTATTTAAAAAATCAATATATAATTTAAGGATAAAAATCTATATGTATAATTAAAATTCAAATAAGCTGGTTAGATTTTATAAATATTCAAATTTAATTTATTTTTATTAGTAATATTTATAATTTATATTTTATATATTAAAATTTATAACATATATTATAATAAGGCGTTACATGGATTTGAATTGACTATATCATGTATATAAATGAACAAATTTAAATAAATAACATTATTATTTTACGAGATTGAGAAATAATAAGAGTTGTTCTCAACTACATGTAACTGAATTGTCAGTTCACATTTCTATTATTTTGGAATTGTAACTGAACCGTAACTACTATAGTTCCAGTTATGAATCGTTGGCTCTTTCAAAAAAAAAACTTTAAAAAGAATTTTTTTTAAAAATTTATAAATTATATTGTTTAATTATACTTTAAGACGAGTATGAATGTATAAAATTTAAATATGTTTGAAAAAAAAAAGTCGTAAGTACATATCTACTAACAGACAAGTTTATGAGTATTTAGTATTTATTACAAATATAAATCTATGAAAATGTAAAATCTGGGTCTATTGTAAGTTTATCGTAAGCAAATCTATATAATTAATAACTTTTATTATACATGTTTAATATATGAACAAACAGTTTATATATTTATGATATCAAATAGTAATAAGCGAAATGAACGTCAAATAATTTTATAAATTTATAAAATATTTAATCCCTTGGAATTTCGACGGGTAATAATATAGTATTCCTTAATTGACCAAATAATCTCTATTCCAATCAATAGAGTTTTGACTTATGAGCACTTAAAATCCAATTTAAAACAGTAAAATAAACATGTTGTGCGATTGACTATTGAAAGAATAAGTATTCAGCATATTTGAGGTTGCCACAAAAACAATATAGCCCATACATGATTTGTCAATTTGTCTTGTGTTTAATTTGCCAAAAAAAGCATCATATAATAAAAAAAACCTTTGACATAGGAAAATTGGAATTAAAAAAAAAAAATCTCCACGTCACATGAGTTATATTATCTATCTTTAGCTCTTAATTTATACACTATAGAAGTCCTATATTTTTGTGTTTTCAACACTATGCTATTCCCTACTATATAGTTTACGATGGGGATGTTCGGTTTGTAGGATAAGAACCTAGATAATAATTATCTTGTGTTTGGTTTAGATGATAAAATATGAAAAATCTATCTTGGATACCTAATACTAATATTTTTAGTCTTGGCATACCCCAATGATAAATTTTATTTTAGATAGAAATTCAAAATTGAATCTTGATACTATGAGTCCTAATCAACCGAACATGCCCGATATGTCGCAATAATATTGTCTATGTAGAATGAGAATGAAATTATTTAATTTTTGTATATTTTATCTAGGGCTGTCAATTTTTGACACGACACGATAACTCGACATGAACACGCACGAAATTAATGGGTTAGTGTCAAGCCTTATCGGGTTCGGGTCGTTATCAGGTTGACCTGATAAGAACACGAAATTAACAGGTCGAGTTCGGGTCGGGTTCAGGTTACCTGATAAGAAAATTTTATAATATATTAATTATTTATATTTTGAAATAAATGTAATTTGTGATACATTTTTTCTAAAATATTTTGTATTTTTTTAAAATCTAAAAATGAATATATTCTATAAATTTTAAAAATTATGCATTTATTATTTTTTATTATAAATTTATAATTTTTATATTTTTTATCATATAAATTTAATTTTTTATCGTGTCGATAACGTGTCGTGTCATTATCGTGTCGTGTCAACACGAAAGTTATCGTGTTCGTGTCGGGTTCGTGTCGTGTTCGGGTTTGAGCTTAGCAGGTCGGGTTCGGGTTCAGCAAAACCTTAACAGGTCGGGTTCAGGTTTGACCTTAACAGGTCGGGTTGTTATCAGGTCGACCCGATAACGACCCAACCCGCACAATTTGACACCCCTAATTTTATCTATATAGATAATTTTGAATAAATTTGGGTAAAATTATATAGAAAGGTGATAGTAGACGTAGCGATGGAATTGGGTGGAAAAGAAATGTGATTGGAGGGAGAATAGTAAATCATTAAAAAAAGAAAGAACAAGTGGAGGAGTTGGATGTCATTATCACCACAAACATAAACGTAAAGAAGCTACAAACTTGTTATCGAGATACAGCGCAGATCCACATAACTTAACTTCCCCCACTTAATAGTTCCTTCAAGTTGTTAAATGCTCAATATATGATAGTATTTCAGTTTTTAAAATAATTTATTGTATTTACATGTGTGGCCAACCACTTGTATACAAAATTAGATTTATTGTTTTATTTTAACATAAAAATTAGAGAACTCCCCACCATCCACTCTTATCTTAATTTATGTATTAGATCACATTATTCCTTACTAATTTCATTGTACTACTATCTGGCTACAAGTTTGTGCATCTAAGCATCTTCAACCTTAATTGTTAGTAGGTTGCTTACAAAGAATATATAAGGAAGGAATTAGGTAAATTATAATTTGGGTAAAATTTATAAAGAAGAAGATGGTTCGACTTCTTTTAAGACAGCAGTATTATTTTTGAAAGTCGGTTTCATTTTTAGTTATTGAGAGGTGCAAGTGGTGTGTAAGTGTAACAGTTTGGTGGTCCATTTTTACTTTATGGCATAAAGTAAAGGTGCGAAGTGAAGTGAAGAAGAAGCCATTAATTTCTCTTCTTTCTAGCAGAAGAAGAAGAAGAAGAAGTCATTAATTGGAGCACACACCTTTTGCCTTTTACCCTTAAATGCTACCTCTCTACCATTTTTATTACTTTCTCCACTTACTTTACTATTTGGGAAAAACATCCCCTTGCAGAGTATGGTGCCCGAAATGTGAAGGAAATAAACAAGAATAGTAAAATTTGATTCTTCGCAGGAATAGTTGGTCGGTTTACGGATTTAGATTCCAATATACATATAATAATTATAATTTTTTCTTTATTTCTTTCTCTTTTACGAGATTAAACTATTGGAACAAGGCAAAGATGTAATGTAAGCCCATGTTATAACAATTAAAGATATAACATGCAGGTGCTGTGTTGATTTATTAGGAAAAAAATAATTTAATTATATTAATTTATCCATTAAAAAAAAGTCAAACACTCCTATCGTGTTTTAGAAATCGGATTCGATTCGATCTCTTAAATTGCGAACCTAACAATATATCGGTTTGAATTATGTTAAATTCGAGTCAATTTAATTATTTCAACCGAACCGATAAGAACCAGTCAAAATCGATGACCCAGTAATCGAGTTCATTGAATTTTTATAAAAAATTCCTAAAAAATTGAAGTATCAAGAATTGAACATTTACCTAAAGCAAAATAGTCTAACATTATAATCATCTATGCAAACAAATTTTTTATTTAATATACTTCAATTACTAAGCTTAATATAATTTTATAATTATTTATTTAAAAATTTATTAATATATCATTGTAAACTTAAAAAATGATGATAAGATACTATTTTTTAATTTTGTATTAAAAAATCCTTAAAAAATTTAAAAATATTATTTTATCATACATGTATATATTTGTTAACAATACTAATAAAGTATTTGAGTGATAAGAGACATAAAAATAGATTAAATTCATAAAAAAATGGATGATTATAGATAAGAATGTAAAATTTTTAAAGTGATAATCATATTAATACTATCAATCAAACCACACACCACTCCTAAGTAGCTAAAATTTAAAAGGTAACGAGATAATTATATAAAACTAATTTAATTTTAGCGATGCAAAAGCACGTGAAGGTGATATTGTGGGGTCTCTTCTCTTCTCTTCTCTTTAACAGAAAGAGGTGAAGTTGAATAAACCAAACTAAACAAATAGTTGTGAGTTATTGGGGCAAAGCAACATATGTTTTTAATATTTTCTTACACTTTGATCGAATTTGTTTAAATTTATTATTTGTTTATTTATATTCTTCATCTTCGCCTCTGATTCTCTTCTCTCCTCACTGCTTTTGCTTTTCTTCTTCCACTCTCCCTCAACTCTCTCTCTCTCTCTTTCTATCTCTCTCCGGTCACTGCTTCTTCTGCTTCAGAGCATTGACGCTTCGGTGCTGAATATACTTATACGGAGTGTGTATGTACTATTCTACTCATACGTATTCGATTATCCATGGAGGTACAGGCGGAATCCAATTCATGGAGAGATGAACTCGCGAGCTTGGTGGAGGACACTGGCATAATATTCCCTGGAGATTCAATGACGCTTCCAGCGTCCGAGCTCTCGGCTAAGCCGCCGCCGGCGGAGGCGGCTGCCGAGAGTTTAAAGGATCAAATCAAGGGCTTCGCAGCGGCGTGGGGCGAGCTGGCGGTGGAGCTAGGGAGAGGGTTTCGCGATGTCGTGCAGCAAACGGTGCTAACTGAGGATTCTTACATTGTGAAGAAGACCAAGGGACCGTTGGCCGAGGTGTCGGAGAAATTGAGGTTTCTGAATGAATTCTTGCCGGAAGATCGCGATCCTTTCCACGTTTGGACTGTCATCTTCTTCGTCTCCATACTTGCTCTTGCTGGTAATGATTTAATTTTGCACATTTTTCTTTTAATTTCTCGTTCAGCTGCGCTGATTTATGTAATGTGATTCGAATCTTGTTTTATTGCAACAGCGAATTTCTATTTTTGTTTATTTTTATAATATATGCATATTGGTGATTTATTTTATATTTCGAGTATATTTTGCATTATGAAGAAGTAGGATGCTCAGAAAGAAAAAAAAAACAGCAGTTTATTTGAATAAGAATTTGTTGGTGCTACAGTGCCACTACAGTTACTAGAAATCTCAACGAAGTTTCAGATAAAGCTTAGGCAATCAGTGTGACTAGATTTACTAGATACTCAAATAAGTTTCAGACAACGTACGAAGCTCCTCTATCATAATTTTTTAGGTGTACCTCTTCTGATGCATGTCATGTTTGGAATTCTTAATGTTGTGTGCAGTCCTAAATGTGAATAGCAAACACGAAAGTGCTATTTCGTCGTTGAAGAAGGTTTGCCTACACCCTCCGAGTGCTGAGCGTGTATTGCTCCCAGATGATAGATACCTAGCCTATCGTGAGATGGGAGTTGCAGCTGATAAAGCCAGACATTCCCTCATCGTACCTCATGGCTTCGTCTCTTCACGATTTACTACAGGTGTGCAACTTTGGAATGACAGAAGTTGATTTGACCTTTTCTTGTATGTACTAGTATTAGTATATTAATGCTATGATCAAAACACCAGGTACTTTTGGTATCAAAGCATCACTGCTGGAGGCGTTTGGTGTTCGTGTCATCAGTTATGATCTCCCGGGATTCGGGGAGAGTGATCCTCATCCTGAGAGGAACCTTAACTCATCAGCTCTGGATATGTCACACTTGGCAGATTCCGTTGGAGTGAAGGGCAAGTTCTGGGTTCTGGGATTTTCAAGTGGCTCCTTACATGCTTGGGCTGCTCTAAAGTACATTCCAAATAGAGTTGCTGGTAATAAAAGAACTATCCTGTCCTTCTTTGCAATGTGAAGACAATATATAAAAGAGATTTAATTGCATTTGACCCTTGTTTGCTGGTTTTTGGAATGCTCTCACTTGCAGGTGCAGCCATGCTTGCTCCATTGGTCAACCCATATGATTCGAGCATGACTAGAGAAGAGATGTCGAGGACTTGGGAAAACTGGACCCGGCGAAGGAGACTGTTGTTCTATCTGGCTCGGAGATTCCCAAAGTTCCTTGGTTACTTCTATCGCCAAACTTTTCTCTCTGGAAAGCATGGTCCAATCCAGAAATGGTTGTCACTATCACTGGGGGACAAGGTAGCTAGTCTCATCTTCTCTTCATGCAATATACGAAATGTATGAATTCTTGAGAATGGTTGTACTAATAACGTTCTCCATCGTTTCCTTTTTAAGGATAACGATCTTGTTACGACTTCGTCTTTTGAGGAAGTCTGGCACAGGGACATGGAGGAGTCGGTTCGCCAGGGCAACCTTACACCATTTGTTGAAGAAGCTACGCTCCAAGTGTCGAACTGGGGTTTCAGCCTCGTGGATCTTCAAGTGCAGAGGAAATGCCCTAGAAAGGGCATCTTCCCATGGCTGCACCACTTCATGCATGGCCCACCAGAATGCGAATTGGTCGGATATCTCGGCCCGATTCATATATGGCAGGTCCACATTCATCTCTGACTTAAATTCTGACTGATCTATTCTGGCTTTATACAATTTGCTGGTGATTGAACAGGGAATGGATGACATGGTGGTTCCTCCATCAATGACCGATTTTGTTGCTCGTATTCTGCCCACAGCAGTCGTGCATAGGCTTCCCGAAGAGGGGCACTTCTCGTACTTCTTTCTGTGCGATGAGTGTCACAGAGACGTGTTCTCGACTATTTTTGGAATCCCGCAAGGGCCACTCAGTGCTGTAGATAATACTCTGACAGAAGATAATGGAGAAGAAGGCTCGTCTGCAACGAAATGAGATGTTTCTTGCTTACAGAATGACTGTAGATAACAAGCAGAGATGCTTCTTTTGTTCTCAATGGAGCAGTATAAGATAAGTCCTTTACTTATTTCTGACAATAGATGCATCAAATAGAAAGAGTATCAATCACACAGAATATGTGACACCTCACTTTCCAATGAGTACAAACATGGTTTTTGTTACTTGTTTCCACTTATGTCTTAATAAACATTGCATTCAACTGTTACTTCAATTAATATTACCCCATGAGCTGCTTCTTTTGCATGATCTTTGACATTCTACATTGTTCACTTCCAAATGGACAAGGTTGAGGGCAAAAAATGGAAAGAATTGAATACTATAATAGTTTTAAAAGGTGAATTTTCTACTTGTATCCACTTATTACATCTTTAGATCCCACAAAAGAACTTTAGAGCAACCCTCCTTCGGAATCCCCTTCAACTTTGCATCCTCTTCAAGAACCTCTTTTCTTACAAATCCTATTGAATTCTGCAGTGTATTAGCTTGCATGTTAGTACAAGTAGAAACATAAAAAACACCCATACCATATATTCTCTAAACTTCAATAACTAAGCCTACACTATACTAGGAGAGGATGGATGATCTAGCAGTATATGTGGTTATTTGCCGATGAAATATATAGGCATAAATGCGCACGAACACACACACACACACACACATGCCTGAGAGGAGTCTTGAACGGATGAAGTACGGCCCCATCTCTCCGGATCCCATAGAATCGAGCTATTGAAAGCAAAACTCGAGATGTGAAGTGGGGGTGGTGTTGCATCT
The DNA here is from genome assembly GCA_026898415.1 of Leonotis leonurus. Lineage (NCBI taxonomy): Eukaryota > Viridiplantae > Streptophyta > Magnoliopsida > Lamiales > Lamiaceae > Leonotis > Leonotis leonurus. The sequence goes on from JAPKLX010000012.1 coordinate 4,998,357, forward strand.
GTCAAATTGTTCATCTTCAAATGCCACCCCAGAACTTCTGAGGAATCACAAACTGGCCCTTCAATCACCACCTTCTGCTTGTTTGCAGAAAGCTTTGCAATCGGCCACGTTCCGAATCCCCTGTAAAAACAAGTTTCAATCAAAAAGAATTAGTTAATCAAAACTGAGTTTAAGATTAGATGACAGCCAAGGAATCTTGGTCTTCCAAGTTGATAAAAATATGTGCTATTAGTGTTAGTTATCAACGTGCTAATAAAGAACAAGACTTCAACTAAATTTGACCTAACCTCATCAAACCTACTACCTAACCTCAATTACCCTTGTTTTGTTAAATATGTTTTAAGTCAATACTCTTAATATTTCTTGAAAATACATATATATGTTATAATTGAAACTTGAAGAAATACTTACTCAATGGCTCTGATCTCTTCAAAGAAACTAAGATCATAAACATTAGAGAGCCCTGCGAAATGAACAATCCCAGTCAACCTGTGGTGTTCAATGTGATTCAAAGCAATATTTCTCTGGTAATCCATCTCAGAGGTGGCGTCAGTGAAGTTTTCCTTGAACACGACATGCCTATACATGATTCCGGTCTTCCTTAATATCTCAGAAACCTCGGACTCCTCCGACTGCTGTTCCACCACGATCCACACCAACGGCTGCGCCACCAACTTCAACGTGCTGCTCAGCCTCCTAAGCAGCACCCCTCGAAGCTCCTTCCTCGTGCTAGTTGGTGTGATGATGATCACTAGCTTCCTTATTGGTAAATCCTCCACTTCTTCCTTCTCCTCGCTCGAGTCATGGGGAACCGGCTCTGCTGCTTCGACTAGCAAGCTTCTGTTGAAACTCTGCGGTCCTTCGACTGGCTGCGGTGAGTAGGCAGACGAGAGTGACATTGTAACATGATTGGAGAAGATAGAGGTCTTGGTGGTTGGGGCGAAGCCGGTGAAGAAGCCCATCACAAAGCACAGCAAGAAATGTGCAGCGGCTTTCTTCCATAACTGCATCTTCTTCTTTGATCTCTCTAAAGATACCATGACAGAAAAATCGAGCAATACCCTTGACTCTTGTAGTAATAGTGTATGTGCTTTAAGAAAACAAAGAATGTAAAGGATATATAGGTTAATGGAAATGGTTGGGTTGAGCTTACTATTTAGTGAACTACATAATAGGTGAGGTGAGGTGAGGCTTTGCTTGAAATATAAGAAATACAGCAAATGAATATTGGTTTTGTTTTTGCACCAGATGGTTGTTGAGATGTATATATTCCACCTAAAGTTTTGACAAGAAAATTAGAGGAATCCACTAAATTTTATAAAATTGGCCACCTCCACTAATTTAATTACATCTACTCAGAAATAGTTCCTTCAAATGGATTTTTGAAACTACATAGTTTATACACTTTTCTTGTTTACTACATCTATAAATTAATCTAGTAAATTTTTATGGTAGAGTGGAATATAATTATTACTTAAATTGAACACAAACCTATATTGGCGCGAACCGTTACAACATATTTTATCAAAGATCTCAATTCCCAGAACGTAGACTTCATAATGATAACTACAGACAGTACATAGATATTTACTCAAAATTTAACTCTGGAAAATATAGCCTCAAGTTCCATTTTATCACTGAATAAACTGATAAGTTATAACATAAGTATCACCATAGATAGAAACTGCACAAAAATTCTGCTCATTGGCAAATAATTTCTTTCACCTACAGCAACACAAGCATCTTTATAAACAGAGAAAAAGGTTTAAAGACAAAATCTTTGTTCATAGCAAACATTTTTTTTCATTTCTTTCTTCAACTCTAAATATTCAAGCACTGCATGAAACTACCGAATCTAAGGAGCAACTCCTAACTATTCCAAAATTTCTGCATATTCCTACATCACGCAGTATTTTCGCCACCTTTCACTGGTGGCAGCTTGGATAACACCCAGGATTTCGGGCCATTTCTAGTTTTTTTAACTCCCCCTGTTGTCCCACCATTTCTCAGGATTTCTCACCAAATCCTTGCAAGAATCTTCAACTTCAGAGCTCTGCTTCCTCACACCAGGCCCTTCACCTCCAAAAGCCTTATTTGCTTTCATCTCCTTAATCTCGAGCTCCAGTTTCCGAAGCTCGGGCAACATCCATTTGGGTGCACTGCTGATCCAGAGGGCCTCTCCAGTACCCTTCTGCTTAAAATATGGGAATTTTTCTCTAACCAATTCATTAGCCTTGTGGCTGCCATAATCCCACAACTGCAGTGGATTCTTTACATGATCATTCCACATATCCAAGACATGATTCACATCCTTTTTCTTACTAGCATTCTCAACATTTCCCTTATCCATGATCACCGATTGTGGCAATGTGTACCAGATTCAAACAATGGTACATAAGAACACTTACCCTTTACACCATCAAATTTGACCCCAGAAAGCAGATTATAGTCGACATTATTACCCCTAAGCTTGGCAAACTCATCAATTCCCACTGCCAATGTCTTCTTTTGAAAATTCCCAACAAAATCAATACTCTCAGCAACAATATGAAATTTGTCGAGAATTTCATGCAATGCCAATCTCAAGGGATCCGCACTGAACTGCCCAGAAATTGAAATGAAGTCGTTCTCTTTCAGGTAATTTAGATTGTGTACAATACAGTTATTTATGTTGCAAATTCATAAGCAAAAAACATGGATAGTAATACTCCGATAGAGATTATAATTTCAGAGATAAGAACAGAATACCAATACAATTAATTAAATACACGGGGAAATTGACTCACAATGCATTTTATATAGTAATAGTACATCCCACCAATCATGACACATTTTATATTCAATTTAGTGTATTATAATAATGAAACGTGCCATAAATAATGGGAATTGGGAACAATTTACAAGAGGAACTGGGAACAATTTACAAGAGGAACTGGGAACTTCAGCAGACTACTCAAAACATTTAAAAAAAGGTACAAGTAACTAAAGATTGCAACAAAGCTACAGAATGAAAGAGGAAAATCTGATCGTTTGGCAATGAAAATACATAAATAATTATATCAAAATATGAAAGACAATAGAAGTGTGATCCAATTACATTGAAGCACAACTCCATGGCTTCCAAGTGGAGAGGGCTCAAGCAGATTGGAATGGATTGTTCTATGCACAAATAAAATCTCAAGAATCACTGAAACAAAGATCCTGAGAAGAACTATGTGCAGTTTAATGTTGAAAAAAATGAAACGCCATAACAAGGCAAAGAAGCAATTACTAGAAGTAGAAGGATATGGACAAGTAAAAAATGACATTTATATTTTCAGAGTGAGATACAAAGGCAGTGAAAACTACTTTAAGAGTAAATTATGATGTCAACTCAGTAGCAGTACAAATATAGCATCGAAGTAAGGAGAATATTGTCTACAAAATCAACTCAACAATTTGAATTATAGATCAAAAAGCTCAGAGTCCTCATCAAGGGCTACTAAATCAAGGACAAGATTTAAGACCTAGGCTTTTCCTTTTTCTCCTTGAAGAGGGCAAGCAGAGAAACTCCAGATACCTTCACCACCTTGAATCTAACACCAGGAATATCTCCCACAGCGTGTCCTTTACGTCCGAATCCAGCAATCAACACTTCATCCTGTAATTCATCCAATATTGAAATATTCATCCAATAAACAATGACAATGAGGACTATCAAAAGGTAGGATGGAGCTTACATTTTCTTCAATGTAATTCAAACAACCATCATTGGGGACGAAAGCAGCAATCTTCTTGCCGTTCTTGATCAGCTGCACTCTGGCACACTTACGAATAGCAGAGTTGGGCTGCTTAGCTTCAATGCCTCTGCATTCATACCAATATTAGTCAAATGTGAATAGCATTACAGAAACTATAAGACATGAGAAATGGGCTGAATCTAACATTTTCTCAAGCACGATGCCCTTGGCGTGGGAAGACCCAGCGAATGGTTTTTTCCATTCATTCCCAAGGTGAGATTTCTTGTAGGACTTGTCAGCCCATCTTTGGGTCCTACGGTGGGACTTGAGCTTTCGCCCAGCTCCCATACCACGAGTCTTACTACAATAAGATAAAAAAGCACAATGTTAGATTAAAAAATCTTAGCTTTAGCATCAATAAAAAAGCAAGCTAAATTACTGATAGACAAAGCAACAACAAAACAATAACAGTTAGCTCAAACATTATTGATGTAAAATTGGTTAAATCGAGCGTATCAGTTCTCGATTGACATGTTTCAAGATTATAAAGAAATCAAGAAGAACGAATCATCGATGAACAACGAGTCTAAATCCCCAAGTCCCAACCAACAGCGGAAAATCCCAATCCAAAAATAATGAACACAAACCCGCGGAAAACGAATCATAACACTTGTGAAAATGAAAACACATTGAAATAGTGTGAGCAAATACCCCATGATTGCAGATTATTGAAGTGGCCGGCCGCAAAGAGAGTTCTTAGGCAGTGGCAGAAGAGGAACAGCGGCAGACTGGAAATGTAAAACCCTAATCCTAGAAATTCAAGAGTAAGGATTTCCGATAGTATTTATAAGCACAAACTTGGGCCAGTTTGAATGTGTTTAATGTTTATGCATTGGGCCTTAAGCGTACAATATGCCTCTTTAATTCTACCTTATCTCCCACTAAATATGTCTTATTTAATTAAAAATTACATATTTAATGGAATATCTCCCACTAAATATGTCTTATTTAATTAAAAATTACATATTTAATGGAATAGGTGAAGTATTTTTTTTTAAATCTTTTTTGTTAAATGGCTATATTTTCTGTCTAATTAGCTCGAAAAAGTACTAGTAATAACATAATGTTTGTTGTAATATGGTTATTCAATTACATCAATATAATATTATATTTATAAGAGGTGTTAGAAGTAACGGAATAACCATAATTCAAACTATGAAATGATAACATATTGTATTTTCTAAAATAGTTTGGAGTTAATGTTTGTGTCTTGCATCTTTTAAGAATAAAAAATGGACCGGATAGATGTGATGTCACTCTCTTCGTCTCACACGGTCATTTTTTCAAAAGAAAATTTTATCTTTAAAATACACTCTTATTTTTTCAAAAACATACCACTTTATTTTATTAATTTTCGTCTCAAATTCTTTATAGTAGCATTTAAATTTTAACGGAACGAAGGTAATAGTTATTTTGGGGCATTACAAGTTGCAATCTATATTCTGCGTGATAAATTCATAAACACACACACATATATATATATCAAAGTATTATTTTAATAATTTTATATTTCATTTAATATGTTTTACAGCTTTGGGCTTAACGAGAGAAGAGGCTTAGATAATACATATTGTTAATATCTGTACACAAAAGTCAGTTGAGTTGCCAATAATAATATATAGTCCTTCTCAAGTAAGCAAATGGAGGCAACTTCTACTCATCCATACAAAACACATGCATCCTAAACTCTCTTCATCAAATCCAACATCACAATCACTACGCAAAGTGAAACCTCAAGTCAGTAATTAAGCAACGAATACTTCACTCTCACCACGATTCTCCCTTTCTCTACGCCCAGCTTCCCACCCGTCACCAGCCAATGACCCGGCGGATCTTGTGCTCCCTTGCTCATTTCCGACATGTCAACTAATTTAGCCAGTTTGTTGCCCGAGTACTCCTCACTGGAGCTAGAACTGGAGTCATCGTGTTTTCTACACTTCTCGTGCGGATCATGATCCCATAATGATCTTCGTGTTGTGCATCCGGGAAGCCTGGAGTACAACAACTTCATATGCAGAACGTTTCTCGAACCGAAATCCCATACCCCTAGCTGAGCTCCGGTGACAACATAGGTTCCCGTGAGGTCACCAATGAAGGTCTCCGGGTTCTCGACAGGTGCAGTGCTTACGTGCGAGAATTTCTTCCACTTCACCGGCTCGAACCATCGGCTGTCCTGCTCTTCAGGCCCCTGCCATTTCGGAGCACCTATTGCCACGTGAGTGTCCCAGTATGGCTGAAGAATCTTGGGGAGTAGCGTTAGATGCTGAAGATGGATGCTCAGTCGATTCTGCTTAGACCCCTCGAGGCATAGTCGCATGCCGGTCACAGGCTTCCGCCCAACTGAGACCTGCATAATTATATACACCAAAGGCAAGTTTCAGGAACTAACTAACTTCTTGAATCATGCCTAATATTGCCAATGTGCAAGGTTCATAGGCCAAACATTTTTCAGTTTCATCACGAAACGAAACGAGCACCAAATACCCTACTAGTAAAACGTACTTGCTCTTGGCTGACGTATAGTTTTTGTCCCATCATGCTGAACTGTAAAGACGGGCAAACAGGTTCTTTTCTTGGCTGCCCCGGAAACCTATCCTGAACGGGGGCCCATAGCCGAGGGACTTGAAATTCTAGGAAATATCGTAGCTCTTCAATCGGAGGTTTATCTGCACAGAGGAATCGAATAAGGACTTCATTTGCCCCAGATGGTAATGAAGTAGAAGAAGATGCTTACACTCTAGGTAGAGAGAAATAGCGCGTGCCAGATGCTCGCGTCCTCGAACTCCATCGAGTAGTTCTGTTATTGGAAAGAATGACATGTCAATAACATCTGGAGAAGACCGGACCGTTTTTGCCCACTGAATGTGGCTCCGTTCGAGATCATCCCCTCCGCGTCTTCTGAATATGACAGTAACATCCTGATAGTACAATACTACAATTACCTCAACTTGTTATAGCTAAATGTAGGAAATCATAAAAACATTAAACAATAGCATAACCCCAATAGATTTGTTCCATAAATGATTTCAAAGAACTGATCCAAAACTTTTCACTCTCTTTCTGGAAGAGAAATTTATCGTTCTATTGCAGTGAGAGAACGGATTATACGTACTTCTTTGCCACTCCCGGAGAGGTAAGGTGCATTCGCCGGTTGTGGGTATATCCCTTGGCTGTTAAACAGAGAAGGATCGCTGCCCTGAAAATTCAAGAGCGAGAGAAGAAGAGGAGTTTATGTTTGTAAGAAAATTGTCAAACAAAAAGTAATGAAGGAAAAAAGGAGTTAACCTTTTTTAGAAGGCCTGAATTTGTAATGCCTTCATTGCTTGAAAACCTCTGATTTCCAATATCTTGCACGTAGTTCTTGATTTCCACGATAGAGAGAGGCGAGGAGAGGTGCTGTTTGACATAGATTACATCTTTACCACCAATAGTTACAGATGTAATAACATGGGTACCAAAGTTCTCGATGAAGCTGTTAAGAGTACAACAATTACATAGGGCTGCTATATATCCTGCAGAAAGATGTTGAAACATGTACATGAGTGAAATATCTACCTAGCAAGGGCGGGTGGGTCCCACAACTTTGGCACTGCTCGAATGACGTTATCATTTAGAACCAAAGGCAATTTAAGAATCTCGATTTTAGCAAGTGGAATAAAAAACCCATCCAGGCAAAGAGACTTCGTGGAAGCACCATCTACATGCCTAGAGCCGGTAAAGTTGAACGAAGAATTGAAACTACCGAGTGGGTTATTTCCCAAGAGACTAGCCTTTTTGTTGAAATATTCCACCATCTGTATTCACACGTACACAATAAGCATATGAAAAAGTTCAGGAGTAACAACAAAGTATTAACATCTCATTAAAAGCCTTCTTATTCATCATACTGAAAGCATAGCAACAGTACTCCTACTAGGGTCTATGTTAATCATTTAACCATACAACTGAAAATAAATAGGTAATTATCTCCGAAAACTCCCAAGAATCGCTGGGAACACATTTGAAAGAAAAGAAGAGTGTCAATCGTGAAGGATGCGTGTTGAATGATAAGTGCATAATGAAAGATAAACATTCTGTCCGATGCCATAAGTAGAAATCAAATGGTGCAAGCCTTTCTCCTCAAACATGTATTGAATCAATCGTCTGGTTTAGGTCCTTTGCAAATATTTCTACCTCAACCCAAGAACAAAGGAGAAGTCCAATTACTTGAAGTTCCAAACCCACAAGCCATATAATTTAAAGAAAAATGTCGAAAGTGATCTAATCATCATCGATGCGTAATGGAGCATTATGTACCAATAATTTGCCACACTAACAAAGGAAGCATTACTGCATTTTAAAATTTTGCTCCTTTCACGTAACAAAAATGGGCAAATTCCCTCTCTATCTGAAAACCATCATTGGAGAAACATTATCTTTCGTCTTTCCTCTGACCTAGTATTTTGTCAAGAACTCAGATTATGTCTCCAAGCATCAATTCAAACATATGAAATTTCACAAGAAATCATCAATGGTCGGAGAGGACAATGAAGACAATTGCCTTGATATGAAATCAAGATTACAGAAGATAGAACTGGGTTTACATAATGAATATTCAATACTATGCGTCCACTATGAAGTTATATTTATAGATCTATGCCTAACAGGTCCTAACCTCTCCTAACAATCACTAGTAACTGCTCCTAACAAGATAACAACTTCTGTACCTTCTCGTTCATAACATATTTCTCCAAAATGTGTTCTTTTATTTCATTACATAAAACTTGTGACCGAAGCAGCGACATATAATCTATAACAGCTTACATTTGCATATCTCCATTTTATATAGCAAGCAAAAAAACACTCGATCGTTCTAAATGCATGTACTAAACCCAATAGAACGTCAAGCTTCAAATGACAGCACTAATTAAATCCTAAGAATTAAGAATCTGCAGAGATTGAAACAGAAAATGCTAAATACAAACTTAGGGCTGTATGAATTAACACATACAGATATACATACCTCATTATAACTGCAAACACCAAAGCCATCACGTCCCCCTTCCTCCTGAGAATTCTTGATATCCCTTGAAACGTTGGACACAACTAAATCATCACATAAGTATAAATCCCTCGTATGTTCTTCATCAATATCCACCACCCTCGACCCCGAGACGCCCTTGCAATACAACAACCTAGTATCATAGTTTACGTCGAATCCCTTCCCCAATGCCTGCACGGAGTTTATAGCTGTGTGCAACGCTGCCGCATTTTCTCCCATATCATCACATCCCCAAATAGATTAAAAAAAAAAAAAAAAAAATCAAACTCAGTACCTCACTCGAATTCCACAAAACCCAACTCAATCAAAGCCAAGAGCAACACTCTGAGCTATCAAGAAATGATTTTTCGAACGAATTCAACCCCAATCTCCTCAAAAAGGGTGGACAACTATTTTCTTTCAGCACAGCAAGAAACAAAAGCCGTGGAAATCAATCAACGATTGCAGCTCCATACCTCGAAATCAGGTAATCATGACCCTTTGCAGCAAATCTTTCCCTCTCTTCCAAATGGGAGAGTAGATTACCAAGAAAGATTTGAGCCCAGAAACAGAGGGAAATATATGAAAACAAAGAAAATCGAAGGAATTCCTCCGTAGATCTAAAATCTTCTTCTTCCTCAGATTTTTTTCCCCCTTCTTTTCATGTCTCTTCGTTTACCAGCAACGTACGAGAACAGACATAAAGATACATTAACTTGTGTACCTAATAAAAACCACCTATACAGCGATACTTTTCCGTCTCTACTGTGTGACTGTGTGTTGGGTAAATTCTTCTCTTCCTCTTTTTCCCTAAAACTTATGCTTGCCGTTGACTCTTGCAGTCCACTAAAATTCACCTGTCTGTCTCTAACTCCAGCACACGTGTTTTGCTTCTTCCCTATAATTCTATCCGCTGCATCTTAGCCGTTTAACGTACTCTCGTGGCGGAAAACGACGGATCAGATTGTGCCACGTCATTTCCTTTGACTATTCGACATGTCCTATTTCCGTAATTTTGAAAAATTAGGGCAGTTATTCCTAATTTTAGCAAAGATAAAGCTTAATAATTTAAATCTAATCAATGCCCTTTTCTTTTTACTATATTGCATTTAAAATATTTCTATATTTCGGCATTGAAGAAAAAAGTTAAAATAAATTCAACGGCTAATTAGCTTTTTAAGACAATTCTTAATTCTTAACTAGTTAGAGGTTTAAACTGAATTCATCATGTTTTGTAGTACTACTACTACATTACTTTAGCTGATTTGAACATTCAAACGTTTAGTGGAATGGATCTTTTTCATCAAACAAAGAAAGAAACAAATTGATCTTAGTTCATCAGTTACAATATACATAATGACAGGTATGTCTAATTGAATCTACGTTTTAACTTTTAGTTCAACACGTGTGTACATAAATTTTTATTACATATTTTAAGAAGAAGAAAAAAATGATTGTTTAGAAAATACCTCACTTTTATCTGAGCTAATACCCAAAAATAACCATTTTCAAAATATTGGGATGTTTTTTAGCCACTCTTATAGAAAATGTAGTTTTATAGACAAAAATCTATGTAAAGTCTAAAATGCCCTTAATAATTCAAATAAATTACAATTATCTTTTTATAAGTCTCACCTTCTTCATTTATCTTTATATTTCTCTTCTCCATCAAATGATCCAGCATATCTGCGTATAACTCTTTCTAACTTTTTTTTACTTCTTTTTTCTTTCTTTCTACATCATTGACACATAAATGATCATATTCTGCATAAATGAAAAAAGTGATGTTGGTTGGAAGCATTTAATAAAAATTCTATCTTTTATCTTCTCAGATTCTTCCCTTTAAAACATCTCTATATTTTCTTCAATGCAAATACAATGTAATCAATGTCTTGTATGAGAGGTAGATATCTCTCAATAAATGAAGAAGAAAATATAAAACACTTCTATGAATTGAACTAATACACATTCTCAAATGCTTTTGAAAAACTCATTGTCTGTGAAAAAAAATTTGTGGAGTATAATTGTAAACCCATGAACGATTTTGAAGTATCTCGCTCCATCCACCGTAGTTAGGTATGTTTATTAGTTTTCATAAACGATTTTGAAGAACACACAATTTATTTATTGGTTATTAAGCATATAATGTTTCATTCACACAAAACATAGTTGTTCTTCATTACACAATTAGGGTACACGATCAGGGTATTCAACTAGATAGGTTACACTATTCAAATGGTTATGGTACACAACAAGGTTAACATATAAGAACACAATTGCAAAAAAAGAGAACATAGTAACTTTCAAATCACAATTATGTCTGATTTATTAGCTTTCATAATTAACATAATGGGCATATGATCATTTAAATGACAAAAATTTCGTTTTTACTTGTTAATATTAAATTCACAGTTTCCAATTCTTTAGAACAAATTGGAAATATAATAAAATAAAATATATATTGTTGGTGCACACTTAGTAGTACACAATTATGGATAACAATTGAAATTCTTATGACACAATTGACTCTATCTTTATGTGAACTTAATGATTTGTCGTGGTTAGGAAAAAATATAATTTGTTTAACTTTCAATTTAAAGAATGTGGGTTAAAATTAAAAAAATAACGTTATTTAACATGTACACAGTTGCATGTATTATATGTATTCTTAACATTGCACAATTGAATTAAACACTACACACTCGTGCTTGCACAATTAAATTTACAACACAAAATTTAATTGATTAATTGACTATATATTCATATATTTATCAGTATTTGTCTTAATAACATTGCACGATTGATCTTAATATTGCGCAATTGATCTTAATGGAAAATTGAATTCACAACACGATTGAATGATTGACTGTGCACACAATTGAATAAAGTATACACAATTTAGTTCAACAATACACATATGAGTTCACAATACAACTTATTAATTAATGATTTTTTTTGTTTTTTTTTTACTTTCAGATATGTCTTCACGACGTGTTGTTATCCGTCATAGTGGTCATTGGGAGGGGTCAAATTATATAGGTGGAGATGAGATTCTTGTATACATGTCAGTGGGTCAAATTTGTTATGACGATTTAGTACGAGAGATTCACGAGCAAGTGAATGGTGATGAAATTTCAGATTATTTATTTTATTACACGACAAACACGAGCGACGGTAGAAAAATGAAAGTATCCTTGAAGAGTGATAAATATTTATTTAGATTGCTCGTTGAACAAAATGACTATCCAATAGTATATGTGATTAGAAAAGGAAATCAATCTGATGGTCGTGTCATGCATCACACTAACTCACACCGTTCTAGTTCATTGCCCCGAGAAGACTTCGTAGATATGACACAATCTGATGGTGATGATCTAGAGTCTTTAGACTATGAGGATGACCACAAGAAAGAGCTATTTAAATTATTGACACGTGAGTTCAGCGACTGGATTCAACAACCAGGACATATGGATAGGATCATAGGGCATCGTAACTTCTCTTAAGATAATCATGATGGTGGTGACAATTGTGATAAAGATGATTATAATCAATCGCATCATGAATTACTTAATTGGTTGATTCCGGTTCCTGAGTTTGACAGTGCATTGCCATTCACTTGGGATGAACCATCATTTGTAGACAAAGGCAAATTATCTGTTAATGCTACATTTACGACCAAAGATGAGTTATCAATAGTTGTCGGACTATTTCATATGGAGAACAAATTCGAGTACATTCCGAACCGTTCCACTACCACGCGTTTGAGTTTCGTGTGCAAACATGATCCTAACTGCAAATTTATGTTGCGTGCAGTAGAGACTGTTGGTACTTGGAGAATCATTAAGTTCAACCCAGATCACTCATGTAACACAGACTTAAGCCGCACTGCTAAGAGAAAAGTTTCTGCTAAAGTTGTTGCGACGTACTTTGCACGTAAATTGACCATTGAAGAGGTTGTTTTGAAGCCGAAAGAGATGATTGCTGATATGCTAAAGCTATTTGGCGTTGATATGAATTATAAATTTGCTCTACGTTCGAGGAACCTTGAAATAGAGATGACATATGAAAAGTTTGATGAGTCTTATCAAAGACTCCCACCATATTTGTATATGTTGAGAGAGCGTAATCCTGGAACGATATATGACATTCAGACTAATCGAATGGGTGAGTTTCGCTATATGTTTCTCGCTCTTGGACAATGTATTTATACATATGAGCAATACATGCGACCAATCATCATAGTAGATGGGACACACTTGAAGGGAAAGAACAAAGGAGTTCTCTTTGTTGCTGTTACAAAGGACGGGAATGAAAAGGTCTTTCCTCTTGCGATTGGACTTGGTCCGATTGAAGATGATGAGTCGTGGATTTAATTTCTTACCAAACTGCGTATGAGTCTAGGTGATCCACGAGATGACATGTTGATCGTATCTGACCAACATGTGAGCATCAGAAAAGCTATTCATTCTGTCTATCCAAATGTTGCTCACGGGTTGTGCTTTCACCATTTAGAAAAGAACTTGACATCATATGGTAAAGGTGTAGTTGCTATATTCAAATCAACAGCCTACAGTTATCGGAACGAGGTTTTTGCAGCAAATTTCTCTGCTTTTGAAGCCTACAATCCGGAAGGAGCTTATAAGAAACTTAATGAAATTGGTATCGAGCGATGGGCAAGATCAAAGTGTCTGGTACAGAGATATAGTTTCATGACTTCCAATCTCGTTGAAAGTATGAATTCTCATTTGTTGTGGTCAAGATGTTTACCGGTTTGTTCCTTAATTGAAAGTTATTGCGCAATTTTAGAGGAATGGTTTGATAAAAGATACGAGGAGGCGTCATTGAGAGTTCACGAGCTCACAAAGGCGGCTTATGATAAGTTGAAGGTATCTGTGGACTATGGACGCCACTATGTTGTTCGTGGAAGACGAAGACGAAGGAAGAAGAAGTGTAGCATCTGTAAGAGTGAGGATCATAAAAAGAATCATTGCCCCATGTAGATTCCGTAGATAATTGTGTGTCCTTCCACTTATTTTTGTACTTGGGATATGTACTAAAGAAACTCTTTCTTATAAATTAGACATAATTGTGATTTGCAAGATATTGTGTTCTTTTTTTTTTTGCAATTGTGTTCTTATATGTTAAGTGTATAACCTTGTTGTGTACCATAACCATTTGGATAGTATAACCTATCTAGTTGTATATCTTGATCGTGTACCCTAATTGTGTAATGAAGAACAACTATGTTTTTTGTGAAATTGTGTACCCTAATTGTGAAATTGTGTACCCTAATTTGAATGAGTTCTTATATCATTACTAACCAATAAATAAATTATTCATGTTTACTTATCACATGTGCTAATTTATTTTTTATTCATAAGTAACAAATTTAAATAACTAGTGAAATTGATTCACATGTAGTCTAGATCACTATAATTGATAATATAACTAATATATTTTAATGAGACCTTATATCGTTACTAACCAATAAATAAATTATTCATGTTTACTAATCACATATGCTAATTTATTTTTTATTCATAAGTAACAAATTTAATTAACTAGTGAAATTGATTCACATATAGTCTAGATCACTATAATTGATAATAGAACTAGTACATTTGAATGAGATCTTATATCATTACTAACCAATAAATAAATTATTCATGTTTACTAATCACATATGCTAATTTATTTTTTATTCATAAGTAACAAATTTAATAAACTAGTGAAATTGATTCACATGTAGTCTAGATCACTTTATATATGTGAATTTAATTAACTAATCAATATGTTAATTTATATATTATTCATATGTAATGTAATAAGATGAAATTAATGTGTGAAATTGATTAACATGTACACTATAACAATATTATCAACATATTTATCAATACAATGGAGTTCAACAATACACAATGAATTTCAATAGTGCACAATTTGATTCGATAGTGCACTATCAATTTATGAATATATATATATATATATATATATATAGCATGAGCGTGTGAATTCATTTTCTTGTACATTAGTTTATTACTTACACATTATCAACACTACATGGTCGAGTTCAATAATATACAGTCGAATTCAATAGTGTAAAATTTGGTCTAATAGTGCACAATCAACTTCAAAAGGGCACAGTTAAGTTTGACAGTGCACAATTTAATTTAATATTGCACAGTCAACATCAAAAGGCATCAGTTCAACCTTCAAAAGTCTACATGGTCGACTACATCATCCATATAATCAAAATGCAGAATACTTGATGTTATCAATAAAGTACTAAGTTGAAAAAACTGCTCATTTTGGGGCATCTCCAAACTAGAATTATGCTTCCAGTAATCTGCTAAATGAATGAGTCGGGGTAGTAGACGAGTCACATGCTTCAAATGCATCTCACGTGACCGGTACATGAGTGAGTGGAGGTGTGTGCTCTAGTTCGTTGATAGACTCTTTTGATGTCATGGGAGGGGTCTGGCTTCCAGAGCAACGATCATAATCAAAGAGATTTTCAACTGATTCCCTTACTTGACCTTGTCTTTGAGAAGACAACACGGGGTTGTGTGAATGACTATGGTGTTGACTATCAAATAATGGAGAGTTCGATGGCTTGTGATAGTCACGATTAGTAACTGATGACATATGGGGTGCTAGTCTTTGAGCTAACCAAGAAAAATGGGCCTCTTCATCCATGTTTGAATGGCGACAAGGACGCCCATGTAGACAACATATGATGGATGGTTCCACATCTGGAGAATCCCTCAAACTTTGATTCGATGAACGTGTCTGATGTCGACTTGGCTCAGGATCATCACATAATTGAGGCTCACTTTGACGTTTGGTGGTGTCATTACATCTCATCGAAGCAGCTCTATTACTCTTTTTCGCCATCTTAGCCATCTGTGTTTCTAGAGGTAACTTCTTGGCTGCAAATCTTTTTGAAGGTACAAATAGGATCTCTGTCTGCGGAACATTCAGAGACGTAACAAAATAATCTTCTGCCTTTTCTTCTGAAGTGGGTACTAAAGGTTGAACAACAAGCTGAAAAACAATCAAAATCTGTTAGCAAATATGCAATATAGAATAGTAACTTAAGAAGATATTAAATGCTTAAAAATATGGTTACCTGCTGCTCAAAAAAAGTAGTATAATCTATTGTAGATTTATGTGTCGACCACATGACGAATCGAGGAAATTTAATCTCTTTGTCTCTTGTGCCACATAAACTCCCTAAACGTGGAATGACCTCATAGGACCAAATCTGAAATGCCCACACATGCTCGAAAAAGTGATAGGTCTTTCCTTTAAAGTGATCTGGATGTTTGTGTATGATACTCATTTGGTGACATAAGATCGAAAATGTGTATAAACCCCAAGGATAATTCTTCCATCGCTCTTGATCCTCAACTAATTCCCATACCCAATCGTCAATTCATATGGCATCCCCACGACATATAAGTATAAAGTATAAGATTAGTATGTCTGCTACCTTTAAATAATCATCTATGTCGTCGCCAAATTGCTCTGCATTGAAGTCATGCTGAAGCCTTATCCTTTTTCCACCATAATGTCTATGGAAAAGGCTGTTGAGAGGAATTTGATTATGACTCTTGGGGTTAAAGTCCGTTCTCCCGAAATTCAGACCAGTCACAAGCGCGTAATTTGAGCAGTAAAACTAATATTAGTCCCACCAACATGGAACCACTTTTCAAGCTCCGAGAAACTATCATCCTCCAACTCTCTGGCCATCAACTCAAAAAGAGCATTGTTGGCGCTATAAGATCTCCTCAAAAGAAGAAGGTGACTGAATGGTCCCGATCTGAATCTCTGAATAGCTACGTTGCCCCCTAGTCGATGCAATAATTCCTTTACATGATGTAAAACATCATAGCGAATGTAGAGATTTACATTAACTTTGTATCCTTGCATATGTGCTCTGGACCATTTAAACTGAGGCTACATACAATTAAATAATAGTGAAATCAATAAATGTAATGTATATAATGTATAATTAAAATCAATTGTGAATAAAAGCTAGATGTGATCTAAATTGTGCAACTGTGTGCTATTAACTGTATACTGTGTCATGTAACCCAATTGTGTCATAAAAAAATATTGTGAAATTGTGTGTTGGTAAAAACTCACATCTAGCTTTTATACACAATTGATTAATTGTGCATAATTAAATGTGTGTTGGTAAATGTAATGTATATAATGTATAATTAAAATCAATTGTGTATAAAAGTTAGATGTGATCTAAATTGTGTGCAATTGTGTGCTAATAAACTTATACTGTGTCATGTAACTCAATTGTGGAATTGTGTATTGCTAAAAACTCAATTGTGTAATGTCTAAAGTTAAAATGTGCTCACAAGTTTAACTGTGTATTGTATATCTATTGTGTGTTATAAAAGTTCATGTGCAATTTATGAATAAAAATATCAACACAATTGTTGGCAAACTAAAACTCAAGATGAAATTAGGTGCTAAGGTATATATGATTGTGATTTTTAGCATAACAAAATAAGAATTCGTTGCTGCATTAGGGCATTTTGAATTAAAAATTGAATATTTGCTAGCCTAGAGTGAAAATCATCACATTAGAGTAAAATTCCATTACAATGGAATTTGCTAGTGTAAAACTCAATTAGAGTGGAAATAATCACATTGTGAAAACACATAATAAAGAGATGTAAACTATAATCACAACATTTTGAAAATTCAAGAAAACCTAAAGATTTATTGTCAGTTGTTTGTACAAAATGTAAAGAAATAAACTCACTAGAGGGGAAGGCGTCGCAGGTCGCACATAAACCATTCGTTTTCTTCTCTTTCTCTATTTCTTTGCAATAATCGGTTCTTCATCCTCCTCCGTCGCCGGTTGTTCTTCGTCCTTAGTCGTCGGATTTTCCTCCTCATCGCTCGCCGGATTATCCTCCTCCTCGCTCGGCGCTCGATGAAAGAGATATATCCATTTACTTAAATTGTGTGAAAATGGGGAAGATGAAAGAGATATATTTACTTAAAAGTATTTTAGTTATTTCAATTCATTTTAGCTAAAAAAACATCTTTTTTTATCCATGTAGTTAAATAAGAACCCACTTATATCATAATGGTTATATATGTCCTTCCCCATTTTATTTTAAGATGGGTTGTTGTGTTACTTTAGTTTATTGAGATATAAAAGGATGGAAAATCATCATTTATTATTTTCATGGTGTCGTGACAACCAATGCCAAACAATAATAAATAGTTATGGAAATACTATACATAGAATTATGGAATTAAATAGGTCGACAAAAATTAAATCATAAATTGACAATTTAACCAATCAATTTCGGACGAATTTCAAGATAATTAATGCCTTTTCTATTTATAATGATAGTTCATCATTTTATTTTCATAGAACAATCACTGATAATAATTTCATATTTCCACTCGGGTGGTGTTTACCTTGTATGATAAAAAATATTGATAAAATTAATTCAAGTTAATCTTTTGTTTATTTTGATGGATAAATGATAGATTACTTAGTTTTGAACTAATTTAATATCTTATCCTTCAAATACTCAATCCTATATTTTATCAATCCAACTAATCATTCAAAAGTAAACGGCACCTAATAGTAGTGTTATAATCCGTCTTCTATAAGAGTTATTTTGGGTTTTTATTGTGGATTTTATTGTATTGTGTTTTTATTTGGAGAAAAAAAAACTTGAATTTATGGATGTTTTGATGTAGGAAATTGATGAATTAATGAGTTTGAGAGAGAATACTGACTTATTACTATTAATGACTGGACTGTAAATGTGGACAAAAAGTGTGGAAATGAGACTCAAAGCTAGAAGTTAAAGCATGAGTGCACCAGAATGCTAGGGAGTTTTTGGAGGATAACTTAGTAATTTTTGCTACCAATCTTGAGTAAAATGACAGCTAAAGGAAACATACCAGCCGCATTATGGAAAGAGGAAGGCAGGAGAGAGAAAGTGGCAACAACTAGATATGAGAAGAAGAACTCCATTGGAGGAAGGAAGAAACTCATATATAGAGAGCTAAGAAGGAAAGGAGGTTGAGAAATCAACGTCCAAAGATTATTACTCTCTTATTTTCCTCTTTTATCATTTGTAACATGAAATTTAAGAATGTTAAACAATACTTTGTTATCTTTAGTTTTTATTTCTATTAAGCTTGTAAGACTTGGGTTTGGATGGACTTTTGCTTTGCTATATGTGATCTTGGGCTCTAATTTATAATGCATTTTTTACTTTTAATTCAATAGCTCTTCTTTACCATCTCTTATTTATGTTTGACCAACATTTAATAGGAGTTTAGTCATTTAATAACTCTGAAAAGGTTGTTAATGGTGGATATTATTGAATAAACATTTGAGTTGATAGCATATGAATATGTGTTGATCTTGTGTAGCAATGGTGAATGGTGCTTTTATCTGAATGTTTTGTTAGCTAGGCTTAATACTCCCTCCGTCCCACTTCATTAGTCTCATTTCATTATTTTAATACACTCAGTTGAATAAAAATTGGGACTAATGAAATGTGACAGAGGGAGTATATGAATATATTAGCTTGGTTGATTGAATATTAGTCATAAGTCTTGGAATATTCGTATGCAACTTTAAGATTCACGCTACTATATTAGTTGAAATGCTGCAACAATTTGTGCTTCGCCTGTGAGTTAAGCAAGAGGGATTCCGAACCCGAGTTTGTTTTAAAACGTTTATTGTCTGAACTCTTTGTGCTTTTATTTTCAATTCCATATAATCTTGAGTTGTCTATCTTATTTTACTTTATTTTCAGTTTCTTGTTGCTAAGTTCTTGAGTTTACTTCCTCTTAAATTCTAGTTTAGTGCAATCAAGCATTGATTTAAATTTCCGTCGTTTTATTTTCTTCTTGGTTGAACCTATATAAGATCTTATTTGCATTACATGTGGAGATGAATCTGAAATATTTTCATTTATTACTTGTTAACTACGTGCTCTTGCGTATTACAAACGTGTTACATTTCACGCGCAACATTTAGGTATACCTTGTTTTACAATTACTTCCTCTTTTATAATTTTACGGATCCAAAAAAATTTCATGCAGCTTAATGGAATATCATATCGCCACCATTTCCTATGAAAAACTGCAAAAGATGAAACCATGTCTATATTACATATATATTTACATATTCTACTATGAAAAAAGACTAATGCTTTCTACTTGATTTTATGTATTTTTTCCCAAATCATCATTCTCTATCAAATAGTATTTCATCGGATTCAAAGAAGCCACCTTTCTCCATAGAAAAAGAACAAGTAAAAATCACCCTGTAACTAAGAGTTGAGGGCCTTCTTGGTGGCAAAAAGTTGGCGAATGAAGGCAAATTTCCCTTTGGCGCGACTAGAGAACTCGATGAGGGCACCGTTCTTGGTCAGTTCCGATGCGGAGGGGTTGGTCTCCTGTGAAGATGGCGATGATGGAGGTTTGAGCGTGAAGAGGAACTCGTTGAGCATCCGGATGATCTGCCCGAAGCTAGGTCGCATGTTAGGATCTTCAACCCAGCACGACTGAATTATATACGCCAGCTCAGCTGGAGTTTCCTCTGGCACAGTAGGCCTCTCTTGCTGCATTGCTCAAATAAAAAGAAGAAACGTGTTAACAAGTGGCCTCATAGTGTCAATCAATCTTTTCATGCTAACAACAGCTTTTCATAGCTAAGCGAGAATGGCGCTGTGCGTGAAACTCATTTAGACAATCATGAAGAATCCCAATAGTAACAGCTCAACGCTCAGACAATCAGACGAAAAAAATGAACTAAAGGTGTGCTAGACCTTATGTTAGGACATATTTTTTGAAGAACCGGATACATGAACCTAGCACGAAGTATGAGCAAACTTACTAGGTTGATGACTTGTCTTGGTAATGGAACTTCACATAGTAGATTGTAGTTATAATCTGGGATTTGGCATAAAATTCGAGAGGTTATTGTAACCAATTCTGAAATCGTCTTGTGGCTGCTCCGTGTAAATTTCACATTCTTTTAAGAAAGTATCTATTTCGTTTGAAAGGGAAGACCGTCCTGCACTTTCCTGGTAAGCGGGCGAACTAGTTATTCTTCATAGCAGGATTCTAGGTTTGGCAAGGGCTAATAGTTCAACCAATTAATGAAACCAAATGTATGACCGAGAACCTAGAATGTTTTTTTAGATCGAATTATAACGACCGGTGAAAGATTCATTCTTTCTTTCTGCGTATCTGAGATTGACCAGCCAGCTGGGTTGGTTTGGCTATTCTTTTCTATTTCGGTCTTTGAGGAAGTTGGCCCGTCTAGTAGCGCTCTAATCATCTAATAAGACATTATAAACTGAAAGCTCACTGAATTCAGATCTATGCTGCTTTTATTCTTTATTTTCAACTTCCATTTTGTTCTAATTCTGTGAAGAAATGATGAGAAACCCAGGAGAAGATAAGAATATAATTTAGCATATGGTTACCAAGACTAAAAACTCCTAATGAGATCATACAAAACCAAGTATTAGAGAAATCTGGATAGCCTGCAAATTAGTACGCATAGATTTGCATCCCATATGAGTCACCTAAAGTCATGGGAACAAAGTTCAACAAACATTTCATCACAAAGGGATTTGGAATTATGAAACAATCTATGAAATCTAAGAGTTAAGTTTTCACCTTAAAAGCAGCAGCATAAGCAGCTTGCAGATTTGACATTCCCTCAAATGGCATGCGATTCGTCAGTAGCTCCCACAGGACAATGCCAAAACTGTAAACGTCGACTTTGTTATTGTAGTGCTTCTTCTCTCCCTGACGAAGTGTCACGGTACTGTACAACTGCAGAGTGTCATTTATATCATGACTTCAGGCTAAATTTCAAAATCATAATCCAACTCTGTTATAATGTGGAATGACGAACTATAATTGTGAAGGTAATGAAGATCAAGATCGCATTATTCCGAAAAAAGACAAGTGTGGTCAGAAATAATTATTTTCTAATCAAGAAATGGAAACCTCGGGTGCCATCCAGCGATAAGTCCCTGTTTCTGCAGTCATCATCTCAGTGACGGTTTCTTCTCTAGCAAGACCAAAATCTGCAAGCTTCACAGACTTCTGATCTTCCGTAAGCAGCAAATTGTCTGCAACATAGAGGTTCGAGTGTATTTCTTCTTAGTTAAAAGGTACAAAAATGACCCAGATAAAAGGAATTATAGAATATATCGAAGTTATACAAAATTAACAATGACACTAATGCACAGTTTGACAAATATCAAAGGCACACTTCGAGAAGTCACAAACACAGAAACATAATCTTCATGATACTTGAAAAATAACTATGATACTTGAAAAAAACAGAGTTGACACTGATGTTAGCATGCTATAAATTACAAAATAAATCCTTATAGAGCTCTGCAGGCCACAATACCTGGTTTTAAGTCTCTATGTATAATCCCATTTGCATGTAAACAATCCAATGCTCGAGCAATATCAAGAGCAAACTTCAATGCTACGATTAAATCCAACTGCTTGGGGCGCAAACTGCCTAGATATTTCCGAAGTGACATCCCCGGCAATAACTCAGTAACTATCACCATCAAAGGTTCCTTACAAGCTCCAATAAACTGCAGAGGAATTCAGATCATGCTAAGCATTACAAGATCAAAGGATGGAAGCATTAGGCACATTTCAACTTTAAAGTCTTGACTGTACTTAAGTTCACAGTAGGAAAACAGACTTATATAACAAAAAAGAAGAGAAATAACATACCTTGACAAGGTTCTCATGTTTTACTTTAGACATCATTGCAACTTCCCGAACAAAACGACTTTCAAGGACAGTTCTTTCCTCAGATGTATGACCACAGTTAAGAACTTTAATAGCAACGATACGATCACCGTACCTATTAAAAAGCGTTATATTGATAGTCAGATAATAGTAAAAGATTTCAATCTCCACCTCCAGCCTTCATTAGAGTGGAACAACAACAATTCATGCATTATATGTAACGTTTAAGTCCACTATGGCAGCTCCAATACAATGCTGATTGAAAGAGTTCCATCTTACGCCTTAAGCCATTAATAAGTTCCATTGTTCACATCACATAAAAAAATCTATCATTGCACTTCCTCGTGATACAAACTCAGACATGAGTCATGAATCACTTGATCACAACAGTTCAATACCATAATAAACTCACATGAACTTCATTAAACATGCAAAGATAAAGATTGCATAGGAACTAATAAGGATTTGCTTTCAGCTTATTTCAAATAAATAAAGAAGCAGAATATCGGTACTATAAATAAAGAAGCATAATTTCCAATAATGCAGATTGCAGGGAACTGGCACATATACCTTCCTTGGTAAACTTTGCCATGAGCTCCCTCACCGATCTTTGATCCAATAAATAAGGATTTGGGGTCAACAAGCACTTTCTCATCAATACATTCCACAGAGACAGTGTTTGATCCCTTCGAAGAGACTCCTTCGACTGATTTCGTATCGGACTTCTCATGATTGCCCTCCTCCTTTTTCCCTCTGCTCTTACCACCGGAACTCATGGCTGCCCTCAATGACTAAATTAACCCTGAGCGCCTCATCACAACTTCAAAATTCTATACAGGGAAAGATCATCCTCTTCCCAAATTAGAATTCCAAAAAACTCGAATACTAATTCCAAGTTATCCGCAAAAGGTTAGCTAAAGCGTACGCTTTCAAGCCCATATCAGAAGGAAAAAAATTGTATATATCAATATCCTTATGTAATTGCAGTCAAGTCCTATATAGCAATCACTACAAAAGAACTAGAGAGCTACAAGAATAAAACCAAAACAAATTCCACCCCTGATCACTCAAAAACAACCCCAGAAATAATAGTTTCTACCTGCAAAGAATAGTCTTTTCGGTTCGTTGAAAAAGAGACGGGGAGAAATTGATTCTTGACTTTAGAAACTCGTGGGAAGAAAAATCACAGCTTGGAGCTGAAGCCAAGTTAGCAGCGAAGAGTGAAGACAATCAAATAAAGGGAAAAGAAGAAGAAACCCTAAGGGAAAGCAAAGGGAAAGAAAAAGAAGAAAAGAAGTTGAGACGAAGACTTACAGTTGCAGCCACTGTTCTATACACACAGAAAACATGCACACAGCACACAAAATACAGTTACAGTAATCAAAGAAGAAATAAAAGTCAAATTGTGAAGTCTCTAGAAATCCCGAAATAACACCCACTATAGCTATACATCAAATCAATTGCAAAAACTGATTCTCCCCTTCTGTAGTTTTGGTGAGAAGATATTCTGTGTGAGTATCAGTTGAGTTTTGGGAGAGAGAGAAAGAGAGAGTGATTGAGTGAGATGAGAGAGAGACAGAGAAGGGGTTTAAAGCGCAAGAAAAGCAGCGGAATTTTTCCAAATAAAACGAAGCGTACAGTATGATGCTGATGAAGGCCAATAGAAAACGGCCACGTCATGCAGCGTTGGGTCCATCATTGCATCACAGATTTGGACGTGCCTGTATCGGATGCCTCGGTGGACGTGCAGCGCACCGGAAAATATCCCTCAGCATATTGTAAATATGTACCTTTCCTTTGATAATGAAATAACTGTATACTTTTCTATTACATATAATTATACATGAAATGAAATACTCCACATATTTGGCGAAAATTTTAAGAGTATATCATATATGGAGTTCAATTTTTAATTGATGAAGATTTAGGTAAGATTATATTATATTTTTTATACAGTAATTGACGCAGAAAAATATTATTGTTAAGAGTTGAATTTTAATATATTAAATAAAAAATAAATTATCTTACAAACAAGTTAATAGTACTCCATGTCTCACTAAACTTGACACACTTCCCTTAGTGGGACGTCCCATTAAGTTTGACACATTCGAAAAATAGTAAAAAGTATCTGTTATATCACTCTTACACTACTTTATACACTCTTATTAATAACTGTGTCAGAAAAAAATGTCATGCGTAGCGGGACGGAAGGAGTATAAGCTTTGCATTATTATACTATTTTATAATTATAAAATTTTAAATTTTTTGTTGGTAGCAATTAAATGGTGTAAAATTCGGACCGAACCTGCTAAACCAACCAATATAGGATTGGTTTGGGTTGGATCATTTTTTAGGACATGCGAAGTACCAGGTTGGTTCAGATCAAAATTCGCTCAAATTTATGTGATTCCCGATCCATATTAATAAAAATTATAATTTATTTGTTCCATTTATTTAGACACACTTCCACCAAAAAATACTTTTACAATTTTGGTCAAAATATATCTAAATAAATTGAACGAATAGACTATTTATTTTTTATTTTTTTAGTAATAAATATTTAATATTTTCATTTATCAGTTTGTGGTTTGATTAATGAATTTATTTTTATTTATAATTTTTTATGAATTGAGAATATTTAGAACTGCATGTTCAATTATGTATTTCATTTGATAAAATTAATTGTCAATATGGAAAAAAATAGTAATGTATGATATGAAAAAATAAAATATAATTTTTTTTTCTGGGTTGGATTGAATTCAAACCGGACCCAGAGCCTAAGTTTGGGTCCGTCTAGAGTGAGGATTCTTTTAATTTGGGTCAATCCACTTTTTTTAAGGAAAATCAGATTTTCAGTCCTAGCGAACTGATCCAATTCTAACCCGATGCTCACTTGGACTAAAGGCCCCTCTTGGTGTCACGGGGGTTGCTCGGATATCCCGAATTTTTCACCTTGTTCCAGCGCCAAGTTCTCAAACTTGACCAACCCTCTCAAACGAGCACTCACACCCGTGTTTGGATTGATTATGTTGAACCCAAGTCTTACCATCGCCCCTTAAATCACGCGGCATAATAAAGTAACAAAGGGACACACTCAAGTACGGAAAACTCACTCTCAACCTTGTTATTTCTCACACAAAAAGGCACCAAAACTTGCACACAATCGATTCAACTCACACCCATGTTTGGATTGATTATGTTGAACCCAAGTCTTACCATCGCCCCTTAAATCACGCAGCATAATAAAGTAACGAAGGGACACACTCAAGTACGAGAAACTCATTCTCAACCTTGTTATTTCTCACACAAAAAGGCACCAAAACTTGCACACAATCGATCCAACTCTCACTCTTGAAGGTGAAGCTCAAGGGCGAACCCTATTTATAGAGTTTGTGAAGGACAATGCCCCCTTCACTAGGATTTACATAAATCTTGGCCCTATAATTCAAATTCGTCGCCATGTGGTGCCATCCGGGGCATTCTGGTACGAGCCGTGGGCATAAAGGGCGGAGTGGCCGTTAGGGGTTTGACTCTGTCCACTAACTGCTCGCCCGCAATTCGCATTCACAAGAGGTTTGACACTCGCCCGCATTCTGTGGCCCTCGCGGTGCGCGACTGTCGCTTTGTGGCCCGAGCATTGCCCTCACCACGCACGTGCCATGTTCGCTTGTGCCAATCCCGTGTCGAACGCGCACACGCCACACACATTTCTTGGCCGCTTGCATGCTCGGTCATCGGCCATGTCTCGGTCACTGGCGCGCGCCACTCTTGGCCATGTCTCGGACACTGGCGCATGTCATCCTACAACGCCACTCTCGCACATTCTCGGACAAGTCACATCCTTGTGCCGCTCCGCTCGGCATTAAGTCTCGCCACCACACCTCAGACATGCCTCGCGTCATCCTCGCGCGCCACGCCCGACAAGACACGACGCCCATCTCGCGCCATGTCTTGGCATCTCTACGACACCTCTCGGCCAACTCACGACCAAGTGATGCGTGTGTCTTCCAAGCATCCCACAAACCATTCTTGTGTCACTCCGTTTGGTACAATGGGGCAACACTCACATTGCCCCGACGCAACACCATGCACCACGTCACGTCGTGTCTTGTCACCACCCCTCGACACTGTCTCGGCCATCTTCCACACCATCACTAGACCACATTTTGGGGGCGTAACAGACCACCCCCACCGAATCAAGACAACGCCCTCGTCGTCTGTGGCTCGACTTCTTCATCTTGCACTTGGTTGTACCAACTCTTCTCGGCACTTTTCCCACGTCGTGAACCACATCCATTCTCCAACACTTACATGCTAGAAACACGTACATCCTCGAACCGGGGAGCGTCACACTCCTCGCTCTCGGCTGCCATAAGCACGTTCAACTTGGCACACAAGCACCCCCGCCTCCGGTCTCCCATAGATTTGGAGGGGACATCACTTGCAACAACACCCACATCGTTGGACATCAACTTCATCTTCGATCTCCAACTCTTGCCTTTTTCCTTTCTCCGCTCAATTTCACCCTCGCTTCTAACCCGATAGTCGACGAGGCTATATGCAGCCAATAGCGGATTGCATGTCTTGGACCCCATTTCTTTGCAACTCGGCTTGGGCCCAAGGTTGTAGCCCGACGATGAAGTTGTACAGCTTATCTTCTTCGGTCATCCATCGTACGTCTAACATCAAAGAGCTAAACTCCTTGACATAATCATGCACCGAACCCACGTGCTTGAGTTTCCGAAGTGTATCCATCGCCATCCAAGAAGAATTACACGAAAGTAATTGATCTCTCAACTTCTTCTTCAAGACGTCAGTCGTCACAATCTCTCTCCAGCCCGCACCACCCGTGTCTGTTTGTTGGGTTTGCCACCACAGCTTCGCATCCCCCGATAAATACATTCTAGTGATCGAGACCTTCTCGGCTTCGGGGATGTGTGAGGCATTAAATTATGCCTCCATGTCCCACAAAAAATTCTTGAGCTCTTTAAAGCTTTGGGCTCCTTTGAACTGTTTAGGCTCCAGGACACGCACCTTTGAAGAAGACATGAGCGCTGTTTAGTAGGTTTTGGTTATATTTTAGTGTGTTGTTTTGTCGTGTTTTATTTGTTTATCTTTTGTTTCGTGTTGTTTTATTGTTCGTTTTATGCCGGTTCTTGTTTTATAGTGTATTATGTAGGATGGAGTGAAAGACGATGAATTTGAGCTGGGAGTGCTGGAAAGGCCATTGGAGCAAAGTCAAGCGAGAAAGAGGCGAACGGGCATGGAATAGGTGGGAGGCGAGCACAACAAGGAGCTGACGAGTGCAGAAGCACGCAGCCAGCGATCGCTGGGAAGTTGTCTTTAACGGGTCAGAAGGTTGTAGCCAGCGACCGCTGGCTTCCCAGCGGCCACTGACTAGCAGTTATGTGCGTGTTTTAATTGTTCTAGGCGTCATTTTCACACGAGAACCTGGGATGTAACTTGAACACAATTCTCAAACACGGGTTTTTACTGCTTTTTTAGTAGATAGGACTTGGTGATTCAAGAGATTGAAGGGTATTCCAACTTTACTTTGTGAATTTGTAGTAAGTTCATCTTTATGGAGACTTCTATGGTTTCATTTCTATCTATGGTTGGCTAATTACCTCTCTAGGGTTAGATTATCTTATTCTATGGTTTAATGCTTTGATTTGATCTTGAATGGTTGTTTGATTTGTGCTTTATGAGTTTTGTATGCTTGATCACCATATGAACTCAAGATATGGAATGAATTGTAATGAATTGTTCTATATCTCATTTGTAATCGAACAACCAAACCTATTAATCAGATTCGTAAAGTAGGCAATTGTGTTTTGAATTAGTATTTCTCTTCAGTGTGATTTGGATACGAGAGTATAATCACCGATTAGTTTTTAAGAACACGAAAGTGATTGACTAATCAACTTAGGAGAATCTAGTTAAACGCATGATTTGATCGAATAAGCATTGAACCTAGATTTAAGATAATTGTCACCCTAGATCTTCATTCTCTTGTTTACCTTATTTACCGTTTTCTATTAATTTAGTTATAATCTTTACCTCAAATTGATTTAGAGTGATATATGACTTCTTTTATTTCATTATAGTACTTTTAATCATTGCCCTGCATAGTCTTCCTCTGAGATACGACATTCGGGTCGGCTACTACGTATTACAACTTCTTAGGATACGTTCTTAGTCAAACAAGCGCACTCTTCACGAGATAGAGATTATCTGCAAAGCCCTCGAGTTTGTTGCTCACCGTTGTAGAAAAGGTAGAGATCTCGTCCTCACACGAGGCCACTTTCGTAGGCAACTCCTCCAATTTCTCACAGACGTCCTCCACAACCTTCTGCACCTTCTCCAGCACCTCTTCCACACGAAGGATGCTTTCGAAAATAGTAGTTGGCTCGGAGATGTCAGGCGGTGGCCCCAATAGATTCTCCAACAGGCCCACACGCTCTTCTAGAACAGCAAAATCACGATTCTGCACCATCTTCGTTGCAACGATGACACAAACTCCTTAGCAACACGGAGGCGCCCATGAAATGCCTTTAAAATGCAACAATGGTCCCCACAACCGTGGCACAGAGCCAACGAGGCTCTAATACCAAATTGTCACGGGGGTTGCTCGGACATCCTGAATTTTTCGCCCCCGTGCCGGCGCCAAGTCCTCAAACATGACCAGCCCTCTCAAACGAACACTCACGCCCGTGTTTGGATTGATTTTGCCGAACCCAAGCCTTACCCTCGCCCCTTAAATCACGCAACATAATGAAGTAAAGAAGGGACACACTCAAGTACGAGAAACTCACTCCCAACCTTTTTTATTTCTCACACAAAAAGGCACCAAGGCTTGCACACTATCAATCCAACTCTCTCTCTTGGACGTGCAGCTCAAGGGCGAACCCTATTTATAGAGTTTGTGAAGGACAAGGCCCCCTTCACTAGGATTTACATAAATCTCGGCCCTATAATTCAAATTTGTCACCATGTGGGGTCATCTGGGGGATTCTGGTACGAACCGTAGGTGTAAAGGGCGGAGTGGCTATTAGGAGTTTGACTCTGTCCCCTAACTCCTCGCCTGCAATCTGCGCTCACGGGTGGTTTGACTCTCGCCACGCACGTGCCACGCTCGCCTGTGTTGCACGCGCACACGCCACGCACATGTCTCGGTCGTTGGCACGCTCGGTCCTCAGCCATGTCTCGATCACTGGCGCATGCTATCGTCGCGCGCCACTCTTGGCCATGTCTCGGACACTGGCACGCGCCATCCTCGTGCGCCACTCTCGCATATTCTGGGACAAGTCACATCCTTGTGCCGCTCCGCTCGGCACTGGGTCTCAGCATCACGCCTCAGCCATGTCTCGGCCAATGTCCCGGCCATGCCTTGCGCAATCTTAGCACGCCACGCCCGGTAGGACATGACGCCCGTCTCACGCCATGTCTCGGGATCTCTCAGACACCTCCCGGTCAACTCACGACCAAGTGATGCGTGTGTCTTTCAAGCATCTCACACACCATTCTTGTGTCAGTCCGCTTCGCACAATGGGACAATACTTATATTACCCCGACGCAACGCCATGCACCATGTCATGTCGTGTCTCGGCACCACGCCTCGACCATCTTCCGCACTATCACTAGACCATATTTCAGGGACGTAACACTTGGACTTTACGACATCCGTCGGTCTTTTTATTTTATATATGATGAATATATCACACCAAGGACTCATTAAAAGATAGTTAAAATAAAATTAATTGGGGAATATTATGTATTTATAGGTCCAATTAGTATTTATCATAATTTGAGTAAATGGACATATTCAAACTTAATTCACTATTTTATTAAGAATTTGAAATTTGGTAAAAATAATAAGGTATAAAAATTAATATGACTTTTTCACTTTATCTATATATTATATATTATGTTAATGTGATATAAAAAATTCCATACTATTGAGGTAGTTGAATTGTCAGACTGCAATTAGAGACAGACCAAATAATTAAGAACGCCTACTCTTACTGGAATTTTATGATTAGCTTTGGGATAATTAGTATTCCATCTCACCTTTCATTTAACCAAAAATTACTCACAGTTACGTTTTAGTTATAGAGTCTAAGATTGTTGGGACGGAAGGAGTATGTGATTTCGTACGATGCATAAATAATTAATGTTTTTTTGATAATAAAGAGTGTGTTGTAATTTAATGAGCATGAATTTACAAAAAAATGTAAAATATATTTTAGTGGAGACATAACACGCCAAATAAATTGTATGTGATGTTTTAAATATTGAGTATTTTATGTAATAATGTCGAACAAATAAAACAACTTACTCTTGTGGACGGTTCAAACAGATAATAAGAACACGCTTTTGTATGATGACATGAGTATTACTAAATTTGAATAATAATTAATTGATTTAATATAAATAATAGGATTGCACCGAGCTAGCCCATCACATTTGAATTATTTTATGTCAGATCGGGCTAGCATGAAATCAATCAGACTTTTATATTCATAGTTCATACCTATCCATTTTTTTGATGGCTCTAAACATGAATTTTAATTAATAAGTTGAATGTATTGTTAGTGAAATAATTGTATAATATTATTTAATTATAATTAAATATGGGTTATGAGTAAGATAAAATTAACAATTGATAAATGAATGATCTAAATATGATGAAAAATTCATAAATATTCATTTTTCAAAACTTGTAAATATTTCATATTTAATTAAATACTAAATAAATAATATTATATATTGTGGTTTGATTTAATTTGGTTTATATTTTAAAGAAAAAATTCAAAATCATAATTATTAAAAATACTAACTAAATTATATATTTAAAAATCATTAACCAAATCAAACCATACAAATATAGTTTGACCTGATTTAGATTCCAATTTTAATCATACTATTAAAACCTGTAGGCAATATAATGCATTGTTCTCGCAAGCCACAACCTTTAACCAGATAATGAGAATTCAATTAATAGAATTATTATAGAAACAAGTAATTTAACAATTCTTCTTATTTTAATAACTTTAAGTGCTTTTATTAGGTTGCTAATTACTGCGTTATGACACCACTAACTATAGAGTGTAAATAACATATATAAAACGGGTGCTGTGATATTTATCCATTTTTATAATGTAAAAATGAAAAATGCTCTTTTTATAAAAAAACATATTGAAAAATGTCCAATTTTAATTAACGATAGACTTGTCTTGTTTTTTGTGAAATGTTAATGACCGATAATTATTATGTTTTTTTTATTAATTATATACTTTCTTATTTTATTTGCAATTAATATAATTAAAATACAATTAAATTACATTTAATTGAAAATTTATGCTAAAAATATTATATTAATTTCATAACTTTTTCGAAATAAAAAACGATAATCGAGACGACAATTAAGATATTTTCTTAATTTTTTTTTGAATTAATATGACATTTGAAATTAATATAGGTAAAATACAATAATATTACATCTGATTGAGAAATTATTTTTAAAATAATATATTATATTAAAATTTTATTTCAAAAAAAAATCGATAATTAAGATGATAATCGAAACATTAATTTTTGATATAATAATATTTACAATCGAGACATCATATTTGTACTCAACACCCCACATACTTTTTTTTAAGTAACCCCACATACTTATTATATATAAACTTTGACTTTATAACTTATTTCATTTGGAAAAAAAAACGAGAGATATAAGGAAAGAAGGAGAAGGAGTGAAGAAGATTAGAAGATAATGAGAATTCCACACGAAGTGCTTGGTTGGCCAAACGAAAGAGGTATTGCGAAATCTAAACCCGCAGTTTTCAAGAATAATGTGTTATGAGGTTAACGAGCTAAAACACTGTCGTGAAAACATGTATTTTTCTAAAAACCCTCTCGTTATTTATGCAAATATGACGTGTTTACTTTCACGTCAGATTTATATATTTATATGAACTTTGACAACGAGATTTTATTGATTTAGAATGATAATCACACTTAGAGTACATGCTCAAAAATCTCTCCGCTAAAATCTAAATAAATATCAAAACCCGATCGTGATTTATACATGAATGATGTAACACGACCTGGTTTTACTTTCCGTATGTAATGTCATGATCGGGTTTTTGTGAATTGATATTTTGATGATTTTCTTATTATAAATATAAATTTTATTGTTTAGATGGACGTGTGGAAGTATATAAACGTGAAATACAATGATTATTGAGAAGACGATGATTACATCTGCGGTTACCAATGGTCCACTCCAATTTCCACAGATTCAGTTTAGCTTGAAGAATTGAGATACAATATACAACAGATGCTGCGAGATTCTGGGATGTCTACAAATTTTAAGATTTACCGTATATAAGCGTATAATGAAAGTAAGTGTCGCTTGTCTAATGATGATTCTTTCAGTAGTTCATTTCGGGATGAATGGAATCCGGTGGTGTATGTGGAGATAAGTAATGACACACACGATGTGAGATTTTCGAGTAGAGATTAGTATTTTATGGGGATGTCAACATATAATACTCGACATGAAGACATAGTTGATTTTATCAATCAGATGGCCGAATCAAATTGGTTAGGTGACACCCCATAAATGAAGGTAATGCTTCGGCCGGTTCATGGCAGCGGTGGCCGGAATCTCTTATACGAGCTTCTGCAAACGAAGATCATGCTACATCTGGTTCGATGCATTGACATCTTGAAGATGATGACATCGACGATATTCATTCAGTAGAGTCAGAACCCGATGCATCAGATACATATTTTGAAGATAATATAATGAAGTTTACTTTTGCTAATTGTGCTGTGTGGATACAACAACATGATGGTTTTGCTAGACTGGTAGAAATGGTGCATCCGACACCGAACATTCACGGGGGTGATGAAGAAGATGATTGGATCCATATGAACTGGAAAATTGGTTGGTGCATGTGATACCATTGACGGATAGAGCTTCACTCATGGCATGTGATGAAGACCCAAACCTCATATTAGAGTTAGAGAAAAGTGCATTATATGACACGAAGGATCAACTGTTAGTTGTTGTCGGCATGTGACACATGAAACGAGGCTTGCAATATCGAACATATAAGTATGATAATACTCGATTAGTGCTTCGGTATTCATTTTCTGAGAAGAGTTGCTACGTCACCCGTTGATCCGTACGCCGCCGTTCAAATATATGCTATTTGAAAGAAAAAAAAAGTTAAAATTATTACAATTTAATTCAAACAAAATTAAACAAAAAATTATTTTGAACAATACCTTGCTTCGACTAGATTACATATGCTTTGATTGCCCTCTTTTTTTTGAACAAAATTAAACAAATATATGTTTCTTTTTTTCTGCACAGCTCTCGCCTCTCACACTCTCTTATTTTTTTTGCTTCAATTTACGTGGGCAAAGCAACAAAACCCGCTCACTCACCCTTTATATATTGCAAACTCTAAACCTGGTCAACCCTATTGTTAGAGTTGGGATAACTCTGTTTTTCTTATTTTAAATGTTTTGCTTTCTTCTTAAGTGTTCCAAAAATCTGAACGTGTGCTCAAGGTATGAATAAAGTCAAAAGAGAAGAATCTGGAACACCATCCATGGTTGAACGTGGGAAGAAGACTCCATAACTGGTGAACGTGAAATAATGCTGGCGTGATTATCGCAACAGCATATCACAAAAGGAGCAAAAGAAGTTGATGACTTCTCCACCATTCTTGCCACTAATCCACTTCGTGAAGTAGTTGAGAAAATTGAGGAAGAGACGTTAAAGACTTGGTCAAATCATTTTTAGGAAAGGAAGTTAAGCAGCTAACCAAGTCAATACGTGCTACCTGAATTGTCGCAACAGCATTCTAGGAATTTTGCAGCAGCACAACTACTTTCTACATTTCACTCCAAGCATCTCCACTTAGTTCTCCATGATCTTCTAGAGCCCATAAATGAAGCCCATTGAGTCCTATATATATGAGAAGGATATCTAGAAGAGACACTGACCTTGAGCATAATTGAGTGAGATATCTTTGAGAGGTTCGAGTATGTGGGAATGTTGTACAAATTGTCGAGGCAACATTTCGTGTAATTTCGTTGTTTAGTGTGTACAGCTTATGAATCTCACATTCTAAAACTGATATTTTAACGCACCTGTTTTTAGAGTGTTGAGAGCTGATACAGCTTTGATTTGGTTTTACTCTCTTAATTAGTTTCAATCTCTCTAAGTCTTCTAGTGAGATTGTGTTTTCATAGGATAGTTTGTTAGACAGCTAGATCTTGTACGCTATCTGTAACTATCCCCTTTTCGTTTTTAATAAGAGTTTTTAGTCGTGAAACTCGCGTGGGTATAAATTATAACCCACGCAAAGATACATATTGTGTTCTTTCTGTTTCTCTTTTATTGTGTCAGTTGTTTCTACAACACAGAAAGTCTGAGTGAGTGTTTCTGTTAAGTGAGGAATCTGACTAGCTGTTGTCAAAGTTGTTGTTACAACACACACTTGTACGGTTGAGATACACTTTCACCTATATTAATTGAATCTTCAAAATACCTCCTACTTTTTCAGGTAGCCAAACACTGCACCCATGCATTACGTTGTCCAAAGCCCACTTTTCAACCCTTATTTGGCAGTAGAGCACTCACATGAATTGTTTGAGAATGCAACGCTTAGTGTATGATTTTTAGGGGTGTTTTAATATTTTTGGTTTTTTAACGTAATAGTTAGAAAGTTGATATATATTATTTTATAGTTACAAAATATCGTAGTTTTCATAAATATCCATGTAAAATGCATATATAACATTTTGGAGAATGAGAATATTTTGGTACTTTTCTACTCTTTGGCTTACATTTATAAATACATTATCCTCTAATTAAGCAAGTATAATTGTATGTTCGCAGACATACAAAATGTTTACCTCTCCGTAACGGGCAGAGTTAATATGCTCACGAACGGTGTAGTATGCATTGCAGATATATATTAAATTTTTAATATTTTTTTTATTAATTATCACTTTTCAATTAAAGTTTATTGATTATGTTATAGTTTAATATTATTCAATACAAAAAAATTTAACAAACGAATATTATAATTATTTGTATACTGATATGACATTGTCATATCAACTATATGTACGTTAAATGATATCCGATGCGGACGTATAAACGGTGCTCAATAAGCGTATGCACTTTAATGTTTGCACATTCTTAAAATTATCGTTAGTGACTTTCACTGCCTAATTATTTAATGCTATTAGATCAATGTCCTTCGAATTAAATAAAAGCCATGCTCCCTCTATGTAATAACTTAAACTATTAGAGTATCTCTTGGAATATACACATGCAAAGGAATATTGAAGAAGGAATGCTCATGTGCAGTTTGTTACTATTGACAACCGTTGGAGTTTGTTAGTATTTGTTGAGAAATTGTTACATAGAAAT
>JAPKLX010000012.1:5079285-5095001 GCA_026898415.1 Leonotis leonurus
GTTCAAAAACACCAATATTCTTACAT
This sequence comes from Leonotis leonurus, assembly GCA_026898415.1. NCBI lineage: Eukaryota > Viridiplantae > Streptophyta > Magnoliopsida > Lamiales > Lamiaceae > Leonotis > Leonotis leonurus. The sequence goes on from JAPKLX010000012.1 coordinate 5,079,312, forward strand.
CAATGAAGAGATGGTAACTGATAAAGATGAACATTATGCTGTGGAGAAGATATATAATGTATTCTGTTATATCTCGAAAGAAGCGGGAACAAAGGCTATAAATAGCCGAGTAAAGAATGTTGACTAGGATAACTACTTCCAAACAATCTTCGCAACACAATCATCTAAATAAAATATTAATTTTTCTCTCTTCAACCTATACAACCCACAACATAACTCATTTGTACAACCTTCTTACTTTATCCATGACACCAACTCTTAATAAAATATTTATCTTTTATTTTCATTAATTATATATTATACATATACACTATATTTAAAATAAATAATTATATTATAATTATTATTTAAAATTTTTAATTTTTAATTATAATAATTACTTATTTTATAAATTTAAAATAAATAACAAATTATTAATTAAATATCAAATACATATGAAATTGATACATAATTGAAATGAAGTAAATCAAAATACAAATAGATGTATTAGATAATAAATTACAAAACCAATAAATAAACGACATTACAAAACTAATAAATAAAATTAAAATATTGATAAATATGTGAGAAAGTAGATGAAAATTGATTGTGCTCCAAAAAATATGAATATGGTACTCTATTTATAGAGAATTTAAAATCATGAATTTTCATATATTTTTTAATTAATATTATTTAAATTAATTAGTAAATACAAATTAAAAATAATATAATTGGATTATCCAATAATATGATGTCAAATGGTACCATATTATTGGATAACCCATTAGAAGAGAGAGATCAGTTGGCCAACCCAATTGGGGAGTGTCATGATGTCATGGTTGATGTAGGATTGAAGGAAGGATGTTCTGGAGTGAAGAAGAATTAGGGATCTACTGTTCCTTGTTGCAGGTTTGGGGAAGAAAGATGACGTTTTTTGGTGTTTTTGAGAATTAAGTGGTGTGGGCCACATGTTAGCTTGAGAGGGAATATTTAAGTAAGAAGTGCTATTGCATTTTGCGAAATACTTTAAGTAGTATTACGTTTTTTATTTCTTGTTGGCCAAGTGTTGGGCCTTGGAGATATATGTAGTGTAAGAAATTAGTGGAAAGGGTTATCAATGAAAATATCTATTTCCTTCCTACTTCTCTATCTTCTTATCTTCCTATCATATTCTACCTAATATTTCCAAAGCTACCTACTGTTACATTGATTAAGCATAATATACAAATACAAATCGTTTGGGTCCACTACAATTGGTCATCCAGTTCTCCCATGGCCGAAGCAACCCGTTTTAAAGATCTTCTCGATGCCCAGAAGAAGATGGATTAAATCCTTCAAACTGAAACCATCAAACAAGCAGCTTCAGAAATGAAATTGCAAGAACAAATAGCAAGCATGGATCAGAAATATGAGCATGTCACGAATACCTTGGCCGAGATCAAACTGCAACTCGTTAATCTGATTCCAGACCCTGGTTCAGGTGAGACCTCCATTTTGGGATCTTTTCCTCATACACCTGGAAGTAAGCAAAATCATGCTCAGAATATTGTACACACTCCACTACTTAGAATTGATTTTCCTCGATTTGATGGGGTTAATCCTAGGGCATGGATTTTGAAGTGTCATAGTTATTTTAAGCTTATGCCGAATATTCCTGATGCTCAACGAGTTCATTTGGCTATGATGCATTTTGATGGTAAAGCTTTATCCCGGTCCCAAAATTTAAATATGGGCTTGATTGACATTACGTGGAATCAGTTTTTGGAGGTCGTTTCTGCCCGATTTGAGGATTTACGCACTTCTACTATTATTGTGGAATTTAATAAACTCAAGCAAACTGGTTCCTATGAAGATTATGTTGATCGCTTTGAGGAATTAATATCTTGCATGTTATTGGAAAATGCTACTAAATTTACAGAAGAGTACTTTATTGCAAGCTTCTTGAGTGAGTTGAGTGAAGAGCTTCAGTCTTTTATCCATATGTTTAACCCTACTACACTTGATCAAACTATTGATTTGGGAAGGAAAAAATTGATTACCTTAGAGGCCATTGCCCGGAAAATGAAGCTTCATTCTAAGCCTGCTTTCAATCCCAGCTCTGGGTTTAGGAGAATGGATCCTCCTGTTGCAGCATCTGTTCCCACCAAAATTCCTCCTCATATTCCACCAAAACTTCCCACAAAGTTGTTTACTGTGGTTGAAATGTTTGCATGGAGAGAAAAGGGGTTTGTGATGAAAAGTTTGTTCCTGGTCATAGGTGTAAACACAGAGTTCTTTATATGGTGATGACTGAAGAAGAGGAGTTTCTATACTCTAAGGATATTCCTGATATGTCTTATTCATTTGTTGATACAGAACCTTCAGTGGTGGAGGAAGTACAAATGTCTATAAATTCTATGTTGGGTGAGAGTGGTTTGACTACTATGAGAGTTGTTGGAGAAGTGAGGAGCCTACAGGGCTTCCCCCGGTGAGGGGAGTGGAGCATCACATACAACTAAAATAAGGAAGCATACCTAAACACCAATACCCTTACAAAACATCTCACATCCACAAAGATGAGATTGAGAAGCTTGTTAGTGAAATGTTAAAAGCTGGGATAATACAACATAGCCGTAGCCCGTTTGCTTCTCCAGTTATTTTGGTGAAAAAGAAAGACAACTCTTGGCGAATGTGTGTTGATTATAGGTATCTCAATTCCCTCACTATTATCCTATCCCGGTAATTGATGAGTTATTTGGTGCCAAATATTTTTCTAAAATAGATTTGAGGTCTGGGTATTTTCAGATTTTGGTAAACCTTAGGGATAGATATCTTACTGCTTTTAGCACGCATCATGGACACTTTGAATTCTTGGTGATGCCTTTCGGGTTGTGTAATGCACCGACTACTTTTCAGTCCCTAATGAATCAGATTTTTCACCATTGTTTGAGAAAATTTGTTTTGGTTTTCTTTGATGACATCTTGGTTTACAGTAAGAATTGGAATGATCATAAATTGAGCTTAAGGACAGTTCTGGAGATTTTTAGACAACATACACTGTATGCTAAACGGAGTAAGTGCAGTTTTGGTCAATCTAAGGTGGATTACTTGGGGCATATAATCTCTGCTGAAGGAGTCTCTACTGACCCCGAAAAAATCTCTTGTATGATGACCTCTTGGCCTATCCCTCAGAATGTAAAACAATTAAGGGATTTTTTTGGGTTTAACTAGTTATTATAGGAAGTTTATTAAGGGTTATGGGATTTTGAGTAGTCCTTTGACTATTCTGTTAAAAAAAGACAATTTTATGTGGACAAAAGAAGCTGAGGAGGCCTTTTTAGCTCTCAAGAGAGCTATGACTTCTGCTCCAGTGTTGGCTTTACCTGATTTTACTCAGTCTTTTATTTTGGAAACTGATGCTAGTGAGAAAGGTATTGGGGCTGTCCTTATGCAAAATCAAAGGCCTATTGCTTTCCTAAGTAAGGCTTTGAGTACTAGAAATCAAGCTTTGTCCATTTATGAAAGAGAGTTTCTTGCTGTTATTATGGCTGTATAGAAATGGAGAGCTTATTTGCAGGGGCACAAGTTCATAATTAAGACTGACCAACAAGCATTGCGACATCTCTTGGATCAGAAGTCCATAAATCCCACACAACAAAGGTGATTAACTAAGCTACTAGGATTGCATTATGAAATCCAGTACAAGAATGGTGTGGAAAATAAAGTAGCTGATGTTCTATCTAGGCATCCTACTTTTGGTGGAGAGTGTGCTGCTATTGCTGTGGTTTCTCCTTTATGGGTTCTTAAAGTGATCCAAAGTTACAATAATGATCCTTTTGTTACAAAAATTCTTACTGCCAAGGCTGTTGATGCTGATGCCTACAGTGAATTTTCAGTTTCTGATGGTCTTCTCAGATATAAAGGGAAAGTTGTGCTTGGTTCTGATTCTCTTCTCCGGGATTCTATACTACATGAGGTGCAAACATTCTTTTTATTGGCCGGGAATGAAGAGTGCAGTTATGAATTTAGTGAAGTCATGTGATGTTTGCCAGAGGAATAGTGGTCACATACCTGGGTTACTCCAGCCTCTACCTATACCTCATATTGCCTGGACTCACATTTCCTTAGACTTTGTTGAGGGTCTTCCTAAATCTGCGGGCAAAAATGTCATATTGGTTGTGGTGGATAGACTTACCAAATATGGTCATTTTCTGGCTCTATCACACCCATATACTGCTGAATCAGTGACTAGATTGTTTATGGATAATATATACAAATTACATGGCCCTCCCATTAGTATTATCTCTGATAGAGATAAAGTGTTCACTAGCACCTTTTGGAAAGAATTGTTTAAACTAATTGGAACTAAGTTGGATTTCTCTTCAGCTTACCACCCCAGACTGATGGTCAAACTGAACGATTGAATCAATGCTTAGAAAATTACTTAAGGTGTATGGTGAGTGACAACCCAAGTCAGTGGTTCAAGTGGTTATCTCTAGCTGAGTATTGGTATAACACCAATTGTCATACTAGCTTGAAGACCACACCTTTCCAGGCCCTTTATGGGTATCCACCACCCCAATTATCTTTGGAATCATATTTTGACTCTCCTAGTGTTGAAGCTGCTGATTTATGGAGCAGACACAACTTCTTCTACAATCCTTAAGGGCTAATCTCTTGCAGGCCCAAACTAGGATGAAGTTTTTTGCTGATAGGAAACGAGAGGAGAGAGAGTTCCAAGTAGGGGATATGGTTTATCTAAAACTACAGCCATTTAGGCAGAATTCTGTTTCCTTGGAAAACATCTTAAGCTTTCTTCTCGCTACTATGGACCATACCAAATCTTAGACAGAGTTGGGAAAGTTGCTTATAAGTTAGACCTACCAGCTACATCAAAAATTCACCCGGTTTTTCATGTATCGCTTCTAAAAAAGTGTGTTGGCAAGAATATTATACATGTTCCAGATTTACCTATCAGTGATGAAGATGATGTCTTTTTGATTGCTCTTTTGAAATTCTTGGGTCGCCGTGAAATACATCGGGCTGGACGAGATGTTGTTCAAGTTCAGGTACAATGGGTAATTTTGGGTGTGAGGCAACATCTTGGGAGGATTACAAGTTTATGTGTCGCAAGTTCCCATCTTTTGATCCTTGCGGACAAGGATCGATTCGAGGCAGGAGTATTGCCATGGTTGATGTAGGATTGAAGGAAGGATGTTCTGGAGTGAAGAAGAATTAGGGATCTACTGTTCCTTGTTGCAGGTTTGGGGAAGAAAGAAGATGACGTTTTTTGGTGTTTTTGAGAAATAAGTGGTGTGGGCCACATGTTAGCTTGAGAGGGAATATTTAAGTATGAAGTGTTATTGCATTTTGCGAAATACTTTAAGTAGTATTACGTTTTTTATTTCTTGTTGGCCAAGTGTTGGGCCTTGGAGATATATGCAGTGTAAGAAATTAGTGGAAAGGGTTATCAATGAAAATATCTATTTCCTTCCTACTTCTCTCTCTTCTTATCTTCCTATCATATTCTACCTAATATTTCCAAAGCTACCTACTGTTACATTGATTAAGCATAATATACAAATACAAATGGTTTGGGTTCACTACACATGACTTCTTTTTTTATTTAAATTTGTGTCCTTTTTTTTGTCATCTAGCTATGACACTCATTTGGGTGTCATCAATAAATATAGTCTAACAACCCTAACTAATAAAGTTAGTTAGAAGTACCAATACGAATACGATACAAGGACGAAAATACGTCAAATTTCAAAAATATAGAATACGAATACGTCAAAAATACATTTATTTTATTACTATTATAAAATTTCAAATATATATATATGATATAAATTATTATTATTATTTATCTATAATAAATATAGGGGTCTGGGCTTGGCCCATAAATTTCAAAGTCCAAAATATGAATAATTAACTAGTTATATAAAGAAGAAAAAAAAGTTATCTCTAACCCTACATATCTATATCGCCCCTCCCCATGCACTCATCTTCTATATTTCTTCTCCTTTCTCTTAACCCTAATCCTAGATACCCGCCGCCCCACCCCACCCCACCCCACCCCATCTACTCTATTTCTCTTTCTTCTTCTCTCTTTACTATATCAATATTCCATGGGGTGACTGCAAACTCAGAAGAGAAATGGAGTTTCTGTAGGTGACTCCAAAGAGAGAAGATAAAGTGAAATGGAGTTTGAGTTGGTGATAGCAAACTCAGAATTCATGGTTTAAAATACGTATTTTCAAACATATTTTAGTCGTTTTTCTTTCATATTTTTTAATTAATAAATAGTTATTAAAAAATACGTTATTAATAGGTATCTTGAACGTATTTAAAACGTATTCGTATTTAATACGTATTTTTGGAATACTTCACCCATTTTCACATATTTGTGCTACATAGCTAGATATAAAACAAGCTTTAGTCAAACAAGAAAAGAGAAGAATAAGTCATGCATGCATGTTGCCTTCAAGCAAATATAGTAACACTCCTACGCAGCAAAATCCAATGCAAGCTAGATTGAAGATCCAATATTAATACTTCAAATTGATTAATTGAAAATATGGAAAACATAAATGATGGTTTGTGGATATTGAAAAAGGATTACCAGAAGTTCAAACTGATACGTGACAAGGTAAACATCAATAGGGCCCATTGTACATACTTCTAAGAATAATTATATGTCTCCTTTTTGGATAATCAACAACCTACGTAAGAATTTCAAAATTACTAAAAGAACTTAGACATCAAACGAACACACAAGACGGAGAGACCATGTAGGAGAAACAGAGTCATGTTAGAACCGAATCAAAATATAATCCGTAATGACGAGATGACTGAAATGTGAGCTCAATTGGAGTTTTTGCAGCATCAGAAGGAGGAGAACGCATACCGACCTCCAACTAAACAATGCCAAGGAGGAGGATGAGAATCGAGCATCAACTCTAATAACTTTGAGCTTAAGTCGATCTTCATCAGTATGGTGCACATAGACCAATTTGGCGGAGGAGTGGAGGACCCCCGAACGCGCACTTGGAGACATTCCTTGATATCTGCGACACTATAAAGCAAAATGTGGAGTCTCCTAACACAATTAGAATGATGATGTTTGGTGTTTCCCTTCGCAACCAGGCGAGGGATTGGTTCAAGAGCTTGGACCGAACGACAATCAGTTCGTGGGAATCTTCGTGCGAAAAATTTCTTGCCAAATATTTTCCACCAGCAAAGGCATAGAAGATCATAGCTAATATTTCTCATTTATCTCAGCTTGGAGATAGTCACTATTCGAGGTGTTGGAGAGATTTAGAGGTCTCCCATGCAAGTGCCCGCAACACGAATTTTCTATGGAGCAGCAGATTACCCAATTCTACAGTGGGTTGACTCCGAATACGAAGAGCCTCGTCGACGCATCTGAGGTTGTCCGTATTATTGAGGAGATGGAATTGAACATTTATTAGTGGTCGATGGAACTACAACCGATCAGGAAAATTGAATATGCATATGTGGAGGCTAAATGTGATAATCTGATGGAGCAGTTCACATTTCTCAAAAGGAAGTTTGATACAAAACGGAAAGGAAGATGCAGGTACATTCAGTTGGGGAGCCGACCGAGGTCAAGGACCTCACTTATGTTCATCATCAGAATTACCAGTCACAGAATTATCACAGACCGAACGAATTTTTAGGAGGGAATACAGCCTACCATTCAAAGAACATGAATCATCCTAACTTTTTCTACAACAATCCAAATAATGCGCAACAGCCTCTACCGGGATTTTCAGTTCAGAATGGAGTGATTCAGGAGCCGAAAAAACCTTATTTGGAGGACATGATACAACAGATGATGCTGCAGCAAAATAATTTTATTAGCCAGACAAGGAATCAAATCTCCACATTGGAGAATACTATATGAACTATGAGAAAACAATTAAAGATGGTGGAGACTCAGGTTGGCCAAATCGCGAATAGAGATGCAACGCAACACAAGTAGGGTCAGTAAACACTGAGATAAATCCGAAGGATCAGTCTCATGCCATACAGCTCAGAGGTGGAAAATCCTATGATGCATACACTAATAGGAAGACGATTACTCCCGTTTCAGAAGAACGCCCGACAACTTCTCTTGACGCACAACATTCGTCACCTGAAGTGACTGAGGCCTCTACTAATGCGCAGTCTCAGTCACCTGAAGTCATCGAGGAGATTGCCCGATCAACATCACCTACAACTCCATTCCTACAGCGTCTAGCTATAGGAAAACTCGATGAAAAAGTGAATAAGTTTATGGAGTTGTTTCAGAAAGTCAACATCAACATTCTACTGTTAGATGCATTAAGAGATATGCCTAGTTATGCTAGGTTCTTGAAAGAGGCAGTTTCACGCAAGATGAAGCTCGGGAATTATGAGAAAATTTCATATGCACTTAAAATACAAGAATGAAAACTATACTAAATTATTATACATATATATATATATATATAATTTACAATTATTTTATTTCACGGGCAACACACATACTAGTATGGATGGAAATAAAAGATGAATGGGGAAAAAAATGTTGGAGATTTGTGTGATTAGTCCTAAAAAGTAGAGAGAACATATATTTATATTCTAAAATGTCCAATTGGAATATAACCTTAATTACTAAAAATGTGGATAGATGAGGATTAGAAGGTAACCATCATTTACTTTTAATATAAAACTAGTTTGTTACCCGTCGAAATTCAACGGGAATTAAATTTTTTATAAGATATATAAATTTATTTGATACTAAATTGTTTATTAAGTGGATCAAATTTAAAATATGAAAAATTAAAAAATATTGAAAGTGAAACATAAGAATTTATTAAAAATTTATATAAATAATAATAATTGTATAACTTCTATAATATTGTTAAACATTATATAAGTTTTTAGTTGTTTTCAGATAATTTTTTTTTATTTATAAAACACTCTCTTTTATAACTTCAAACTCGTTTAATATTACATATTGATTGAATAAACTTATTTATTTATATATTCTTATTTAAATATTGTAATATACATTAACAACTTATTGTTGTCTATAAATCAGAACAATACATTATAATCTTGAATATTACAAACTACACATTAATAAAATATAATAATATAAAAAATTTAAATAGTAAATGTTTATTTTAACATTTTATACAATCTAAAAAATATGTTTAAATTTTATGTACACGTATTATCAATGTCCATTGAAGAGTGATATCATTATTCGATAGCTCCAAATATATAAACTACTCATTCATATCTTAAACTTGTACAATATAGCCGTTAATTATGTGAACTTTTGTATGATAAAATCGTGATCGTCCCAAAAATTATTATAAAATAATTCTACAACTCGATCTCATCACAAACTATTCATTTATACACAAACCAATATGATAATAATCGCTTTATCAATAGACTTGTACTCATTCATAAACAAGGCTTAAGCACACTTAATAAATTAAGATATATAGCTTGAGAAGCAAGTCAAAATTTTCTTTTACGAAGAACAAAACTCACAAGTAATGCCTTGAGAAATGATTAACTTAGATTAAGAGTAACTTAGAACAAGTTAAACTCAAACTGAGTTTGTGTATGGAAGATTGGTGGTTAATGCTCTTTTTAATGTGGAACTAGATCAAGAACTAGATCGATAATCCACTAAAGGTTCTCCGTTCTTTTTACTCGTTGAGTACGAGCCACAAAGATAAATCAAACTAGATTTTATCTTTGTGATTACACTTCACTTCTTTCGAAGATTGAGAACTACAATCTAAGAAATAAATTTTACTTGATCTAAACTAGATCATTGACTTTGGTTTTAAAAAAGAATTTCTAGAAACACAAAGATTCAAGCTGCAGTAAAACACTCGGGAGAATTCTGGGTTTAACTTGGAGTGTTTTTAATTCTCGTACTTGTTTCCGGAACTGAATGTGGTATATATAACTCCATGGCTGGAACTAACCATTAGAAAGAGAAGAGTCATTCTTCATTGCATTAATGATAAAATTAAATGCATGACATGGTTGATGTTATACACGCCGCCTGAAATGCTTGTTGTCCCACCTTTCACTCGTTTCCCCAGTACTTTGCCCTAACATGAATGATCTCCCGTACAACTACTTTGATATTCTTATATTTCATTGCTTAAAATATTCTCTTTGATGTGACAATACACTGAGTTGTTGACTTATGAAAAATTTAGGTATGTCGGCAGACCACCATAGTTATTATATGGACCAGCTAGCTGGTCCTAAGCTAGCAGATCATTTCCTACGATCTGTCCAACGAACTGTCTAATCAAATATTAATTCTTTTGAGTCCAAATTAATATTTTGATTATTCTTCTTGATTCTTGAGCTCATCTTGAGATAAAAAGCGAGACATCTTGGGGACAGATCGTTTTACAACGATCTGCTTATTATGATACAGTGCGCTGTTGCGGTTGAATAAACGGACTGTCTATTCCAAGATTGTTTATTGTAAATGACTCAAGTCTTTTGTGAATTTATACTAAAGAACAACTTGTTCACTATATGACAAGTGATTATTTTATCCATATGTTCTTTTACATACTATCTAATTGTTCTTAAAATGCTATATATACAGATTGTTCCTATAAATAAGTTTGAAACTACAAACTTCATTTTTGCATCATCGATCTGATAAAAATTTATTCTCAAAAAAATGCTTAGCCTAAACCATGACAGACAGTCTAAATCAAGAATTACAGCTAGCTGCTAATCAGAGACAGATCGTTAACATCGATATGTTCATTTACATTTTAGCCAAATGTTAAAATAAACTTATACCCATCATAATAGCAATAAATATGTCCAAGAAAGTTTATAAAAATAATACAGATCTTATAACTAACGACCTGCTCCTTCTTATAAACGAGTTGTTCTTTAAAAGATGATATTATTGATCACTTGGTTTTAAAGAACTTATAATCATTAAGTGTTGTTTCGATAATCATCAACAAAACTTAAATAAATTGGGGGGGGGGGGGGGGGTTCCCAACATTATAAACTTGCACTATTTAATTATATATACTAGAACTCGTCTTAAACTCAATTAAAAAATTATTCTGGTACTCATTCTCGTCCAATGAATTAATTGCTTATGTCTCAAACCCGTAAAATAGTACATGTTAATTATTTCATTTCGTGCATTTATATACATGTATCCAATTCAAATTCATATGCACATGTCTCAATCAATTAATTATCATCTTAGACCCGTATGATAATACGTACTAGAAATTTAAATATTATAAATATATATTATCAAAGGAAATAAAAATATATTTAAACATTTATACAATATACCCAATTTTTATTTGAATTTGATGCAAGTGTGCTTATATCAAATGAAATTTATTCATAGTCTAATTAAAAAAAAAATTAAATTTGTACACTCTGACTCGTGATTTATTTCTTTATTAGTATATAGTCATGAATTAAAACTTTTCATTTTGTGTAATTATTTTTCTTTACTTTTTTGTAGATATTTATAGGATTGATCTTATGAGAAATTTCCCCCTTATTTATTACTTAGAATATACATATGAGAATGAACAATTAGAATTCCTCCTATTTATTAGTAGATGTATATGAGAATGAACAATTATAATTTTTAAAATTTTCTACATATGTTATTAATTTATTAAAATGTATATTTTTAATTAAAATTTCTAAAAATTGGAGAATATAGATAAATAGGATTTAAGAAATTTGAAACATGGCACATAAGATTGGATTCATAATCATATTAAATATTAATAATATATTATCGTACTAATAATATATAGATGAACAAAATCATAATATCACCCAAAATAAATACTCATCCGTCCCACCCAATTTGTTACATTTGCTTTTGGGCACGGAATTTAAAAAAAAATTAAAAGTAGTATAAGTAGTGATAGAAATATATATTATTTAAAGTTGTGTGAGTAAAAGTTATTTTAAAAAGAAAATGTAACACTCTCGTTGGGAAACCTAAAAAAAAGTAACAAATTGGGTGGGACGGATGAGTATATAAAAAAAAATATATTGCTAAAGAGAAATACATTATACACTATATTATATAGGTATATTTTTGAGAAAACATTTTAATGATATAATTACATGAATTTACAATAAAAGATTATAACCAACTTCAATAAATAAAAATGAATTTAGAATAAAAGATACTAACTAAGTTCGATATATAAAATGGAATTAGAACAAAAAAAATGCAAAATATTAATATTCAAATTAATGTGTTTACAAAATGATTAGTAAATGAAACTTTAATAAACGCCAATTAAATTATATAATTATATTATTATATTAAATCTATATTATATATTAAAACAAGATTTTCAATTGACATTCAATTTGAGTGGCAATTTTGTAATTAATGTCAAATCAATGTTCTATTATATAAAGAGATTAAATAATAAACATTTAAAGTTATCGTACATAAAAAATTAATATAAAATTGTGTGATCATTTAAGAGAAGTTTAATATACATTTAATATATATATATATATATATTAACTTTTATATCTAATTTTGATATTTAAGTCATCATGTATGTATATTACAAAAATATTTCGTCAACAAAATTATATCGTATGTTGTCATTTTCATTGGAACATAATTGTTACTCGATCAATTTTTTATTTTTCACAAGTGAGATGTTAACTCTCTACACACAACTTAATTATTACAAATAAATCAAGAAATTAAGACTCAAAACCCATAAAATAAACAATTTATTTTAAAACAAACTATTTAATACATGTGCCATTTCAAAATTAGTAAAACTTTTTTATACCAGAACACTCATATTCATTTCGATTCATCCAAAAAAAATATACACACTATCATTTTTTCCTCTTTGGTTAATATATAGCACATCATGTTAAATATTAGCTTCAATATAAATTATTAACATTATTTGACTTACCATTAATTTTTTATCATTCGCAATACGTATTTAATTATAACTAATACAAAGTTTATTCAACTTTCACCATATTTAACACACTTACTAACCCATCACTAATTTATATTTTATATACACATATTCAATTAATAAATATTATAAAGTTATTATTCTCCTAACAACACAATCAACTCATTCTTTAAATTAATTCATATTTAGAGTTGTCAAAAAAGATTTAGCTAGCCGGAAAATGGGCGAATATAGACTATGAATATGAGTTATGACTGATTTTTATACCAACTCGTCTCGATACAAAATAACCTCAAGCACACGATGTGCTTGAACAACTTGGTACAATCCTATTATTTTACATTAAAAATTAGTGTATACATGTATCGACCACTAAAATATATAACAACACAATTTATTATTGTTATATACTAAATCAATTAATTATTTCAATTGAGATTCAATTTGAATGACAATTTCGTAATTAATGTCAAAGCAATAACTCATTATATGAAAAATTAAATAATTAAATTTTAAAGTTTTCATACATTTTTTACGTAACAAGTTTATGAAAATAAGGAACTATTATCTTTCTTAATACTCTTTTTTTTTCAAAATCTTTCAATTTTGTTGGTGCAAACATATGCAATACATATCTTAAATAAAAAAAATCTTGATTATCTATTAATCATTCATTAGTTTTCACCATATTTAACTCATTTATTAATCCATCACTAATTTTTAGTTTACTTAAAACTCACCTATTAAACTAATAAATAATATAATACTCTTATTTCTCTAATAATTTTTAACTCATTATTTAAAAATTAAAATTTATGTTTAGAGTCATAAAAAAAGGACTTAACTAACATGAAGAAAATGAGTGAATATGCATTGTGAATACGAGGCTTGATTGATTTTTAGGTTGACTCGACTCGATTCAAAATAACTTCAAGCACGATGTGTTTGGACATTGCGATAAAATCTTATTATTTTACATTATAATTACTTTAAACATGTATCGACCATTAAAATTTATATTTATATCATTTAACAAACAAGGATTACGTCTGTAATTCGAATGAATCAAGACGAGTTCAATATTTATTGTATAGTGGAGTCGATAAATATTTATAATAGAACTGCTCTTTATTGCATTTACATAGAGTAATTAATTGGGGGACAATTTAATTTAAATAAATTTGTTTAAGTCTAAAGGTTGAACCGGACCAATTAATTAAATCTAATTGGGCCCAAAAAGAGACTTGTAAATTAATTTAATCTAATTATGGATTTATCCAAGTCCACATTAATTTTAGAAATAATTCAAATTTAAATTTGACTTGTTGTTGTAACTTGCAAGAGATAAAGAGGGAATTAAAATATCTAAGGTCTAATTCATTCTCCTTGGAAATCCTATTCTAATCCAAGAATTTATATAAAGAGAGAGAGAAAGAGTGGGGGCTTTAAAAAAAAAACTCACGCCAGAAACGCCAGAACTGGCATTTTCACCCCTTAGAGATTTAATTCTCTATTCTTGAAAATATCACAGTATTCTACGTTGTGTATTTTCTTCTTCTTTTCTCCTTAACTTCTAGATAGATTCGCCTACACGATATTCTAGAGGATAGAAGGGCCATAGAATAGAAGTTCCTAAGGTCGGATTGGTGGAGATTAAGATTGTAGATCCAATCGGAGTGGATTGCGGTTCGTTGCTAGCAATTCAAATTGCTTCTCTACAAGCGGAGGACTAGCATATGAGGAGGTATAATCTATATTCCACTTTATTATATTCTCATATGTGTATAAGAATTAATTGTTTGTATGGTTAATTAATCTATGGATTCTGCGAATTTGTGAGCCCCTCATACGGGTTCCATCAACTCGAAGTCAAAATATCTAAGGCTTCGCCACTAGGCTCGCTAGCTTTATTCTTCCATTTTCCTTTGGCCGTCTTTGTCCCCATTGGACGTTCATCGGGCTCGGTATGGGTTTGTAATACCCCGGTAATTAAAAACCAGAATAAAAGAAAAATTTATGAATAAACGAGGGATTCAAGATCCGTTGAAAGTTTAAAGACTCGTATTAAAGAATAGAACTCATAATGTGAGTTAAAAATCATTTCAGAAATTTCTGAAATCGAGAAAGAAATCGAGAAAATTCGGTTTGACGTTATCGTCATAATTTAAGTTCGAGAACTCGTATCGAAGCAGCGTCTGCTTTTCCATTCACTTATTTTACGATACGGATATAAGGTGAAAAGTTAATAATTCCGACTTTCGGAAGAATGATGTATTTATAGAGAAATCATTGTTCATCGTTTTGAACGAGACGAGATAATTTTATTATCTTTTAAAGTTAAGTCCGGAATATTTTTCTAAGAGAGCCGTGATTTTCCGGAATATTTCCGAGAATATTATTTTATCGAGAAGTCGAGAACCCGAACTATTATTTTGTTTGGTCCACAATTGAACACATCACCTTCTTCCTTCTTTCTTCTTTCTTTCTTCTTTCCTTCTTCTTCTTCTCCTTCTTCATTCTTCACGTGAGAAACAGAGAGAGAAGCCCCCATTTTTGGAGAGCAAAAGCTGGTCGATTCAAGGTGCAAACGAGCTCCAATTCACGAACCGACTTCAGATACGAATAGGTAACACCTTAAGCTTCGATTCTACGGTTTAAAATTTAGAATTCCTTATTCTTTTTCCCTAGCCAATTTTCGAGATTTTTGTCTAGTTGGAAGGGTAGGAAG
>JAPKLX010000012.1:5100001-5117630 GCA_026898415.1 Leonotis leonurus
ATAGATAGAAATTACAACAATTTAACAGTAAATGAATACATAAATATCTTTAATAATAATGTACACAAAAAACTCTTATTTATAACATAAATAATGTTTCATCCTAACTCCAATCAACACTTATAATTAAATTAATAAAAATAAATCAAAGGAAATCTAAACTCCCACTATATAATACTCCCTTCGTCCCACTAAACTTGACACACTTTACTTATTGGGACGTCCAACTAAGTTTGACACCTTCTAAATATAGTAAAAGTTATCTCTTCAAAAAGGTGTGGATCCTACCACATTTATCACTCTTACACTATTTTAAACACTCTCTTTAATAACCGTGCCGAAAAAAATGTCAAACTTAGTGGAACGGAGATAATATAACAACTATATAATATAACAGTAACAATTAATTTTTATTTTTTTTAAATACATGCATAAACAAATCAAATACTTAATCAATATAGATAGATAAAGTAGTAAAATTTTGGAATAATACTTATATATTCAATTCACTAGCGGCAATTCACATCAGCTATCGCAGTGTTAGATTGATTCCTTACGTAATGAATAAAGATTTTCTTTTAAATTTTAACCTTACATTTCCAGCTGTGCACATGAAAGAATATTAAATTAAATTTAACAAAATATACAAAACCCATTCGTTCCATTAATAATGTTCCAGAAATTCGTGTACTAATCTATATCTAGAATTTACGTTTTCGATAGCATTGACACCTAATGACCCACAACTACAACTTCATCCTCTAGCATTCAAATTACATACCTTAAATAAAATAATAGCAAATGACTATTATGACTTAGCCTCACCCTACCCAACCACCTATATATCATATTTTGCTAAATTATGGATTTACCCTCTTTTTCTTAAAATAATATTTTACAGTTTTTAAATTTATATCCATCTCATCATAACACACTTTTCATTTAAGAAAGAAATAATTATTATTTGAACGTGTCACGTGATTATTAGCATATTTGTACTGTCTTAACGTCACGTGATTTATTGAAGTCGTTATATATTGAATGGAATGAAATGAAAGTAATAAAAGTAATAGTTGTACAAAGCAAAGGATAGCATAAAGAAAACGAGTAGAGAATAAAAATGAAAATGATATAGAAAAGGAAATAGTAGCAAGTGATTGCAGAACTGAAATGGTTGTACCTAGAGCTCAAATACTTGCACCCAATTTAACTTAATCTCAATCTTCTATTACATAAAATGTCTCACCTTATATTCAGACGAGTTTATTGTAATAATAAAATATGACATTAAAAGTGAAACAGAGATAGTACTATAATTTTTTTATTACATTGATAAAATTATAACGTATAACATAATTAATAATTCAATATATTAAATAAATATTTCTTGAACCTTAATATACTACATCATATATCACGTTTTTATAAGTTCAATAAAATTATTATTCTCTCTTCCATTAATATAATGACTT
Source organism: Leonotis leonurus (assembly GCA_026898415.1). NCBI lineage: Eukaryota > Viridiplantae > Streptophyta > Magnoliopsida > Lamiales > Lamiaceae > Leonotis > Leonotis leonurus. The sequence goes on from JAPKLX010000012.1 coordinate 5,101,474, forward strand.
ATTTACTTTTTACACAAAAACCAAGAAACATCTCATATTTGCCTATAACACATAATATTTGCCTATAACACAACATCCAAAAAATACTCCATGTGCAAATATTTACTTAATAATAAAATTAGTCATTATCTCAAAATGGAAAATGAGTCCGTTATCGGATGAAGAAAATATATAATTAGGGTTAGTAACAGTAAATTGGCATAATGTAAATGATGTTATGCAGATAGAAGAGAAGAGAAGAGAAGAAAAGAAAGAAAAGTGTAGTAGCAGAGCAGAGGAGAGGAGAGGGGTCGGCGGTAAAAAATGATGAAATGAATGTAGTAAATTGGAGTTGCAATGATCTGGAGTTGGTAGTGTAATATTTATGTCATTTCTTATAAATTTATTCAGAAAATCCAAAAGCCAAATTCATAATGATTTTTCTCTTCTCTTCTCTGCTGCTGGTATTTGTTTCTTGCTCGGACCTAACACAACACCAACATACTATAATCGAACACCTTATAAACTCATCATCACTCACTTCTGTCTTTCTTTAAACTCTCCCAAAAACGCCCATCATTATTAATCAGTTTCCTCGCATCTTTTTCATGCCCTTTTAATTCCAAACCCTTTTTTCTTCCCATTTCCCGCACTCCGTGAAAAAGGAAGCATCTTTTTATGTGCTTCTATTGTTTTTTTCTATTTTATCGAGTTAATTGTGTGACGCTGTTTTCCTGATCGAATGGTGTTCTGTGTTTTGATATGTGTGTATTTGATGGCTTAATTTTTTCTTTAGTGAAAAGATTAAGCTTTGCTTAATTTTTAATCTTTAAAACTTCTAATTAAATGGGTGATCTTCCGGGTGATGGCGGAGCGGTGGAGGTGACGTCGTTCGCCGAGCCCAACCGTTTAGAAATTGGGGCAGAGAATTGGGCGGCGGCTGATAGAGCGGTGCGAGATATAATCCGGAAGGTACAACCCACTTCTGAATCCGAAGAGAGGAGAAAAGAAGTGATTGATTATATTCAGAGGTTAATCAGGGACTGTCTTGGTGCTGAGGTGAAAATTTTAAGTTTTTATGTGTCTCTTATCGCTTAGATTTTAATGCATATGTGTTTTTGTTATTGGTTTGATATTTCATGCGCATGTGTTTTGGTTATTGGTTTGAGATTTTATGCATTTAGAGATGGTTCAAGTTAGATAGAGTTATTCTATGTATGTGATTTGTTATGGACTTGGATTTGCTCATGAGAATTTTTGCACTTAGATATGGTAAGTAGATTGTTACACTCTTTAGTCTGCTTATGGTGAGTATCCGATGCTAAATCTTGTCTTCAGAATGGTAGCTAATGAACCATGTTATCGACTTATGGTGTTTATCCGATGAGAAATATTACATATAGAATGGTAGATATGTCTCTCTAGTCTCTATGTGGTACTGTGTCGACTTATAGCGATCGCCTGAGCTCCAAATGATGTATGATGGACTAATGGTGTTTGTGCGATGCATGGCATGGATTAGTGGTTCTCTGTGATGTTCTTCATGCACCTCGAGATATTACATTTTGTTTGCATGCATGGGTATGATTTGATTAATGTGCAAGGATAGATTTTATGATGTAGGTGGTCAATCACGATTATACATTTGCTTAATTAATGCTGAACGATGTTTATATGGAAGAAATTTGATAATATGAGATAAAGAGTTGTTTTCGTGACGCGTGGAAATGATGCAGGCAGTGTGGGGTATTCGATATTTATGAGCTAGCTCTTTGTTTATAGTATCCAGAAAATTTAAATGATCCATCAATTTTGTCCACGCATCCTTCATCTCGATATGAGAGACTTCTGAATTTTTGCAGAGGTAATCCGGAAAAGATGTAATTAACATGATGTGATATGTTTTTTTATTATGTAGTTACTTTAAGGGCTATTCTATATCCGGATAACTTTGTCGTTATTTGCATTTATTTATAAAAGTACTGCCTTTTATAAACTTGCTTAATAATATGTTAATATTGTCCACGCGTCGTTCGGCTTGATATATGAGAACATTTTAAGTTTGTATAGAGGTAATTTCGAAAAGATGTAATTAATATGATGTAATATGTGTTTGTACACTTATTTAGTTGCTCTTAGGGCTATTCTCGATTGGCTTAAACTCTGTTGTTATTTACATTTATCAATGGAACCACATGATTTTATGAATTTACATGATGCAATAATGCATATTCGGAAACCTGATTATAATCTTCCCTTTGGCAATATACCCTGGTCGGAGTTTTTATTCTTTATAATCTTCAAGTTACATGGATAACATGTCTTTTACATATGCTTTCATCAACACTTTATCCCTCTCTCAAGGAGGCACCATTGTCTCCTTTACGTTTGTCTAATGAGCTTAAGTTATTGTATCATTGAGAGAAATTCCCACTAAGTATTTTGTCTGTTGGGGTTTTTGCTCGATACTCCTGTCGTGTTCTCTGTTTACACCAGCCCAGCATATCATCTTTATGGCTTCTGATTGCTTATACTTGCAAGAAGTTGCTGATAGCATGTTGCTCATAAACAGTTAGGGCTAAGTATTTTTATCTTTCTGCCCAAACCTTACATTTCTATTTGCTTGTATCAAAGTCTGGACTTTTTTCAGGTCTTCCCATATGGATCAGTGCCGCTGAAAACGTATCTTCCGGATGGAGACATTGATTTAACTGCCTTCGGCGGTGTACATGTTGAAGATACTTTGGCCGATGAAATGAAATCTTTATTGGAAGAGGAAGAGAAAAATTCAGCCAATGAGTTTGTAGTAAAGGATGTCCAACTCATCCGTGCTGAGGTATGCATACTTATTTCTTTTGAACAAAGATGCTTGATTTGACATGAATATTACTATGTGCTAGGACATTCAATTTTTCGACTTAATGTTGCTTAGATAAGAAATACTGGATCTTCCAGATTTTGGAGATTCTGGTTGCATCCTCTTGTTCTATGCATCCATGAATAGCATGTTAATGGAGGCCGGAATTATAACATAATGGTTTCAGATGCATTAAATAAGAGAATTATGTATCAATAAAATGATTTTAGACAGAAACAGTAACATAATTTGGCCCCTTTCACATAAGTGAGGGCAACCCTGATCGGTGGAGGATGAGATGGTACATGAGTAATTCATTACTCAGCCCACTGATTTGCATTTCTTTTCCAACATTATGGCTACTTATATCTTGCATCAAAGTCATTGGCCTGAAATGAAAGACATGTTAAATATGATACAGTATGAGTTGGGAGAATCTTTGAATACGGCAATTTCACATGTTCTTCATCTCATCTTGTTACCTTTTCCATCATTTCAGCATTTATTGCTTATTGTTGCCAATTGAATATGTTTTGCAACACCCGTATAAATAGTTCTTTCCTTTACCTCCGACGCCTGATGTGTAATCTCTTTATGCTTTCAAAATCGTAAAAACACTTGAAATTTACATTTAGGTTTCTTGTAATGATATTGACACAATTCTAAGGAAATGTTGAACATTTACTCAATGGAGCCACTCTTACTGAAACAGCACTCTTACGTGGCAGGTTAAGCTTGTGAAATGTATTGTTCAAGATATCATTGTTGATGTATCATTTAATCAAATTGGGGGACTCTGTACTTTATGCTTCCTCGAGCAGGTAATTTATGTTTAAAGACTGAAGTACTCTTAAATGTTTGGAGATTAATTAATTGTTATTATAAAAAATCTTATTATATTTGTATGAATGATAACTTACATGTTATTAACAAATTCTGTTAATTATGTAGACATTAGAAACAATGCTGTCCTGGAAGTACCGGCATTAATGTTAACAGTAATGCCTTTTGGTAGTCATCCTGTTTGACATTCTTTGTAATCCTGATGAAAAAATACTTAGCGGGAGATATATCGCTCTGCTAAAAAAATGCATCCTCATTTGCCATACTCTTGTATGTCGTTGCCTGAATATAAAAGAATTACATATGTCAGTTTTAATTAATTATTATCTTACCGAAACCTTTTCATCCTCGAGCTTCCGATCTTGCAAGAATTATTTGTTTAGTTTATGCCAGAGAGTAATACAAATTACAAATATATTTTTGTTAGGGTAATTCTATTGAAAGTGGGTTCACGGTATCTTGATGCAACAACATCGATGCACTTCCCTTTCTTTTTCAGGTTGATTGCCTGATTGGCAGAGACCATCTATTCAAACGCAGCATTATCTTGATCAAGGCATGGTGCTACTATGAAAGCCGTATTCTTGGTGCTCATCATGGGCTCATTTCTACCTATGCCTTGGAAACGCTTGTGCTGTACATTTTCCATCTTTATCACTCAGCATTAGATGGACCCTTAGCCGTGAGTCCCGATTGCGCTCTTTATCTTCATTTTGCCTTGACAAATCAACCTAATAATCGATATCTTTTGCTTTAGGTTCTATACAAGTTTTTGGACTATTTCAGCAAATTTGATTGGGATACCTACTGTGTTAGCTTAAATGGCCAAGTCCACCTTTCTTCACTGCCGGCTTTTGTTGGTGAGAGTCTTTTTATTTGTAAGAATTACATAGTTGGATAATAGAGATGCTAAATTTATCTGATTCACAATGTTATCTGTTTACAGCTGAGATCCCAGAAGATAGCGACAAAGAGTTACTGCTGAGTAATGATTTCTTGAAAAATTGTGTCGGCATGTTTTCAGTTCCTTCTAGAGGTGGTGACAAAACTCTGCGCGCATTTCAGAAGAAGCATCTTAACATAGTTGATCCGCTGAAAGAGATTAATAATCTTGGACGCAGTGTCAGCAAAGGTATAAATCGTTTATTACTGCACTCGGATGGAAAGATGCCTTTCTCCTAGTCAAAAGTATACAACTGTTTACATCGATTGCACTGAATCTGATGAGTACAGATTAAGGGCATCTGGTGTCTCATTTAAAAAATTGTGTGTTCTTGTACAGGCAACTCCTACCGCATACGCAGTGCCTTTTCTTATGGGGCTAGAAATCTGGCACGGGTACTTCTACAACCTCCAGATTCAATTGCCAGTGAACTTCAAAAATTCTTCGCAAACACCATGGCAAGACAAGGAGGTGGACAGAGGCCTGATGTTCAGGATTTCGACAAATTGTTAATAAGTAATCGATCCGTACCTGTTGCTCCCTTTCCAGATGCTGGGTTTTGTAGAACTGATAACTCTTATGAATATTTGGATGAGTATACCATATCAAGTGCAGATTTGCTGTCTAGTTCGGGTAAATTGTCTGAAGATTTACCTCAGGGGATTGAAAGAACTTCAGATATAGAAAATGGAGAGCAGTATAGCAGCTCGTTAAAACAATCAGTGGTGTTGACCGATCTGGGTTCTTGTTTACACGAGGACTCTGATGATGCTTCCATCTCTGTTCTTGAAGGCCTTCAAATCTCTGCTGATGCATGCATACATCGAACTCCAAGTCCAAAAGAGAGTCTCAGTGTGGAAGGTAAGCTCCCTCATGCACCCAACTGTTTCTCTCTATTTCCAATTGGCGTAATTACAGATTAAACAATAAAAAATAGAAGATTTAGACAACCATTGATTAATTGTGAAAAGAACGCTTCTTTGTCGCATTGTCAGGATCCGATGAAGACGACACTGGTGCTCTTTTAACAAAACTTAGCGACTCTTTTTTGGATCAGAACTCATCCTTGATTTCCGAAGATTCAAATCATGTGGAAACAAATCAAAGCCGGGCAAGCAGGAGTAGATTGGCCGAATCTTTAAATTCTATAGATCTTACGGGTGATTATGATTGTTACTTTCGACATTTGCAGTTTGGTCGGTTATACTATGAATATGGTGGTATGCATTCTTTGCCCTTGCCTCCGTTACCAACCGTTCCCTATCCATGGGAAGGTGTCCACCCTCTATTACACTATAAGCAGAACGGTTTCTCCCATCATCATAACGGCTTTCACCCTATGCCTCCAATCTACGGCATGCCACCTGTACTCTTGCCAGCTGTCCCATATACATGGGAGGAGATGCCAAAACCCCGGGGAACAGGAACATATTTACCGAATGGGGTAGGCCAATTAGGCTGATTCAATGTGTGAACTTGATGATATTTGGATAATAATTACATTTTCTTGCTCTGTTATTTTGCAGAATATGCCGTCTCATGGTAATAGACCTCCCGCAATGAAAGGAAGGAGTCAAGCACCATCAAGACACACACGGCGCAATGGGCGAAATATGACCTCTCAGGAACCAAATATGCTTGACAGAGCCAGCAGCCACGAACTGTCGCAACCTGTTGACCAAAATGCACCTGCTGCTAGTGCTAGCTCTTCTGACAGCTACCTTTCATTACCTCATCATCAAAACGGGCATCCTAATAATGTCAATGGCTTCACTATTCAACGGGAGGGCATTGAAGTTAAGCTGGTTGGACATCCATCTGGAACGCCCGTGTTAGAAAACGGTCGACCACAAAGAAATGTCAGTTCATCGCCTAAAACTTCATCAGGGGTGCAAAAGCAGCAAAATGCAGTAAGCAGAGAGCAAGATAGGTACTAAACTCATTCCTACATTGTATGTGGTACGATGATATCGCTCTTCTTATATTTCAGAGACTTGTTCTCTCTATGTGTAGGATTTCGTCGAGGTCTTCGTACCGTCTCAAAGATGAAGACGATTTCCCTCCATTATCCACAGGAGAACGGTAACAAAAGAACTCTGTTTGTTCTCTCGTAAAGTACGAACAAACTCATTGATTTTTTTTCCAAAACTGTACGCCCGAGGCTTGGCCCCTGTGGCGTCCTCTTCCTTTGTTCCTCCTACAGATCCCCAAATGTTGTTGTGTTTTTGGCCTTCTTGAAACTGTTGTAATTTTAGAGGGGTTTTATTTTTGGTTTTAGTGGAATATGCATGTTCTGGCAACTTACTTTGACCCTGGTTTGACAACATAGGTTTTTGCATAGGACAGTTGTATTCTTGATCTTCAACTTTTGTTTTAGATTTATTTTCTTATTATCATATAGTGTGTAGTTTAGTGATCGCCATTGTTGTTGGAGATGTCAAATGTTGATTAGGAGGATGAATATTCTCTTTTGAAGTGATAGAAATTGTCATAATTAATATAAATTATGATATCTCTCTCTCTTTTCTAGTGTGTGTGTGTGTGGGTGTGGGTGTAAGATAACTGGGTCTAAAGCTTTCTAGACTGTAGCAGTTGAAATTGAGGGTGTTGTAAAAAGTGAAAAATAGTAGTTTAGGTTATTAGAGATAAATAACTTTACAAGCATAAAAATGATCCGTATGTAGTTGCGTTAATTATTTGGTTATAAATTCAAGAATAGCACTTAAAATTAAGACATAACTTAATGGGCAAATTCAAGAAGCGAAGCGACACCTCTGTAAGATTTAAAGTCAAACGTTGTGTTGTGTCATTTTCGAATATGCATTATTGTGATTTGGCCTCTTCTCTCTCTCTATCTCTCTCTCTCTCTCTCTGTCAACGCTGACCTCAATTACCAAACAATTTGCTATTTTTTACATTATTGTTATAATTTTTTGTCTCATCTTGTATCCACATAAACACTGATTTTCTATTTAATAAACAACTCCAATATTAGCAATAATATTTTAATTAGAGATAAAAAAAATACTATATCTTTTCCACTGCAAGAAAATTGTGAAATTATCAACATTCGGAGATTTTTCTATCATTAGAAATGATGCAAACATCATCAATGACTTGGTGCCTAAAAACTCTGATCATGAATTAGTAATGGGCATACACTCCTTCAAATTAATTTTCTCAAATTGTGGATATTGTAATTAATACTTGAGTCATCATATAAATACAATATAATACTTTCCTATTCCGGCAGTGTCATACAGTACAGTAGTCTATTTAATTTATACCAATCCTAAGTCATCAATTATCAATTATGGATCATTAATTAATAATAGAATCCATAGCAAGAAGAACATCACCCAAATTATCAACGTGGCGCATTACATTTGAAACGCTAACTAATTATCATTAATCTGACTATGTCCTCAATGATTCTCTATTCAATTTAATTTATATAACTGCTAACAAATAACCTAAGCCCATTGATTCCTTGCCTCCTAAAATTAAGAAATCATCTCTCTTTATCTTTCTATCTCTATCTATATCTCTAGAGTCTAGATATCCATAAAATCTGTAAGAGAATCTGGTGTTGGATTGTTCTTGTCGTAACCACAAATGGTGTTGCACAGATTCTTCAAATTTAGGAGGCCAGTAATTTCTCCAAATGCATGCATGCCCCACTTTTCGATCATTGCAGCTTTTGAAAACAAACAAACACAACAGTAGCTTCCACCTTCAACAGTGTTGGTTAGATATATCGATCGAGCAGCAGCAAATTAAATCAAGTGTGGGGATTGCGAATATAGGCGTAGCAAAGATTTGGGAATGGGTTGGATCATGCTGAGGATCGACTACTCTCGCCTTTTCTGGGTTTTGTTTGGCCTTTTCTCCTACGAAAATCATGAAGGGAAACCTCAGCTCGGATTTTCTAGCCCACCTTTTCTTCTTCTTCTTATTCTCTCTCTGCAACAAAATTAAATCATCTTAGTTTGAAGTTATTTATTTTATTGTTATTATAATTGTGAATGATATGCATAAGAATCAAGATATGGAAACGATGGAAGATGGAGGAAAGGTGCAGTACTTGTACGTGGAAATGGATCCTTCTCAGAGATACGGTCGTGTAAGTAATTTTATTTCTATTTTCTCCCATCTTTTCATTAATTTCTATTGATAGTTTTTTTTTTTTTTTTGTTTTGTTTTGTTTTGTTTTGGATCTTCAATTAAGCTTCTTTTGTCAATGGTATTTTCATCATAAATTCCTACTATAAGCTTCTTTTTGTCAATAGTGATCAAGAACACTCTGTGTTGATTGTCAACTACCTCTCAAGCCCTTCTCTTCATACATAGATCTATTACATAGTGCGGTGGATGAACCTTCCGTTTGTTGACTTTATATTTATATAAGTATCTATACACGTGTGTGTGATGAGGTTGGTGGCAAATATTAAACTAGAAAAAAATAATAATTTCATTCAAGCGTGACGCCTTTTTGTTGCGGTTGATATAGCTAAACTACATGTGCCCAATTGTTTAAAAAACTAACCCAACCACCAAAATCTTAAAAACAATATTTAATGTGTGGCAAATAGGGTGTAAACGAGCTGAATACTACTAGCTTCGGCTCGCTCAGCTCGAAATGTAATTATCGAGTTTGAGATCGGCTCTTTTGATATTCATATTAATAGTTTTCGAATTCAAGTTCAGGCTTGACTCGAGCTCGTATAAATTTTTATTTTTATAAAATTAGTTATTTTAACTTAAACATTGACTAAATGCTTGATTGAAGGCTTGGTAACATGTTCGTGAACAAACGAACTCAAACATATTCGTGAGTAGCTCGGTTTGAGCTCGTTTATATCGAGTTGAGCTCCGAACGAACTTTTTTCGAATCGAGTTTTGATTAGCTTACGAGTAGCTCTGTTCGATTAGATTGGATTAGATAAATAAAAATGAAAGAGGCTACCTAATATATATGTTTAACACAAGCATTGCAATATGCAGGCAGGCATGTATATTGATGAATAGAGTGGCACTGATGTTGTACTCATTTTATATATATGTATTGTAGTAATTGCATGCAGTTGGATAATTTATTATGTGTACAGTTGAAAGATGTACTTGGCAAGGGTGCAACGAAGACGGTATACAGAGCATTCGACGAGGCTCTTGGAATGGAAGTGGCTTGGAATCAAGTTAAACTAGACAACATGTTCAAGTCCCCTCAAGAGCTACAGAGGCTCTACTCCGAGGTTCACTTGCTCAATACTCTCCACCATCAATCCATCATCAACTTTCGTGCTTCCTGGATCGATGTCCGTCGCAGAACCTTCAACTTCATCACCGAGTTCTTCACATCCGGCACTCTAAGAGAGTAACCACTCTACCACTAGATCAACACACGTACCAGATTTCTTATTTGAGCACGCACAATGAATTTATTTTGACTGAAATGCTGCCAGGTACCGGAGAAGGTACAAGCGCGTGAGTCTCGGAGCGATCAAGAATTGGGCACGACAGATTCTCGAGGGGCTCGAGTACTTGCACGGACACCACCCTCCGGTGATCCACCGCGATCTCAAGTGCGACAACATCTTTGTAAACGGCCATCTCGGCCAGGTTAAGATTGGGGATCTTGGGTTGGCAGCCGTGCTTCGTGGATCTCAACACGCGCACAGCGTAATAGGTAGAAACGATGCTTTTTCATCATGTTTCATCTTCTTCTTTCATGATAATCATAGAGCATATATAAATCCTTGTACATAATGACAGGCACGCCGGAGTTTATGGCCCCGGAGCTGTACGAGGAGGAGTACGACGAGTTGGTGGATGTGTACTCTTTCGGGATGTGTGTTCTTGAAATGCTTACCTCTGAGTATCCATACAATGAGTGCTCCAATCCTGCTCAAATCTACAAGAAAGTGACATCGGTGAGAGATTATTATATATACTTGAATCAATCTTGATGGATTGCATTTGCAGCATAAACTATGTATTTTACTTCATTCCATTGTATCATGGTTGGAACAGGGGAAGCTGCCAGGGTCATTCTACAAAATTGAAGATGAAGAAGCTCGAAAATTCATTGCGAGATGCTTGCAGAAAGCTCAAGAGAGGCCATCTGCTAGGGAACTATTAGATGATCCTTTTCTGTCCATTGACGATGGTGATCAAGGATTCCCAGATTCTGTCAAAATCGTACCATGGCCTCAGAAGGCTATTTCTCCGTGCAGGAGTCTCAAGACCGCGTCGTCTGAGGCTCCTAGACGGACCACAAACATGACCATCACTGGGACCATGAATGCAGAGGATGATACCATCTTTCTCAAACTACAAATCTCTGATAAAACTGGTATGAATCTTTACTTTACATTTCTCTTAATTGGAGTACTTTAATTAGGGCCGGACTCACCCAAGTTTTTGAAATTTAGGCCCTGCAAGAAATATCTTCTTCCCCTTCGAGATCACAAGTGACACAACACTGGATGTAGCAACGGAGATGGTGAGGGAGCTAGAGATAACAGATTGGGAGCCGTTTGAGATTGCAGATATGATTCTTAAAGAAATCACTCGTTTGGTGCCGTCGTGGAAGAACACCCAAATCCCTCAGAAGCAAAGCTTCATCACCTACGACGATGAGGAAGAAGAAGATAATGACGATAATAGCACCCATCATCCTTTCTATGCCAACTCCTCATTCTCCTCTTCAGAAGCTTCTCTCGATGCTCGAAACTACGAAGCAACATCCCTACGCGATTGGCTTCACGGTATGCATTGTGCTTGCATTTCTGCACCTCTCCATATTATCGCATAACGTATGATCAAACAAGACACACACACAAACATATATATAGATGCTGGTGTTGATGCAGATCATGAAGGAGATGACACAAGTTCGGTGAGCTCCTCATGCTCGGAAAGGTACGGCAACATCAAGTACATGTCTGCAAACGAGGAAGAGACTATGAAGAAAGAAGCAAAGAAGTGCATTAGTAAGAGTCGTCAAAAGTGCACAAGATTTGGGCCTGAAAGGAGCAACGCAAATGGGCTTAAGGCCAGTCGAGAGAGGATGCCGAGGACGGGGTCATTGGTGGACATACGCAGCCAGCTGCTGCACAGGACGCTAGTGGAGGAGGTGAACAGACGCCGCATGTTCAACACCGTTGGGGACCTCGACCACATCGGTTACATTAAACCGGATTGTCATACCGGCAGGAGAGCTTGAAGATATGCTCTCAAATGATTCCCAGTTTGGACATTTTCAGTTCTTGTTTTTCTTCTTGTATTGTGTCCTGTTTTGGTGTGATATGATATCTGCTACTTCTTCAACCTTTTCCTCTGCTGGAAACTGTAATAGTTGGTAAAAATTCAACTTATGTAAAATACACTATATTTGCGTGTGGTGCCGTATGCACAACTCAGTGCAAGTAGAAATAAAGAAGAAGTGAAAACACAATGAAAAGAAAGTAAGAGACACGATATTGTTAATACAGACCACACAAATGCTATGCAAGGTTCAAACTAGCAATCTTGTTTTCTATTAACAATTAAATTGCATTGAACGGATCATATTTCGTTACCGAACTATGTATTGCTTAATAAGTATGTTCCATCGTCAATTTTTAGAGTGTTTTTACGATGAAGAAGTAAAGAACGAAATTAACACGAGATTTACGTGGTTCGATCTTTAATTAGATCTACGTCCACGGAGATAAGAAGCCCTTTGTATTGGTATTGAGTTTTGAGAGAGTAATAATCCAAAAAAAGAAAAATCCCCCCTTTAATCTACCTTAGCAGCACTATTTATACATAACAAATTACAGTTACTACGAGCGAGATCGTGGGGTAGTGGGCCGAAGTGGGCTGAGGTGGGCCGTGCTTGTTGGGCCGAAGTGACTTCTGGGCTTCTTTATGGGCCGAGCTGCTCTTGGGCCGAGCTGTTGGTTTCTTGGGCCGAGCTGCTCTTCGGCCGGGGTCCAGTTATGTTGGGCCTTAGTCTTGTTTGGGCATGTTAGTGGGGGCTACATCCTATCACATCCCCCCCCAAAAGAAGATCATCGACGAAGTGAAGATCTTTGACGAGGTTGATGTTATTGCCGAAGTGAAGATCTTGTTGCCAACGAAGTCGAGGTGGTAATTTTGTTGGAGGTGGAAGACAGCTGTTTGTGGAGGCCACGTGGGAGACGCGTCGACTGCTTAGTGGTGCATACGAAAAGGCGGGATTTTGAAAAAGGTGGTTGGAAAAAGGTGGAAATGTTGCCTTTAAAAACTTCTTTTGCACGCTCATAAACACTTTCTGCCATTTCTTAATCCCTAGCTCCAGCTTTTCTGCAAAAAAAATCTTTCAAAAAGCTTTCTGCCTTTTTGCCGCCGTCGTTCTACGTTCTAGCAACCTTAAGCGAAATTTTTTTGACAAGTAAGTTTCCTCTTTCTTCAATGGCTTCTTCTTCTTCTTTCTCCCCCGTAGATGTGGATGTGGAGAATGTAGATATTTCGCCTTCGTCGTCTAGGGTTTTCCCGGCGAAGGTTACTGTAAGTGTGTTTACCTGAGCTCTTATCCCTCCTGTTCCTCGTGTAATCGAATTTTTACCTTTGGTTGGGTCGGACGCAGCCCTTGAGTATTCTTCTACTATGAGTGAATCTCATATGGTAAATCTAGCCCGAAAATTTTTATTTCCCGAGTCGGTAGAGATGGTTTTACCTCGGGTTGAGGATAGGGGTAGTTCGCCGCCCGTAGGTTTTTTTACAGTTTACGAAGACTACCTTCACTTCGGTCTTCGTTTTCCGTTACACCGCATTTTTGTTGAGTTCTTAGAAATATTCAAGCTTCCTCTAGGCCAGTTAGCGTCGCCCTCCATTAAGCAAGTTATAGGGTTTTGTATGAAGGTCGGTCGCCGAGGTGGCTCAATGTCGATAGAGTCGCTGCGTAGGTTTTTCCGAGCTAAGCGCGGGCCTACGGGGTGGGTTTATTTATCCCCCGTTAATAAATTTAAGTTAGAAACCCCGTCAAAGGTGACGAACTGGCAGAAGAAGTTCTTCTTCTGCCGGGCTGAGGGGCTGCCCTTGAATGCTTGGTCGAAGGCCAAGTTCGGGCCCCAGGTCACTGAGGATCCCGTCGGCGAGGTCGAAGTGAGCTTGATGGACCTCGGCTCCATAAAAAGGGACTACGCCGAGGCCGAGCTGTCGAGGTATGGGCTGAGCCCATACGGCGCTTCCGCCGACGTGGATTTGGGTGAGGTCTCGTTCTAAGTGTCGTGTTATGATATTTGGCCGAGCTGGATGCTGATGTTTTTTTCCTTTTGTATTTGCAGTGAATCCAGAAGCTCTTCAAGCAGCTCTGAAGAGGAAGAAGAAGAGGGCGAGGACCTCTTCGGTTGCGGAGGAGACGCCGCGCCACTCGTCGGCGGAGGGGGCTACTGCCGACCTGCCTCCGCCTATCATCAATGTGGATTCACCTCGGAGGGAGGTGATGGGTAGTTCGGGGGCTCAGGTCTCCGGTCTGGACGCGCCTCAAGGGATGTCGTTTCCCGAGGTGAGTGTAGACTTACGTTTCTTCCCTTTCTTTTCTTTTTCCTTCTTGCTTTGTATGCAGATATATCTAGTGCAGGAGGCGGTTATGGCGATGGGCGGGCTGAAGGCCCTGGCGAACTTCGTCGCTGGCGGGGTCGAACAGTTCCGGAGCCTGTCCGCCGAGCTCGAGGCAGCGAGGGCCGAGGCGGTGAGGGCGGCGGAGCAGGAGGCGAAGGCTCTCGCTGCTGCAAATGATGCAGAGAGAAAGGCGGCCGAACTGGAGGCCGAAGTCACCAACTTGAGGGCCGAAGTAGCCGGGGAGTGGGAGAAGATGGCCCTTGCTGCTGCCGAGCAGGGCGGTGTACTCCGGGCCGTCGCTGAGTGGATTTTCCGCTCCAAGCATTTCGGCAGTGCGGTCACGCAGTTGGTGGGCACCATGAGTGCTCCGATTACTTCGGCAGCAATCGACCGTATCGCCCTAGACTACCCGAACCTTGACAAGGCCAAATACGGGTACGAGGCGGTATCCGAGGAAGATATGCTGCGGGAGTACGCGGATGTGCTTGTGGAATGCACTTTGGCTGCCCCGGTGGTGGAGAGGCTGGCGCGGCAGAAGTCTCTTCTCTCGGAGAGGGCAGTTCGACATTGCCCTGCAGATAGGGACGATAAGCTGGAGGCAGTTATTGCCGAACTGTCAAGGGACGCTGCCGGAGGAGGCCAGGAGGGCGGGGCCGACGAGCAAGAGGTCGGTGCGGAAGACTTGTAGTTTTTTTTTTTTTTTTTTTTTGTAGCCTTGTACTTCGTCGCCGCTAGGGCGGCACTTTTCAACAAAGTATATAAAATACATTTTATTGAATTGTGTCTGTTTTTGCTTTTGTAGCCTGCTCTTAACTTCTTCGACACTTCACAGTTTGAACAAGAAATATTTGCACTTCGTCGGGCTATGGAGGCTGCCGAAGTCGAAGCCTCGTGTTGGAAAAGCCGAGCTGCTAACATCGAGATCGAAGCTGAGGCGAAGCTTCGAGTAGCTCAGGAGAAGCTTGACGAGGAGCATGCTAGGTTTTTGGAGCTTGAAGATAAGTTTAAGCAGACTACGGAGGACATCCAAACCTTCAAGGCCATGGTGGAGGAGCATACGGAGTATGAGGACCTCATCCATAAGAGCGGACGTTTGACCATTTACGAGGTCCATACGCAGATTAAGGAGGTTCGTGCTCGGACGAAAAAGTACATGGAGAAGTACGGTGAGGATTCCTGGCAAGTTCGCGAACAGGAAGACACGCTTCTCAAGTTGGGGTCCATGTACAAGACCATGCTAAACCGGAACCCGAAGCTGAAGAGGTGGGTGCAGTCTAAGAATGCCCAGCTCGACTCGACTTCGCAGGCTTTTTTGGAGGGCAACTTAGCGGATGTGTACCCTCCCAGCGAGGCTCTAACTCGGGAGCAAACACAAGCTATAATGTCCCGCGGTGGTGGCCGGCGTGCTTCTGGGGGCCTAGATCGAGTTGCTTCGGCGGGTCGGGGCCGAGGACGGGTCTTCGGCCGCGGTCAAGGGATGGTCTTCTTAGACTCGGTGCTTAGTCCGGGTGCTGGCTCAAGCTCGGGTTCGGGCTTTGTAGAGAAGTACCTTAGTTTTAGTAAGCCTTCGGGCTCGGACCCTCCTCCTTAATGTAATATTTTGTTCAAGTGAAATAAAGTTTTATTTCTATTGCCTCATTATGTTTCTAAAGCTTTTCTCGATTGTATGATCAAGTTTGCTTCAAGATTGTGTAATGGCTAACTTAAACTCGTAGTTACTTCGTCTAATGTCGAACTTAAATCTTTAAGTAGATACTTCGTCTTAAGACGAAGTTGAGGCTTTCGAGCGGCTACTTCGTCTAAGGGCAAAGTTGAAGCCTTAAGTAACCACTTCGTCTGAAGACAAAGTTTGGGTTTTTAAAGAGCCACTTCGTTTAAGAACGAAGTTTAGGCTTTCAAGTAGCCACTTCGTTTAAGGACGAAGTTAAGGCTTTTAGATAGCCACTT
>JAPKLX010000012.1:5117640-5127883 GCA_026898415.1 Leonotis leonurus
AACGAAGTTAAGGCTTTTAGATAGCCACTTCGTTTAAGGACGAAGTTTGAGCTTTTAAGCGGCTACTTCGTCTAAGGACGAAGTTAAAGCCTTAAGTAGCCACTTCGTTTAAGGACGAAGTTTAGGCTTCCTTGTTTGTCGAATTTATCGATAAGAGTGGTATCCTTACGCGCGTTTAGGTGCTACTCCAAATTTGGAGTTTTGCTTGTTTTGACTTGAAATGACGTGTAAAGAATGTAAAGTAACATGTAATGGAAAGTAACTATATCCGAACTATGTTAAACTATGAATAATATTTCTTCAAATGGGAAATGTGCCAAGTTCGGGGTACTGATTCCCCAGATAAATGGGCGAGCTTGTATGATCCTTTGCCGAGGACCTCTTGGATTCGGTAGGGTCCTTCCCAAGTGGCTTCCAGTTTGCCGAGCTTTTCTGCCTTACTAACTTCATTATTCCTACGTACGAGGTCGCCTACTTGAAACTGCCGATGCTTCACTCGGTTATTATAATACCGAGCTACTTGTTGTTTATACCGGGCTTCTTGTACATAGGCTTGTTCTCGTTTTTCTTCTAATAAATCCAAGTTAGTTCGAAGTCTCTCTTCGTTATCTTGGGAGGCGAAGTTAAGTGTTCGGGGGCTCGGTAAGCCGATCTCCACTGGGATTACTGCCTCGGTTCCGTAGACAAGGCTATACGGAGTTTCTCCATGTGATGTCCGGGGAGTAGTTCGGTAAGACCATAGAACTTGGGGTAAATTTTCCGCCCAATCTCCCTTGGCCTTATCGAGGCGGGTTTTTAACCCTTTGACTATTGTCCGGTTCGTGACTTCGGTTTGGCCATTTGCCTGAGGGTGTGCCACCGAAGTGAATTTCTGCTGGATGTGGAGTTCGTCACACCATTCTCGGAATGTCTTGTCCGTGAATTGAGTTCCATTATCCGAGACAAGGACATGGGGTATGCCGAAGCGACAGACTATGTTTTTCCAAACGAAGTTTAGGGCTTTTTTACTTGTAATTTTCGCCAAGGATTCTGCTTCTACCCACTTCGTAAATTAGTTGATGGCTACTATAAGGAATCGCAGCTGGCCAGGAGCTTGCTCAAACGGGCCAACGATGTCTATCCCCCATTGCATGAATGGCCAAGGACTTTGCATGCTGGTCAGCTCGGTTTGAGGTATCCTTGTTACTACTGCATGGAGTTGGCACTTCGGACACTGCTTGACGATGTCGATTGCGTCTCGAAGCATGGTCGGCCAATAATACCCCCATCTCATGACCTTTCTAGTTAAAGCACGAGCTCCGATGTGACTGCCACAGGATCCTTCATGTACTTCGCGTAGTACGTAGTTTGCTTGGTTGGATCCCACACACCTTAGAAAGGGTTGAAGGTATGACTTTCTGTACAGTACTCCCCGATCTAGAATGTACTTAACTGATTTGCTCTGAAGCTTCCGAGCTTCGACCTTATCAGCAGGGAGTTCGTCTCTTTGTAAGTAATTACGAAGAGGTGTCATCTAGTTTGGTTCGTCATCGGTCACCGTATTTACTTCGGCCTCGTCTATACTTCGAGTTTGTACTTCCTCCACAGGAGAGGTTGTGGATGATGATGCGAGTTTGCTTAGTGCGTCAGCTCGGTTATTATCACCTCTCGGGATTCGTATCAACTCAAAGTATGAAAAGCTTTGTTGTAGGGTTTTGACCTTATGGAGATATTTCTTCATCCATTCACCTCGTGCCTTGTATCTGCCTAACACGTGACTCACTATAATTTGGGAGTCACTGTAGATTTGGACAGCTCGTAGTTGAAGAGTTTGCGCGAGGCGAAGTCCGGCTATTAGGGCTTCGTATTCCACTTCGTTGTTTGTTGTCGGGAAGTTGAACCGTAGAGCATAAGTGGTTTCTTTTCCTTCCGAACTGACGAGCAAGATTCCGGCTCCACTTCCTTTATGGCCTGATGCTCCGTCCACATAGATTTTCCAACAATCTATTGGAGGTGACTTCGGTGTTTGCTCTTGGATTTTCTCCTTGGCCGGTTCGGTGGGTTTCGGAGGTTCCACGAATACTGCTTCTACTAGGAAGTCCGCTAGTGCTTGTCCTTTGATGGCCTGCCGAGGTATAAAGGAGATCGTGTGTTCGCCGAGCTCTACCGCCCATTTGGCAATTCGTCCTGAAGCTTCGAGCTTTGTGAGTATTTGCCGAAGTGGGAGGTCGGTCAAGACTTGTATTGGATGAGCGTGGAAGTATGGTCGAAGTCTTCTTGCAGCATTTACTAAGGCGAGGGCGACCTTTTCCAGGGGTTGGTACCTCGTTTCTGGTCCTTTTAGTGCTCGGTTTATGAAGTAAACAGGTAATTGCCAAGGTCCTTCTCGTACTAGGACTGCGCTTATTGATTCGTCCGAGGTGGCGAGGTATAAAGAGAGAACCTCGCCTTCCTTTGGGACGGATAAGGTAGGTAGATTTGCGAGGTACTTTTTTATGTTTTCGAAGGCTAACTTGTGCTCGTCGTTCCACTCAAAGTTCGGAGCCTTCTTTAAAATTTTGAAAAACGGGAGTTGCTTCTCGGCGGCTTTAGATAGGAAATGACTTAGTGCAGCCAGGCAGCCCGTCAATCTGTGCACGTCGTGGATAGACTTCGGTACTTGCATTTCCTGGACAAATTTGACTTTTGCTGGGTTGGCTTTTAGTCCTTCGCGAGAGACCCAACACCCTAGGAACTTTCCAAATTGGACCATGAAAGTACATTTTCCAGGGTTTAACTTCAGGTTTACTTCGCGTAGCAGGTTGAAGACGACTTGGAGGTCGTTTAGGCAAGTGTCCACTTCCTTACTTTTGACGACTATGTCGTCGACATATACTTCGACAATCTGACCGATGTGAAGTTCGAATATCTTGTCGACCATCATTTGGTATGTTGCTCCAGCGTTTTTTAGTCCAAAAGGCATTTTCTTATAAGCAAAAATACCGAAGTCTGTGACGAAGGTTGTCTTCGGAGCGTCTTCGGTGCCCATGAGGACTTGATGATACCCCTTTTATAGGTCTAGGAAACTGAACACCTCGTGACCAACGAGGGCTTCAACTTTCTTGTTGATGTTGGGGAGAGGGTAGCAGTCCTTTGGGCAATGCTTGTTGAGGTCGGTGTAATCGACGCACATTCGCCATCCTCCCCTTGCTTCTTTACCATCACGGGGTTTGCCAACCACGTCGGATATTTCACTTCGAATTGGATATCAGCTTTCTGTAGCTGGCGCACCTCATCGTGGATCACCTGGTTTCTCTCGGCTGCAAAGGTTCGTTGCTTCTGCCGAACTGGCTTCACCTCGGGGTCAATGTTGAGGTGATGAGTGATGACGCTCGGTGATACTCCGGTTATGTCTAAGGGTGACCAGGCGAAGATATCTCTGAACTCCCGAAGTAATTGGACAACTTGACTTCGGAGTTCGTTTCCTCCGACGAACCCTACCTTGACGACCTTAGACACGTCGTCTTCGTATAGTACGATGTCTTCAACTGGCTCCACGGGAGGTGACGTCGATTCCATCTCGGGGTTCTGTAATTGCTATGCTTGAGGATGCTGCACCCCAGAACCTCGGAGTGCGACCTGCATGCACTCCTTAGCCTGTGTTTGGTTTCCTCTAAGCGTAATCACCCCGTTCTTAGATGGAATTTTGATCATTAGGTGGTAGGCCGAGCAAATCGCCCTCGTCGCTATTAGCCAATCTCTTCCTAAGATGATGTTGTAGGGGGAGTTGGCTTTGACGACGAAGAAGTGGATTATCTTCGTGGAAGATAACAGACTCTTTCCAACTGTTACAGGGAGTGAAATAGTGCCATCCGTCAAGGTTTCTTCTTGTGTGAAGTTCTTCAACGGGACGGGTGCTGGTTTTAAGCGTGTTTCTTCGATATCGAGTTTATCGAAGCAGTTCTTGAAGAGCACGCTCACCGAGGCTCCGCTGTCGATGAACACTCGGTGAACTAATTTATTGGCCACCACAGCTTCGATGATAGTAGCATCTTGATGAGGTATAGCATGGGGGACTGGGTCGTCGCTCGAAAAGGTGACTACCTCGTCCTTTTTGAACCTTTTTTGTGAAGGTTCTTCTTTTGGTTGACTTCGGGCCTCGGCTTTTAGTGAGGACTTCGTAGCACCTTGAGGGAGTCCGGTGATGGCAGCGATGACTCTGTCGTATTGAGGTTGGTCTTCGTCTTCATCCTCGTCATCGTGCCTTGACTTCTTGTCTTGATGGGGATGGCAATTTTCCCCTCCTCTATTCTTACTTCGTTTGCCTTTCCCTTGGGGTCGGGTGTCTTGTTGGCTGCGACCTCGGTACTTACCGAGGGTACCATCTCACACTAGGTGGTCTATGTCCGAGGTGAGATTTCGGCAGTCCTCGGTGTCATGGCCGTGGTCATCGTGAAATGTGCAATACTTATCCCTGGATCGTCGCTTCGATCCGCTTCAGGACAACGGTGGTGGCTTCTGAAATAAGCTTGCATGAAGCTCGTATATTTCAGCTCGGGGTTTTGTCAGCGGAGTGAACTGACCTTGATCTTGGTTGGGTCGAGGTCCGAGGCGGGATGCCAGTGGACCTCGCTGTATCCTCTCAATGGCACCTCGTCGGTTTTGCCCATGATCAGTACGGTCCTCCTTTCTTCTCTTGTCATGACTCTCAGGTCGGTCTACCGCCCTTTTTCTTCTATCGGCTTCATCCGCTTCGGCGAATGTATCAGCAATCCTCCATAGTTGTTTGGAGGTTTGGGGGCGCTCTTTTACGAGTTCCCTAAAGAGAGTGCCAGAGTGAATGGCATTTTGGAATGCCGAGATGAGGACGTCATCCGATAGGCGGTCGACTTTAAGGCTCTCGCTATAGAACCTAGCCAGGAAGTCACTAATTGATTCTCCTCGTCCTTGTCTTAGCATAAGGAGTTGGGCCGAGCTGATCTTAGCTTCGGCTTTCTGGAAGAAACGACGCTCGAAGGCGTCCAGCAGGTCGGTGTACGACCCTATACTGCAGCGCGGGAGGTTGTCGAACCATTTTCGTGCGTCTATTAACAGTTCGGGAAAGACTTTGCATATGTAGACGTCTTCGGCGAGTCCTTGATTCAACATGTTGTATTGGTACTGTGACAGGAAGTTGCTGGGGTCACAAGAACCGTTATAGGGTTTGATTGGCGGCACCCTATATGTTGACGGGAGCGGAGTGTAAAGTATTTTGTTGGTGAAAGGGGTGTCGATTCGACTGTAGACAGTGAATCTCCCCTCTCTGTGGTCATCCTCGTCACGTCGGGAGGGACCGACGTTTTGACGAGGTGATGTCGAACCACGCCGAGATGAAGCAAGGTTAGTGTTTCCTCGACGATCACGTTGTCTTCGGGGAAGTTCGTCGTTTCTTCCCTCGACTATTTGGAGACTTGGGGGCCGAGGTCGCTGTCGTGGTGGTTCAATTTTGTCCTCTTCGTCTTGACTTCGTTGCCGATGTTGTTTGGCGAACTTAAGGAAGTCTTGTTCATGGAGGTCTAGGTACGCTTTAAGTGCATCTCCGAGCTGAGGTTGGAGTGCGGCATTCTCGTGTCGGTGATCTCCTCGATTTGGTTCACCGTTACCAGTAGAACCATCAGAGCGACCTGACAACACGTCCTCCATATGGCCGTCAGGAGTCCAACGGATTATAGAATCGCGTCGGACTTAGAGTACGTCCTCCTCATTAGCCGACGTGCGAGGTGGAATGACGGACAGATTAGCTTGATTCTGTTTTCCCTTGGCAGCAGCAGCTATAGCGGTGGAGCGGGTAGATTTCACCATCGTATCTTCACTCAGAAAATGTTGATCGATTTCACAGAATTTATTACGTTCCCACAGACGGCGCCAGTGTTCGATCGTCAATTTTTAGAGTGTTTTTACGATGAAGAAGTAAAGAACGAAATTAACACGAGATTTACGTGATTCGATCTTTAATTAGATCTACGTCCACGGAGATAAGAACCCTTTGTATTGGTATTGAGTTTTGAGAGAGTAATAATCCAAAAAAAGAAAAATCCCCCCTTTAATCTACCTTAGCAGCACTATTTATACATAACAAATTACAGTTACTACGAGCGAGATCGTGGGGTAGTGGGCCGAAGTGGGCTGAGGTGGGCCGTGCTTGTTGGGCCGAAGTGACTTCTGGGCTTCTTTATGGGCCGAGCTGTTGGTCTCTTGGGCCGAGCTGCTCTTGGGCCGAGCTGTTGGTTTCTTAGGCCGAGCTGCTCTTGGGCCGGGGTCCAGTTATGTTGGGCCTTAGTCTTGTTTGGGTCTGTTAGTGGGGGCTACATCCTATCAAAGTACTCATTCTGCAGCTCAATATTTGAGAAAACAAGGGGTAAAGCAGGATGAAGTTCAATTGGGAATTACAGTACAAGTAGTACAATGCATGATACAGTTGTACGTACGTGTACCCAACCACCACCATGTTCATGCACTTTAAACATCCAAAATCCGATGGCATGAAGAATACCGCACCGATTACCACTTCCAGAGGCATCCGATTCGATCCGATCCGCTCAAGCTCAAATCGTTAAACTTCCTCATCACGCTGCTCCATCCAAATCAGTTTCGAATGGGAGAATTAATCGGTGCGAAGGAGCAGATTGACTTGGAATGCGGCGTCATCGATAATCACAGGATTGCCCAAGAGGTGCGGCGGCGCACAAGTATCAGATTCTCCGGTGAATTGTTCTCCAATTTCGATTTCTATTTCAATAGTTATATATATCTTCTGCAATTCATCAAATGGGCCAGATTTTGGGGTGAGCTTTCAAAAACTTTGCATTTAACTTGTAAAATTATCAATGGCCCAATGGGCCACTATACCAGTTCAAAACAAATTGATAGTATTTTTTTTTCTCCTAATTAAGGAGGCTGAAAAGGGAAAACATCATTAACTTGTTCATATTAATATATAATACAAATTTCTATCCTCATATATAAATTGACATTTGAGATAATTTTGATGTAGGAAGGGAGATCATCGCATTGGAAAAATCAAATCAGCTCTACCAAAATTCTTGCTCAACTCTCCCCATTTTCATTGTGACAGAAGTGAAAAAATTTCTAAGTAACACCAACAAGTAAAATTTTCTTGTGCTCTAAGATCCCACGATAACAATAAAGAACACGATAAACTATTATTAGGAGTAGAAACTGCGGGTGTTAAGAAATTATAACATTTCAAACAGGAACTCGTCAATCTACGGGTATACCATCAAATTACAAAGGTTGTACCTATGAAGTGAACTCCTAAAGTAGAAAATAAATAGATTTATTTTGCAAGTTTGTTAGAGCATCCACAGCGGGAGGGGCGCCCACGCCCTGGGGCCGCGAAACCCACGCTGCGGGGGTTGGGGCGCGGGCGCCGGTTGCTGTCCCGTGAGATCGGGCGCGCCCCTCCCCTTTTCCTTTTTTTTTTCGTTTTTTAATTAAAATTTAATTTAATATTTTTAATGTTTGTAATTGATAAATTTTAACTTATGTGTTTATAAGAGAACTCACATGATGAAATGATTTAATATTTCAATGTGGGACAACTTATGCAACATATAGGCTTGAGCAAACAAACCTTTTATAAGAGAACTCATTTGATGAAATGCTTTAATATTTCAATGTGGGACAACTTATGCAACATATAGGCTTGAACAAACAAACCTTTTATAAGAGAACCCACTTGATGAAATACTTTAATATTTCAATGTGGGATAACTTATGCAATACATAGGCTTGAACTAGCAAACCTTTTGTAGGACACTTGGTGAAATGATTTAATATTTCAATGTGTGACAAAATCATTTTCAAATGATATAGCATGTAGTTTTATTTTAGTATTATTTTATAAATTATTGTTCATTTTACGATTTATTAGTTTCTTATTTATTAAAATTTATATTTTGATGGTATACAAAACATAAAATTTATATAAAATATGGTATAATATTTATATGTTAAATATGATAGTTGTATTTTTAAATCCTTGTTATTTGTATTGATTAAATTTATAAAATTAAATTGAATATAATTTATTAAGTTGTATTTTAAAAAATTAAATATAAAATCAAATATATTTAAATTATAATATTTAATTTTTTTCGTTGTTATTTATTTATTTTATATTACAAATTTAAATTAACAAATTAAATTAATATCATTTTTCTCAAATTCAATCATTCTACAATTATTAAAGTAGAGATTCCGGAAACCCAAAGCGAGAAACTCCCACTGCTACCTACCAACACAATCTCCCAAACCCCACCCAAAAAAATTCCATTTATTTACGATTGTGCCACCGAACCCACTATTTGTGAACCCCCATTGGGGATGCTCTTACTGCAAGTAGTTTAAACAAAAGATCGGACTAAAGGTGCATACAATACTTGAATTTTGGACGTAGAATCAAACAACCAGTGTCGGATAGATTTTGATTCTACATTTCTACTCATTGCTGTATTGCTTTATGGTCCCCTTTAGTAGGTATTTAATATATTTGCTGTAACTTTTCTCAATTAATATAATTAATATAATATTAAAATCACATACATGTACATGCAATGATTTGATTATAATGACTCAGATTTAAGAAGCGATTAAATTTATAATCCTCGTCACTGAATTATTGAGAAGATGCGGAAAAAGGCAAAGAAAGACTAATTATAATGATTAAAATGGTAGTTAACAAGTTACAATCATTCAAATATTTTCTCATATTCGGTAAGTAACTCGAGGTGGGCCCATTAGATTTTGCTTTAATTAAACATTGATTTTAACAATAAAGCTATCTGGCCACACATGTGGCCAACCACATAAGTATATATTTGTCATTATAGATATAATTAATTATTATTTTTAATTACATTAATTATTTTACTGTAGTATTACCTTATTACCGTTTATTAACTTTAAATTATATTTATTCTATTTATAATATTTTAATATTTACGATTCAACCTTAAATACTTTTATACACATAATATGAAGAGTTCTTTCAAAATAAAAATATATAATATTTATAAAAAGGCATAAGAAACAAACTAAGTATTTAACGTATTTTAAGAAATTCAAATATTCATTAAACACTTCATTTTATATAATTTAATAAAAGAATATTTATGGTCTAAAATTCAAAATTTTTTGGCTGTAATTCTTTTTTCTTTCCTCAAATGCCTTTTTTATTTCTTTTTATACTAATATAAATTTTTTTTACATGGATTAATATTTTAAAAGTTACATAATTTTTTGGGAACCACTATGGATGAGAGTACAAGTATTAGTCTATACACATTATATCTCTAAATATATGGTTATCAATTTTTTTTTGGTATGATATCGGTATGCATTTTGGCGATACCGCGGTATACCAAACATTCGGTATGTGCAGAAAATTCAATATATACCGAAAGTTCGGTACATATGGTGCATCCAACATATTAGTATATACTGAAAGTTAAGTATATCAGTATATACCGATATTTATCAAAAATTATATATTCTTTTATTATTAATCTTTTATTAATTTTATTTTTTATATAACTAAAATTTGAATTTAAATAACACATTGATTTATTATATTAATAATTAATATATAAGATGTTACACTATTATTTAAGAAAATTATTACAAAAATAACATACATAATTTACTTTTCAATCTAATATATCAATATTTCATTAACAGTTTTATACTCTATCATAATTTTAAAATTAATATATAAGTATTTGTTAAAGAGTATAACATATAACAAATAGTATATTATATTTAGTTAAAACTTTATATAAATATTTTTCAAATAGTAAAACATACAAATAAAGAGTATATTGTAGTTAGCTAAAATTTAAATATAAATATAAATTTATAAAAAATATATTGTGTATTATAACACGTGATGATAAATTATTGAAGAAAAATATTTTTGGCATTTACTTATATGATTGTTTTGTGCTCATAATCATATCTTAATAAAATAAATATAATTCGTAACTATGATTGCAAACGGATCACATAATTTTAATCTATATCGACAAATGTGTTCGAATAGTCGTATTCGTAGTCGATATTTTACAATTTGAAATTGAAAAAAAAAATATATGTGTTTTTCATTATTTGATTAATGTTCAAATACAAATAAAATTTTATGATAATTCAATTTGATATTTGTAAATATTCAATTATATATAGGGTGCTATATGAAAAATGCCCTATATTGTAACTAAAAATGAAAAAT
>JAPKLX010000012.1:5137883-5163732 GCA_026898415.1 Leonotis leonurus
ATTTTTATTACCTGGAAAATATGGAAGAAACCCACGCTAATTTATCTGTCTCTCTAATTTACAAAACCCGGAGAATGGAAAATATGGAAGAAACCATTTCACTCTAACTTTATACAAGTATTTTATCATTTTTTTCCTTATGAAAATCAGTGCTTAATAGACTAACAACTGCATGGCCGACACATGGGCTGGCCAAAGCTTGGTGCTGACGCAGGATGGACATAAAGTTGCTACAGCATGGGACCCACCTCTCCTGGAGAGTTGACCGAGCACTGGTGTCCTATATTTGAGGGCATCTTGGTAATTTTGGGTACATTTCCTATAGATTTTACAATTAGGGTATTTTGGGGGTACATCTTACACAATAGGGCATTTTACACAATATACCCTTATATATATACATATTAAAAAATGAATCGAATATTTGAATCGAATTGGATACCTTCAAATATCACTATTAAATTGAATATGAATCAAATCGAGATATATTTTTTTTATTGGTAATGATTTTAGTGGATATATTTTAATTATTGTTTATTAATTTTTAAATGTGTTTATTGTTAACTAGTTAAATTAAATTATTAGTGAATAAGACAAAATAACAATAATTTAAAAGGTTAATAACAAAATTTTAAGATAATTCCACATAAGATTAAAACATAAATTGTTACTATATATATATTGGTAATCTATTTAGTAATATTTTTTTACTTCATTAATCTTATTAAAATTACATGAACCAAGTTGCATGTAATTGTTGCATATAAATTAATATTAATATTAATTATAATAAAAAATAAGTTTATTATTATTATTATATATATATATATATATATTTGCATAAATTTCATTATGAAATGCGGTATTTTTGGTATATCATACTCAATTTCTGTATATCTCATTCGGTACGGTATTGATATTGAATTTTTTCGATACTGAATTTTTAGTTTACTAGTACTCGTTATACCGAAAATTTTGGTACGATATTGGTATGGCAAAAAAAAATTCGGTATGTCGTACGGACCCACTCATATGTATTTGATGGTACACTTACAAATTAAATTATTTTTAATGATAAATATTACCATTAAATATTACCATTTATATATACACAAAAAAATGAGAAGTATACTATATAATAATAGTGGGAGAAAATATTTTTAATGGTACAAATATTGTAATTATTGGAGAAAAATATGTAAATTTTAACTGAAATTATGAGAGTATAATCTTTTAAAAAGTATTTTTAAATTATTAAATAGTTAATTAGACGAGAGAAAATAAAAGAGAATGAAAAAAAATGTAAATCCATAAAATTAATTATTTAAAATTAAAATAGATTTAAAAGTAAATTAGTCCATAACAATTAATTGTAATGTGGTTGGCCACAGACGTGGCCATTTAGCATCACTGGTGATTTTAAATTATTATTACGTTAATGTCAATCAATTTAGAGAAAAAGGAGAGGGATTATTGGGGATTAAACATTTGCCATATTTGCATAAATCGATGGACATATATAGACACCATAGTGTAAGTGAACTACCAAATTATAATTCATATTAATTAATGTCGGCATTTATAATAATTTAACTAGATCACAGTACAACTTTAATATGTATTTATTTATAAAGTTATACTATACATATTTGTTATAGTGGCTTGATGAATGCGACACAATAGGTCTACGTGTCGTGATTTGATGTCATTAATATATGACACCCACCATAAATTTGTGAAAGAAATTAAAAGCCAAGGGATTTAGCTGGATTTGGATTGACTTTATGTTGATGGTGGGTGGTTGTAGATTCATTCCACTCTCCATTTATAAATACATAAATTCGTTTATGTTAATGAAAAACATTTTTGATTAGTTGAATTGTCGCCATCAAAACCCCACACCAAATCTAATGACAAAACATGCAAGATCTCATCACTTTGAACCACCACTTTCACAATACCTTACCCTTTAATGTTACTCACTCTCTCTTAAACAACAAAAGAAGAAAACAAAACAGTCCGTTTCTTCTTCAATATGATGTTCTATGTGCAAAACCATCTATCGTTAAATTGAATAACAAATTAAAATTTATTTTAAAGAGGTTATATATTTAAAAATTTATAATTTTTTAAGAAGTTTATAAGATGTTATGTCACAAGAATTTTAAATTTCAAAACATTTTCTATATATAAGGGAGATCAAGATATGTGTAGGCTAAAAAATTATAAATTATTTTAGCTACATTATTTCGAAATTGAAAATAAAAAATAGAATAAAATTATAGTATCTACCATATTTTCGAAATAAAAACATTTTTAATTCAGCCACAATATTTCAAAAATTAGAAATTTGTTCAATTTTTTTTTAACACCAACTAGTATTTTGAATACTAACTAATCACGTAATCTCCCAGTTATTTTTATCTATTTTAAAAAAATTCATAAAAAATAACCGGTTCCATAAATCTATGAATCTATCGGATTTTCGAAGGAAAAATAATTTCACTTATTATTAATCAAGGATTTCGTATATAGCTAGAACTGCCCTCACTAATTGCGAATACTAATTTATTAAGAATTAAGCGGATTGAAGACATAGCGACATCGTTCGCTGGAATCGACATATCTGCAAGATCAGGGTCACAATTTGTATCGATTAAACAAATTGTTGGAATTCCCAAAGTGATACACTCCCACAGGGCCGTATATTCTTCATGCTGATCAATGATGATTACAATATCGGGTAGCCCGGTCATATATTTAATCCCACCCAAATATGTTTGTAGGCGAGATAATTGTCTTTTCACCACAGCCGCATCTCTTTTCGAAAGACGGTCGAGTCTTCTCATTTTTTGTTCCATTCTCAAGTCCCTGAACTTATGAAGTCTCGTTTCTGAAGTGGACCAATTTGTTAACATCCCACCGAGCCATTTTTTATTAACACAATGACACCGGGCTTTTATTGCAGCCCATGCTACTGAATCAGCTGCTTTCTTTTTGGTACCAACAATCAAGAACTGTTTTCCCCTACTTGCTGCATCAAAAACCAAATCGCAGGCTTCGGATAAAAAACGAGCAGTTTTAGTAAGATTTGTAATATGAATATCTTTACGCTTTGCAGAGATATAAGGTGCCATTTTAGGATTCCATTTCCTAGTACCATGGCCAAAATGAACTCCCGCCTCCAACATATCTTCCAAGTTGATGTTCCAATATCTTCTTGTCATTATCCCCACACTCCCCCCTTTTTTTTCAAAAAAAAAGAGACGAGAAACCCCGAACTAAAATAAAGAATTGTTCCGATGGAACATTCTCTTCTACCTTAGATTGGCCATAGATAGACGAATAAGCCATTAGTCTTTTCTATTGCCTTACTATTCAAATGACTGTGCCAAATACATATACAGATAATCAAAAAGATGAATCGACTTTTAACTTTTAGGAATAATTAAATCCTATAAATGATTGTTCTGGTCTATCATGGAAATTCTTTGAAAAGAAAGAATCAAATAATTTTCTATGGTGAAACAAAACATCTCTCATTTCCCCCTCAAATAGATTGTTTTTTTTTGTTTCCATTTCCAAAGGGCTCCTGTTGTGTTGTTTTGAAGAGGGCACCAATCCTTTCAACCCTGTACCAACGAGTATCATACCCTCCAAAACAACGTTCTCTTTCAAGCCTTTCAACCAATCGATTCGACCCCAGAGAGCTACTTTTGCTAAAACCCGAGCAGTTTCTTGAAAACTTACTTCAGATATAAAACTTTGAGTACTGAGAGACGCTCTTGTTATGCCCAATAAGAGGACTCGGTAACAAAACGCTTCTTTCCAACGCACGCCCCATTCGTTCCGCCCGAAACAATCCAATTAGTTCTCCCGGTGAAAAAATATTAGACATTCCCTCTTCGGAAATCAAGACCTTTGATGTTATTAGACGTACAATAATTTCTAAATGCCTATTATGAATCTGCACTCCTTGGGATCGATAAACCTTTTGGATCTTATTAACCAAATAGATACGACTTTGCACTATAGTTAGCTCAACACCAATCAAGAATGCCCACGGCATTCCAAGAATTCTTGTTATATGTTCGTTCCAACCCTCAACCCTCTTTTCTAGATTCATCGATATTGAATCAATCAAACGCACTTCTAACACTTGTTCTACTTTTGGGAGCCCTTGGGTTATATCACCAGATCTCGATTTTTCATATATAAATGTAATTAAAGTATCTCCTTCGTACAGGACTTCCCCATAATGGCCATGAACAGTTGCTCCTGGAGTAGCCAAATAAGGCTTAGCTGGTCGTATTACTACAGAGTCAACTTGAACAAGTATAACTTGACCCGATTTTAATTTTAGGTGTGGTGCGTTTTTGGCTATATATATATTTTCACAAATAAACTGACCAAGATTCATTATTGTAGATTTTTGTTGACAATAATTGGAATTGGGGTGGAGAAAATACCAATTCAAATTGAAAATAATGCTACTGCACGGACGAGGGTTATAAATTTTTTCATTTTCATCGATTAAATAATATTTAAATTTAATTACTTGAAAAATATTTTTTAAATTGTCACGTTGCAAATAGTTATTTACCAAGACCTGATTATGAATTATTAAATGGTAAAATGAATAAACATTCGCAATTAGAAAGGTTGTTCCTAAAGGCCTTGACAAATTCTTAATTGGAATTACAGGATCTTTTGTAATTTGAATTGATTCTTTTATCGCATTATGATTGTGATATTTTGCATCGTTGAATGGACCCATTCGAAAATAATTAGATGATGACAAAATTATCAACAATTGGAATTGCTTATTTCTATTCAACAACGTATGAATAGTTCTTTTATTTTGATTAAGGGGTTGTTGAATTCTTATTTTGGAATAAATGGAAGAAAACAGATTTATATTGGTGCAATCTGATCCATTAGCGGGGAGAAATCCTGAGCCTGGCGGGTCATTCCTTTTTCCGCTATATGAAATAGTGGATTTCAGCAAGTCTATTCTTAGGAAATGTCGAATCAAACCATTTGCCCTTATTTCAACAAAAGAAGCACAAACTTCTTGACTAGAAGAATTTTTTTTTGTCTTGGTCCCAATTCAATACTAAACAAGTCCGAACTAATTGAATATTTGTATCAGAAATTCCTCGAATTGGTTTACCATTCCCATAAAGGATATAATTGACAACTTGAAGTTTCACATTATCCCTTTCCTGCAACAGATCCGGGGGGAAAAGCGTTCCTAACGTTATACCGTCCATTATTTCATAGGTAACGACAGGACGAACCAAAACAAAATATTTTTTCTTACTAGGTGTGATCCGTTGAACATAGATCCAATTTTTCCATTTTTTGGCTTCCTTGGAATTTTGTTTTCCTGTTCCCGATGGTATCAAAACGCCACTATGTCGGGATATCTTATCTGTCTCTCCAGGAAAATGGATATCTCCAGAAAATATTTTAAGTTCAATTCTTTTTTTTTCTCTCCACTCGAACCAACCCGCCTACTTGGCTTCTTATATTTAACGTAATTTTCGTATCCACTCCAATGATACTATTGTTCCGTACCATTAGGGAAGAAGATCCAGGTAATATATGCACCTCCTCGGGAATGAAAAAAAAAACGATCGACTTTCATTTGGTATTTTGGCCTAAATTCCTTACCTCCTCGATACTCAATCAAATCCTCTTTTTTGACGATTGAATCCGTTTCTATAGTCCCATGTTTAGTAATGCCCGAACTATTTCTTCTGTATCGAGGATCGTCCAAATAAGCAAGAATACTATTTCTACGGAACGCCATTGATGGGGATTTCAATCAAGATATCCGAGGGATGTGTTAATTTGTTCTCGCGTTTTTGAATCGATTGGAGTGGAATGATGAATCTATTTCTTCGCCTCTTTGAGAATAAATCAGAATTCTGATAGAGAATGGTCGGATCTACGAGATTACAACGACCGGTACCTATAATTCGACCAAAGTCTGAATAATCAGGAACCCTATCTTCTTCTTTTTCCGAAAAATTAGAAGTCAATAATTTTTCTCTCGACGGATCATTCTTTCCTGAGAGGTTAGAAGTAGAATTTCTCTTGACAGAATGAGAATGCACATTCATTTGATCTTGGTCCTTGTGGATCGAAAGTGAAACTAGACTAGATCTGTGCGGCTCTCCTAATAATTTCCATAAATGACTTGTTTTTGGTAATAGATGAACATTTCCATATGTAAATTCGGGTGCATGATACACATCGGTGCTCCAGTGCATTTCTCCGTCTGAGTCAGAATAAATATGTTTTCAAACTTTCTCTTTAAAATTAAAAGTGGATGTTCTTGCACGAATCTCAGCAATCACTTGTTCTGATTCTACATATTGATCATTTTGAACTAAAAGAAAACTTTGGGGTGGAATATTGACATTATGTCGACTATCTTCACTTTCAATAGTTACATACAAGTTTATGGAATAGAGAAAGGTGGGATGTCTGTGGCGTGTACGTGTCGGATGAACCAAATCCTCTTTGAATTTTATTTTTCCATTAGAAGGAGCTCGCACGTGTTCGGCAGTACCCCCCGTAAATACTCCGCCGGTATGAAAAGTTCTTAATGTTAACTGAGTACCCGGTTCTCCAATCGATTGGCCCACAATAATACCTACGACTTCTCCCAATTCAACTAGGTCGCCATGAGTAGGACTTCGTCCATAACATAATCGACAGATCCAAGATGCACTCCTAAAAGTAAAAAGGGTTCGAATAGCTATTGGTTGTGCTCGAAAGGTTATGAATCTATTTACAAGTCCAATCTCAATGTCTTGATTTCTAGTGGCAATACAGCGTGTGCCCATATATATATCATCGGCTAATACACGACCAATTAATGTTTGGATAAAAATCCTTTCTGGCATCATACCAGTCCCAGGACTCACAGAAATACCACGGACAGTGCCACAATCTGTTTGACGTACAACAACGTGTTGAACTACTTCAACAAGTCTACACGTGAGATATCCAGCATCTGATGTTCGTACAACAGTGTCCACAACTCCTTTACGGGCTCCGTAGCAAGAAATTATATATTCTGTTAAAGAAAGCCCTTCGCGTAAATTGCTTTGAATAGGTAAATCAATCATTTGTCCTTAAGGGTCGGACATTAATTCTCTCATACCTACTAATTGATGTACCTGAGATGCATATCCTCTAGCTCCCGAAAAAGACATTATATTAATATATAAAAATTTAAAATTTAATTTAATTTTTTTTAAATAAGTTAGGGTAGATGAACTTATTTTTTAGGTGCTTACAATTAAGTTTTTGTAATTCTTTTTAAAGCTTATATGATTCTACTCAAATTATTTTACCTACCACTATCCATACTTATAAATTTTTAAACATCTTATAAGTTTTAAAGTGTTTATAAGTTAATTCAAACACTCCCTAAATGTGAATTAAGTCAAGTACACGAACTAATTTAAGATTAATGAAATTTTAGAAAATTTTAGGAATTGGGACTTTCAGACTTCGGGACGGGCACCCAGTCCGTCACAACTCTCAGCCAGACATAATTGATTACAAATATCTCAACATAACATAAAAGAAAAATAAATAAACAATGAAAGAAAAAACTAGCTAAGCTTTACATTACATGAGACATAACCACATGGGATAATATTTGCATTCGTGTGCGCAGACGTACGTTTGGTATATATATATATATATATATGTAGCTAGCTTGTTTCAACACGTTCAACACGTACAAATATAAATACCATCAACAGAGAAGAAAATTTTAGACATAAAATACGACAAATTCATTCATATTGGACCGGTTGATTTATTTAATTAATTATATCAGTAAATAATACTCCTATTACAATAAGTTAATGATTTTAACGTTATTTTATTTTATGCATGTGTTGCAGCCTAACAGCATTAGTAGGACAAACAATTAATTGTATTGCATTAACGCCCCCAGTCACTGTCCATCTCCAGCCATTTTACTACCACTGCTACTTTATCTGTATATAAATAATATAAATATTTAGAGAGAGGAAATTAAAAAATGATTTCATTAATTAAAGGGGGGAACCCAGAATCTTCGCATTGTGTCTTGTCTGAAAAAGAAAAATCCTTTGTTTTGACTGCTGAATGCTGATGATGATGATCTATAATCTGGAGTATTTGATTTGTGTTGTTTAATTTCTTGCTCGCTCATAAAAACACAAAACAACTTGCAAGTCTTCCCTTACGGCTCAGAGTTTCAGACCATATTATTATTTATTTTATTAATATACAATAAATGCCCACCCTTACCTTCTTTTTCCTAATTAATCTCACCAATTATATATATTCTCAATAATGCTTTTAAGGACTACTACTACTATATATTTATTAAAGTCAATCACTACTAATTAGTAGAAGTAAATAATTTTACTGAAGCTAGATACTTATTTCACTGCCTCCATCTCTTTTTACAGCTAATTCAAGAAAACCATATGCTTTCACTAATTTGTTTGAAAATAATGTCAGGTGACACATCACATGTACGACCAAATAGCGTGAATACATACACATGGCTATACATATTAATTAAAGCATTCTACTCTGGAAGGAAAAAAAAGAAGCCTACGTCGTTAGGGATTTGTAATTTATTTTAAGGGATATATCCTTAATTAATTTGTGTTTCGGGGTTTGTAAAATTGAACATACATGTAACATAATCAATACTATTATAGTATATATAAAAATCAATAGTAGTCTAATAACAAGAAATGAAATATATCTATCTCCGTGTATATGTATATCGTGTGTGAGTGAGTGCAGTGGCAGTTTAAAATCTGACTCGTTTTTTTACTGCTATATATATGGAGTAATCTACAAAGAGACAGGAATAATTTTGTCTCATCAAAATTATGGTCATATATTTTATTCCAGTGCTAAACTACAAACACAAAAATCATTGGAGTAAACACATTAACACACCAACACTACACACGTGTGTGTGTAATATATATATATATATGTGTTAGGAGCATCTCCACGCACCACATTTCAGAATGTCTTGTACAGTTGTACGAAAGGAAAGTGACCAAGATTTTGTGTGTATGATTAAAGCAGTGTTATTAAATATATCTAGTGGAGGGTAAGGCTGGCAATATGGTCTGGTTGGGTTGTTATTTCAACCCGATAACAACTTCACCTATTAAGGATATGATAAATTCGAACTCGGACTCAACTTGAATTGTTCAAATATAAATTCTCAAATTGACATAATTTTGATAATGATCAAACCTAATAAAAACTCGATATTATACAATTTGATATATTATGTAAGAATAAATTTATAATTGATATTCCCTCCGTCCCACCATTCTTGGCCCCTTTGACCAAAACTGTGAGTGCTTTTTGGTCAAAGGGGCCAAGAATAGTGGGACAGAGGGAGTATTATACAATTTGTAAATATGGGAGGCAGGAGGAAGAATAAAAATGTCAAACATGAGATGTAAAAATTGAAAAATATTGATACATAATTAAACTAATCTTTCTGGTCTTTTTCGGGTAATCCAGATTCATTAATTTTGTATTAGTTCGTATCAGATTATTGTATCGTATTGAAAATTGTGGAGTTCGTAAATATTACTACAACAAAGAAAAAAACATGTGAGAAATTAGGTGGTAAGGAAATTTGTTTTCATTGAAAAGTTAGCATTTTAAAATGATTTGAGAAAGTTGATAAGTTATGCTACATAATTTATTGGGATAATGGCCTTAAAAATCATGACCTTTTTATTTAGTTGCAAATATAACATGAGTTTTCAATTT
Source organism: Leonotis leonurus (assembly GCA_026898415.1). Lineage (NCBI taxonomy): Eukaryota > Viridiplantae > Streptophyta > Magnoliopsida > Lamiales > Lamiaceae > Leonotis > Leonotis leonurus. Next base: position 5,147,715 of record JAPKLX010000012.1, read on the forward strand.
AGCTTTAAAATACACCACCTTTTAAATTGTTGTAATTTTCTCCAAAATTTATGATGATCTTGAATTTGGATGAGGTGACTCATATGTGGCAATAAATTTTTTTGAATTACTTTAATAGGCATTTCAATTATCATACATGTCATTTTAATTTTATAATATGTCACTATATTGTACTCATATTCATTTTATTATACTAATTTTTAATTTTATAATTATGATGTGTCATTTTATACATATCAATATAAATATTACTTTTTATTTTTTTTTAAATATAAATCATGTGATCGTAAATATTACATTTTTATCTATTAAAATATAAATTACTAAATCGTAAATTTTTAGCATAAAATACCCACACAAAACCCACCATATTATATTTATATATACATAAAACCTTTTTGTTTTAGAATTATAGTCAATAAAGACTCCAATGAAATAATCATTTTAATAAATTAAAATATAGATATATTTATTTAAAAAATAATATCTGTTAAATGAATGATAGAAAAAAAATAGAAAATCATCTAATTTTTTCATTTATATAAAATTAATGTTTAAAATGAATTAAATCTAATAAAAATATTTTTCTTTATCTTAAAAATTATAAAGTTAATTAAAAATAATAATTTGTTAATGAAATCATAACTAATAATTTATTAAAATGAATGATTAAAATTATTTTTTATTTCTTTATTATATGAACTAAGCCTGTTGTAAATATTTATAAAATTTGTGGAATGTCATTCACAAATTTAATTATAAAAAATCTTATAAAATCAAGTAATATTGTTAGCACACAGAAAATTTATTGATGCTTTACTTAATTATTTATTTTATTCTCTGAATTGATCAAAACTATTTTCTTAGCCTTATACCTAACAATATTGAGAATGCATGTGAACTATTATAAAAATAATAAGTTGTTATGTATATAAATATAATATGATGAGATTTGTGTGGGTATTTTATACTTAAAATTTACAATTTATTGATTTATATTTTAATAGATAAAAATTTAACATTTACATTGTTATGTTTAATATTTATGATATAATGATCTATATTTAAAAAAAATAAAAATGCCATATTTATATTGATATGTATAAAATGACATATCATACTTATAAAATTAATTAATAGTAGAATAAAATGAATATGAGTACATTATATTGCTATATTATATAATTAAAATGACACATATGATAATTGAAATGACACATGATGTATTAAAGTATTTCAAAAAAATTTATTGCCGCATATAAGCCACCTCATCCAAATCAAGATCATCATAAATTTTGCGGAAAATTACAACAATTTAAAAGGTGGTGTATTTTAAAATTAAATTAAAAATTTATATTATATTTGCAACTAAATAAAAAGATTATGATTTTTAAGGCCATTATCCCTAATTTATTTATGTACTGATATGTAAAAGTCAGCCATGAAATTGTGGTGAGGGCCAACATTATATTGGGTGTACTCTTCCTCTTGATTGGTATTTGCTATGATCCTTCAAAGATAGTAGAAACGTTCATCAAGTGGAGTAGACGTTTTCATTTCATTTTTTTTATTTTTATTTTTGGTTTTGGAAGATTATTAAGTAGTGGAGAGGACGTTGATTTGATGTGATGATGTGACTATAAATGGTTCAAATATGTGAGCTTAAATTTATTATAGGGTAAAAATTAAATGTACCCAAAACCTAAAATATGTATCTTAAATATGACCAAACTCTAAACCAGTATGTATAAAATACCCACTTTATCAAAAGTGGTCAAAATTTGTATCTCTTTTTTCTAAATTTCACCACCTATCCTAACGGTATACTCTATTTCTCTCACCTCTCTTTTTCTTCTTCCTCTTCTTCTTCTTCCTATTTCCTTCGTCGGCCACTGCCCTCTCCACCGCCAAGAAGCAGCTCTCTCCACCGCCTCCGATGGCCAACTCCGACGATGAAATTCCCCAACATATTCAGGTAATCTTCAATCCTAACCACAATGCATTCCAATTTTGTTGAATAAATATGGATTTACAATGCTCTTTTTCGTGAATTATTGAACTGTTAGTGTGATATGTTTCGTGTTTTCCTCTTTTCTTTACATAATATAGTTTTATATCATGTGTAGCACCGGTTTATGGTTCAACCGGTGGCACAAGTGCATCAACCGGTGGTGATGCCAACCACCGGTTGTAGCATTCTATAATGCTTTGACCACCGGTTGTAGGGTTTTTACGCATATAAGTTTATTCTGATTCTAAAAATGCTACAACCGGTGGTCAAATGTCAAGGCATAGCAACGACCGGTGGTGGATCCCTTCCACCGGTGGTAGCTTTTCGTTGACAGTTGACCACCGGTTGTTGCCTCTTTTTGCTTGTATATATTTTTAATTGCATTAAAGTATCTCGTGTCTAATTAAATGTCAAAATTTTGTAGGAATCGGAGCGTCCGTGGTACCGTCGGCCCGAATCACTCAATCGAGTGTCGCAGGTGAACACCCACTATAGGGTTGGCTTGTTAGAGATTGTCAGGGATACCCTAGTTGAGGTCGGGGGCCACGTGTTGCTCGAGAGGTTTCGGAACGGGCCGTTTGGCCATTTTATCGGCTGGGCATCGGGCACGCTATCTTCTCAGGCGATACACAGTCTCACTTGCCGCGCTATATGGTCAGAAAGGGGAATTTGGTTCCACATCAATGGGTCTAACGTGCAGTACACGGTGCGGGACCACGCACTGATCACAGGTTTGAGATTCGGGCCGTCAAACTTCGACAGTACGGTCCCCTACAATCCGAGAGATGTACGTCTATTTCGGATTGCGTGCAGCGGCGATCTACGTATGACCGTTGCGGACTTGGTGAACCGCTTCAAGGGCGGAAGACGCATCCCCAGCGCCGATGACGATATCTACATCGGCATAGCCCACGTGCTCGTGGCATATATCTTCGTGTTTGGGCAAGACGGCCAGAGGGTAGTTTTCCCGTGGCTTTGGGCACTAGCCGGGGACATGGAGAGATTCTACCGGTATCCTTGGGGTGCGTACTCGTACAAGATCTTACGGAACTATGTGAGGAAGATGCCGGACAACAAAAGTACCACTTTTACGGCCCGGCATGGGCATTGATGATATGGGGATTCGAGGTGATTCCCGGGCTAGGAGAGTTCGCCGATAGAGCCCGTGGAGGCGAAGGTTTGTATCCGAGATGCCTTCGGTGGAATTTTCGGAAGAACCCGGATACTGCGGACTTGCACGCTTTCTTCGAGGATTTGGAGGTAATTTAATAATTAGATTCGTATTAATTTAAATTTGGTTTTGTTATTTGTTAATTAATATTCTTACAATTCTCGTGTTTGATGCAGGTATATGATATGAACAACTTAGAGATCGAGTAGGACGTGATGGGGCTACCGTGGACCGTGTCTGTCCGGTGCCCGAATCCGATCACGGTGCAGCATGCTCCACTGACGAGCCTTACTGCGAGGAATCCGGCCGAGGTGCGTCGTGCTAGACATCCGCCGCCACCTGTAGTGACCGAGGAGGTTCACGGTCCTCGATCTACACAGAGATCGGAACCTTCAGGGGTCGAGGAGATACCCGAGCAGTCAGAGAGACCACCCCGACGTCATTTGGACAGGGGGAAGCGTGCCCGACTGCCTCCCACTGATTCATCTTCCAGCAGCAGTGGAGGTCCTCGTGCACCGAGACGTTCCACCGATGATGTGGGACGCATTAGACGGTCCGATCTCACCGCATTAGAGAGGCGGTTGCACACGCACATTGATTCCCGGTTCGACCAGATCGAGAGGAGTATCGATTCCCGATTCGACCAGATGAAGAAGTGGATGACGGGTCTGGTCGAGAAGATGATGTGTGGCACGTCACGACGGAGTTCACCAGTCGTAGATACTCGGAGACGTAGCCCGCCGATTACAGACTCGGCTCGTCCATCCTATGCTGCAGCTGCTGATGACTCGGCTCGAACATCTTCCACGTTCCCCGAGCAGCTTACCACGATAGCCGAGGCGACAGGGTCATACCCGGATTAGTTTCCATACTGCAGCGGTGGCTTCTCCGGACAGATGCCCGAGCCGATATACACAGATGCTGTCATACCCTCTAGCTCGGGTTCGGTCTACACTTCAGCTGCCGAGGACTTAGCTCGAGCATTCGGATTAGATATTCCCCAGTCCGGAGTATCATGTGCGCCGTCGATGCCGTATGCTAGCTCGTCGATGCCGAGCGAGACGATTGATGCTCCATATGTGACGATGCGGGGTTCCACATCTTCTTTTCAACCCGAACAGATAACTTTATTGTGTTTTCACTTTAATTTAGTATTATTTTATCATGTTGAATTTTAGATTTCTAATTTTACGTTATTAATTTAAAGTTACCCGCGATGGAGCACATTGATAGTGATTTTGTGCCCTCGAAGGAGTTCTTCGTACAAGAACTTCAATACGAGCCTCCACAGGAGCCTGTTTATCCAGACGACGAGACAGTAGAAAAATTCAAACGCTTTATAAAGATGTCTCGGAATAATTCAGTGAATACCATCGAGACTGGGTATCCTTTGACTGTTGGATAGTTCAAAGAGATTATGGACTCCAAGGAAGACTACTATACAGAGGTAAATAACCTATAAAGTCGAGTTTTATTTGACATTACTACTTTTGGCTTGATTTTCTATAATTTATTTTTTACAGACGGTCGACCTGTTTATGATGGCGCTTCAGTCGAGATTGATACGTGGAGACCACGTTTATCCCGATCAAATGAAGGGGAAAACTGTCATTTGCAACACCGATTATTTTGTAAGTTATTAACTTGATAATATTTTCATATTACTAATTTTATTATTTGTAAGTTATTAACTAAATAACATTGATTTTGTAGACGAAAATGGAACGTGGGTATGACGATTGCCTCGCTGATATGAGGAAAAAGGGGATCCAATTCGAGCGATGGTTTTTGGTCGAGAGTTACATATCCCTCAATTGGGTGCCAACTATTGGGTTGTTGGAGGTCATTCATGGGAAAAGATCGGGATCTACGTGTGTAGAGTGGTGGAACGCGACAGAAGTATATTTTTCTCATTTTTAATTTATTTATGATATGCATGTTTATATTAATTATAATATGCATGTTTATTAATTATAATATGCATGTTTATATGTATAATATGCATGATTATTATTTCAGGTGATTTTTCCTATGTGTTCAACATCACTTTGTTGTTGTGGTTGCTGATTTGCCGAATTGTACATTGACGTTGTACGACTCTAATATTCAGAATATTAATGAAGAAGTGAAAAATTCTCGGATCAAAGTTTTGAGGCCACTGTATTATGGTCTTCCACTAGTGATGAAGTGTTCTGGATATTATATGATGAACAGGCAGAACGTATTATGTACTGATGAATCGGGACAATATGGGAGGAGATGTTTATAGTAGCGAGAGATGCCAGTCGAGCTAGGGCTCTTATTCGTTAAATTCACATCTACAAATTCTTATAAGCTTAACAATTGCAAACAACTATGTTATAAACTTATCACTTACAAATCAATTGCAAACAACATATCGTATCCAAATAATAGTACCAATTCAAATTTCTCAATAATATCAATTAAACAACTATTAAACATCCAAATAGTACGAATTCAAATTTTCAAATAATAACAATTAAAAAACTAATAATCATCCTCTAACTGAGGGCAATTAGAACTAGAATGATCGATCATGCCACAATGACGACATCCTCGACTTCCTCTACTTTTTCTTCCCGATATCTCACCTCCTGATCTACGTCTACTATGTCTCGGTCGACCAGGCATTCTTATAGCTTTATTCGGCAACACTTGCACATTAGCCACATCAGCCGGTAGATCCCAAGTACTCTTATGAGGTACACGTGCAATCTGTACTCTATAGGTTGCTGCCCACGCTTCTCGGCTGTAAAATTTTGCAATAAATTGAGGTATCGGCAGTCCGACATTCCTAAATAAAAAAATTATAATAAGAAACAGATTATGAAAATTCGCTATAAAGAAAATTAATACGTACTTTATCGCCGCGATCGCATGGGAACAAAGAATTATATCAAACTGAAACTCCATGCACTCACAAGTCAATACCATCAGATCAACCATAAGCGGCCTACTACTTGTCACAACCTTAAATGTATTACAGTCCACACGATTTACCGTGTATGCACGAGATCTCTCAATCTGCACTTGCAACTTTCGTCTGACCTCTGCAGGAAATTCATGAAATTCTTGAGCTATTTTCTGACGTCTTCCATCAAACCATTCTTCCATAACAAGTCTCACTGCCTCCACGCATGAGCAGATAGGAAGTCGTCGAGCCCACAATAAAGTTTTGTTGAAGCTTTCGGCTGCATTAGAAGTTAGAAAGCTATACCTCCGGACATGGCACATCGATCGAGCCCACTTAGCAGGCCCAACACTCATCAGCTTATCGTATGCATTAGGCTTTGCTGCCTGTATCGCGCTCATTGCTCTATTGTATTCGTGTTGCCTGTATGTGTATGCGGCTTTCTGAAATAAACCAACAATGGTCTTACCGAATCGTTTAATCTTGCCGCTAAGATGATAGTAGCACAAACAGTGTTTCACTTCAGGAAACACGATGCTGACGGCATGCTCAATCGACACGTGTGCATCAGATACAATCACGGTGTTCAGCGTGCTACCATAAGCGCTCTTGACTCTGGAAAGAAACCATAACCAAGACTCGTGATTCTCTATCGGCCCAATCCCAAATGCCAATGGGAACACATGCTCGTTTGCATTCTTCGTTACTGCAACAAATAGGATGCCATTGTTCTTGCCCTTAAGGTGAGTGCCATCCACCACTATCACAGGCCTCATGCACAAAGCAAACACGGCTCTACAAGCTCCAAGAGCGATAAATAAATGTCTAAATCTACCATCAGGGCCGACATCGAGATCAGTGAGTGTACCTTGATTCATCACTTTAAGCATATGCAGATACCCAGGCAACAGCTGAAATGACTCCTGATACTTGCCGTAAATCATCTCCAAAGCTTGATTCCTCCCCCTGAGCGCAACATTGTAACTCACATCCATGCCGAAACACCTCCTAAGCTCCTCCTGAATAACCTTCAGTCTCATGATCTCATTTGCATTGCGCATCTTCTTTGCAAAATATGCACCTAACACCTTCGAGTGAACCTTTCTCGGAGCAATATTAGCTATGTCATCCACACATGTGTGATGTGCGCAAAATTCGGACACGGCCCACATACCCCCATGACAATGAGCACGCAACATGAACGAGCAGTTAGAAGCCGATTTGCATACCCAGTGCAGTCGATATGTGTCTGATCTAATGAGTCGGTACTCAGCTCGTCTCTCCAGGTTCCACATTCCAACAGCAATATTCAAGTCTTCCTTGTCGTTGTAGATCGACCCCTCAGCTAATTCTTCAAGTGTAGGGTTTTCCTCGACCAACAGGTCACATGTCGATGTCAGAGCATTAGGAGGGATCATCATTGGAACCATCCAATTACTTAAACAACCTTCTGTGTTAGGATTGTACTCCACATCACCATCGACATCCGGATACATCATCTCAAGGACACTTCTCATACCTCCTGCCTCGTGCATCCATGCTGCGAATTCGGCGAATGTAGCACTATTCAAAGCACCGAGTCGTTCTTCTTCGGAAACGGACAAAGAACGCTCAGAACTCCCTTCAGAAGCTACATAATCATCATCATCATCATCGTCATCATCACCATCTTCATCTGGACATGTGTTCAGATCAGGAATTCCAGTTGGCTGGTGAAACCAGTCGGAAGATGCCGCGACCCTTCTGATGTCGTCGAGATCATCCATCCAGTCAATATTTTGCGATGTCCCGCCTACTTCATAAGACGACACAGCGAAATCGGCATACACTATAGGAGACGGGTGGTTCCTACACAAAACTTGGAGTTCTTGATCGGTGGTCATTCAAAATTTGATAAGCCGACCATTCCTCGATCTAGACAAATAGGAGATCTCGTATTGTGTGCCAAGTGAACTCCACATGTACTCAATGCAGCCTCTCAAACATGATATCGTGATGTTATTCATCGGGAGAGGTGCTATCCTATCCTCACCATTCGTGTACGTACACCCGACTCAAGTTCCCCCAGTTTTCACGGTCACGTACATGTATTCCTCCATCTGCATCGACATTTATAAGAAATTAACAACTACAAAGATTGAAAGAGCTGTAAAACACTACAACCGGTGGTTAAATGTGCAAAAATGTCAACAGCCGGTGGCTTTTATCCACCGGTGGATGCTTGATTTCAACCGGTTGTCGTTGATTAAGGTTTTAAACATGCTTTAAAACCTGAAACAACGACAACCAGTCGCTGGAGGTGAAATAAGTTCACCCACCGGTGGCCAAGGACCACCGGTGGGTGGTGTTTGTGCGACCGGTTGTCGCGTAAAATAGGTAAAAACCATGTTTAAAAGCTGAAACAACGACAACCGGTCGCTGGAGGTGAAGAACATTCAACCACCGGTGGGTGGTACTTGTGCGACCGGTTGTCGTGTAAAATAGGTAGAAACATGGTTTCCACCTATTTTACACGACAACCGGTGGTTAAAGGACAAAATTAAGCAACAACCGGTGGTCCTATAGCCACCTGTGGTTGCACTTTTGCCACCGGTTGTCCATTTTAACCGAATAAAATAGAGTTTAATGAGTGAATACCTGGTTTTTTGGCAAAAATCTCTTCGGATGGATGAGCTCGAGCTTGAAACCGAATGATGAATTGATATGCTAGAGAGAATATTTAATTGGGAGTGGGGAGAATTGTTGGTCAAATTACAATTATGATGTTATCATTCAAAATTTAACTAACTTACTTTTGTGGAAATCAAGACATTGTGAGAGACACTTTTCTTGTTTTTATAAAAAGTGGGTATTTTGTGCATGTAAGTTTAGGTTTTGGTTACTATATACATGAAGCATTTAAAAATTGGGTATTTTTACCCATTATCATTTTAGTATAAATTTGTTAAAACAAGTTATTTAAAAGTTTATAAATTTCTTAAAAGTGTTTGACAAATTAAGCTCCTTAAGAGTTTATAAGTTGTAAAAATAAACTCTTGAAGTTTATAAGCTGTTCAAAAAATAAGTAGTTTCACCCTAACTTATTTTTTCATAAACTTATAAGCTGCAACAAAATTACATAAATAACCCTATAATATTTTATTATTATTATCATATTTACCCAACAAAATTACATATGAAGAGCTTAAAATGCCAAATACTTTATTATTTTATAAGTTTTTTAAAGAGCTTATAAGCTCATTTATCCAAATACTTTAACATCTTATAAGCTTTTATGAACATCTTATAAGCTCCAAGAGCTTATAAGCTCTTTAAAATAAGTTTGATGAAACACAGCTCTTTAAAATAAGCTTGATGAAACACAACTCTATAAATATATAGTAGTATTTCATAAGTTTTTTGTTCATCAATATATATATACCATTAAGTTCTTGTATTCGTTACGGCTATGGCTAAACCCATTTTAAGAGGAGGGGTTGGAGCTATTATTTTGAATTCAGATCGGGAGGTCTTATTTGTTATGGATAAACCTATTTTGACAGCCCCTAACTCACTCATTGGCGTGTTCTATGTTGTTATGTACGACATCCTTGAATGCATGAAGAACAACACAACAACAGAAGAGGTATTTTCGGACTCCCTATTAGTAATCAAGTTATTGGAAAATGAGAGGGCGTGTTAGAGTAAGTTTTGCGAGAATATGATTAAGGTGATGTATGAGGCGAGAAGATTAGGTAATTTAGTCATTAGACGCATGAGACGCGAAGCAAATATATATATATGAGGGTCAAGGACTTTTGACCGGATTTTTAAGTGACGTGACATTTAATTTTAAGATAATTAAATGATTGAGGGTCGATTTACATTTCGAGTATATGACCATGATTTATTTTATTTTCTCTAGATCAATTCCCGATGAGTGAGAAATAATAGTTTAAAGTAAGTCACTTAAGTAATGGATTTATGTGTTTGAGACTAAGTATGAAGAGTAACACTTGTCCCACATTGATTATGGAACCATCATTCATCTTGTATTTAATAAGATTAAAAAATCTTATGGTATGACTAGTTGGGTCAGAGAACGTCCTGACGCGTGCCAGTCTGTTGGCATGGGGCTTGTTTTTGCTAGTGGTCTGTGCCATGATTTGTGCCACGTTTTGTGCCACTGGTGTTGTGCCACTGTGTCAGTGGTCTGTGCCACTGGCTGTGATATCAACTTGGATGAATGTGGACCATGTCTAGATTGAAGGATTTAATGTGCCTTCAATTGCCATCATTTTTGTAACTCATATAACGGCCATATGACTTAAATAAGCATTATTATCATCAATTCCAACAATCACCCATGTGTGGAATGACTTATAAATAGGTCACTCTAGCATGCATTCCACACACACGAATACTCCTGCATCTAAGCATATTGCTGCATAACTCTTCTTTTTGCATCTCAAGAAGCTCTGTTCTTAATCTTGTTCAGTTCGCTGGAACTCGGTTTGTTTGCGGTGCTGCTACACTCCGAGACGTAAGTCGTTTCATCTTTGGGGACTTTGCACCAATATGAGAGCACTATCAGAGCATAATTTATCTTGTGGATAGGGGATTATCATCGACTCGACTTTTACTTCTGTTTCCAGATTTTGTTATACATTGTAATATGTCCATCAAAGTTCTTCTATAATTTTCTTTTTTCGATTGTAAATTTTCTAATAGTTTTGCTTAATCTAGCGACATCATACACACATGTATGATACTTGGTCTACATGACTACGTGATATTGTAATTTTAGAAATACAGATTTTTAAATGAAAATTTTCCACTTTCAGAAGAAAAAAAAAAACTTCTTGGATTTGTTATGAAAAAGGAAATTACCAATTAAATTATTAGAAACATGTTTAACTCATTGATAAATTGACATAATAAATATTAGGTGTGTTTGATATTTTGGTCAGCTACAATGATATATTTAATTTCCTATCCGAATATTGCCCATTAATTAGCTTGTTTAAATAATACATTTACATATTTAGGTGTATATGATATATTCTTATCTATATAATTAACCTGTTGATATTTATAATAACAATAAATTTAATTGACCATATACATATAAAGTTAGGGGTGTCACGGTACGGTATACCTTACTAAAATCGTCATACCTTATACCTTACCTTTACCTTCGGTATGAAAAATTTCATACCGTTACCTTACCATAATTTTCGGTATACCTTAGTTCAGTATACCTTACTTTCGGTATGACATTTTTACATACATATACCTTACCTTATTTTCGGTATACCTTACCTTACTTCGGTATACATTTCTTTGGCGCTATACTAAAAATTTATTTATTTAAAATATGTGCATATATAAAACATAATGAATGACACCTTAAATAACATTAAACATATAAAAAAATACAAAGTATTATTTTATAATAACATAATTTTCGAGATTAACCACTAATATCATATAATTAATTACTAAAAGATTAACTAATTATATTATTATATTGTTATATATGTACTAGATTTAAATATATGAATCATTTTCTTATTAATTGGTCATATATGCGTGATATATTATACTAACAAATTAAGTTATTTTCATTAATTATATATTACAATTTATATTATATTTAAAATTAAGTAGACATTGTTATATTATCATATAAAACAATTTATTTTTATTTTATTATAATTATTTAGATTGATGTGCTAGTTTTAAAAAATAATTTAGTAAAATTATATCACAACTATTTAGTTATGTAACAAAAAATTATGTCTTATTCAATGTTTTCAATTATCAACAAAATCACGTATTTTGTAATTTGTCACTAATATTTATTAACTATAATTTATAATTTATAAATAATTATTTTGTTATGATTAAAATTGAATATATATGTACATATAATTTTATATACACAAAAACAATAATATATATCATTTTTTTTCCATTATATACTACGGTACGGCATATGACGGTATACCTCGGTATTTGAAAAACTTATACCTTTACCTTACCGAAAAGTTCGGTACGGTATCATACCTTGCCAAAATTTCCGGTATACCATATATTCGGTATTTTACGGTATTTTTCGATACGGTATGCACGGTATACCGTTTTTTCGGTAAATTTTGACAGCCCTATATAAAGTACTCCATGTTGTATTATAAAAATTATTAAAGATTTAGTAGTTATTAGTTTAAAATTTATTTTTAATAACTTTTATTTTCTTTTATATTGTGTGACTAGTCATATGTGTGACTATCTAGCAAAACTCTTACAATAAATATTTAGGTGTATTTGATATTTAATTTCCTATCTGTATATTGACTCGACAACGTAATATGTTGGTGAGGTCAATTTCTTTAGATCCCACCTTTCTTTCAATTTTGTTAGTTAATGATCAATAAAATTTTAAAATTAACTCTCAATAGCTTATTTATATGTCGAAATTTGATGTGAAAATGCCAATTAAATTATTGGGGAGATATTTATCATTTGTCTTAGCCTGATTAACTAATTGTAATATAATTAAAAAAGACGATCAAAATCCAATTGCTAAATAAATTACTGCTCACTAGTGATTTTGATTGGCATAAAGTTGTAAAGCTTTTCCTGATTTGGTTTCCTATTTTCATATTCCACACTTCATTTCTCCAAGCAATTTTTAATGTATATACGTATATTTATTTATTTTAATTTTATATATTTTAATTTAATTTTGTTTAATACTATAAATTCGTCCCATTTAAATAAGATATATAATTATGTTTAACTAGTAATGTCAAGTTTAAATAATTTTGGATTGAAAAATTTATAAATAAAATAATAGTTTTTCAAAATTTTATTTTTTAAATGAATATTACTTATGATTTATCATAACAAAAAATTTATTTTTAATAAATATTAATTAAAATGAGAAATTTAATTGTGGAACATATGAAATATAAAAATGAGACACTAAATCTCATGTTCTTAATACAGGGATTAATAAATTACTTAATTTTAATATTGGATTTCTATATATATAATTATTTTACTCTGCTCACTACATAATACACACGATATACATTACTCGCATCAATTAATTAATTATCATTTTTATATTTTTATAATATATATTTCCATATGAATAATATTAATACTTAATTTATTTATTGAAAAAAGTAATTTCTTAAATAAACTGATACGATCCTAATCGAGATCGCATTGATAAAGAGCTCTTCGAGTGAGCTTTAACTCCATGAAAGAAGAGAGAACCTTGGAGAAGAGGAAATGTAGGGAGAAAGTCATATCCATTTCATTCATTTATTGATTAACATTTACAAGAAATGACATATATAAAGTAGATAGCTAATCCCTAATGGGTCTAACTCGCCTACGGGCCGATTAACATCGCAATACCCGATATAAATACTACGATCAAACTTAAGATATTAATCGTATCGGGTATTGCGATGTTAATCGGTCTGTAGACGAGTTATGCCCATTAATATCGTAAGATGACTATCGTAACTTGGATACCAAACATACCCTATATTTCCTCTTCTTTAAGATTCTCTCTTCTTTCATGGAGTTAAAGCTCACTCGAAGAGCTCTTTTTCGATACCATCTCGGTTAGTATCGTATCATAAACTCATGTGGCTATTGCCTATTAATTTCGAAATGATTGCACGAAATAATTACCTGGATTTATCAATTTAGATTTATACCAATACATAAACATTTCACAGTTGAGTAGTAAATCGAAGGGCTTTTATTTATTCTCATTTCTCAACTGAAGAAGTCAGGATATTTTTAATGTCCATAAATTCTTTTTGGGTCTCCAAATTAAAGCAACTTTTCTTTTACCATGCATTATTTATCAGCTTTACACAAAGTTGTACACCAAAGTCCAAAAAGCATATTTAAGCAAATAATTAATGTATGTATGTGCACCACGATTACTTGACATTCCCCACCTGCCTAAGTTTCAAACAAATACTAAAATTTTCACATTATTAGTTGAAATTTGAATCCTTAATTCACAGCCTTTTAACCCTTGCTACTTTCCAATATGAAAAATTAATCTTTTAACTATTTTAAGGCCTTCTAATAAATACTCTATTTTAGGCTCTGGATCCACCATTATTCTTCACTTTTAAGTACTCTGAACTGATGTTGAGAGTCTTGAGACATCTAAGTGCTGTTTGCACTTGTCCACATAATTTTAAAGTAATCCATAACCATTAATTAACTTGTACCTATTTTATTGGAACACATCAAAATCATGGTGTTGCTCATTTTCAAATCATGTCTTGTGCATCATATATAATGTTTTAAGGTATTTTTTCCAAGTATAATATTATCAATTTGCCCTTTATTTCACTTGATGAAATAATTAGTTAATTCGTGTTGGTTCTAAAAGAAACTCTATTTTAAGGTCGTCTAAGTGTTTCCTATATTGGTAAATCACATAACTTATGTATATACTGAAAGTGTATATACTGGACTCTCATCGTCGGAGGAGGGAGAAGTGGCCTACTTTGGTGTTGGCGTAACAATTGGATTGGCAGATGGTTTCTTGACAACCGGTGCTTTTCTTTTCTTGCTGGATGTTGCTTTCACATTCTTTTTCAACTTACTAAGTGGAATTTGGTCTTCCACTTCTTCAACGACTGGAGTGGCTGCCTCTACCACTTTCTCATCGTTCTTATTTGTGCCTGGAGTCTCCCCCTTAGCCATTTCACCCTCCACTGGGGTTTCAACCGCATCAGCGGGCTGTGCTGGAGTAGCGTCTAAAAGCTCCTCAGACGTGGGTGTCACCTCTTCATCCTCGCTCTCGTCAACAAGATTAAGGCATATTGGAGCACTTGGGTTTTGGATGCACTGCCCCCGTTTTGATTTGCGAGAACTAGTCCCTACCGCTTTCAAAGTCGCTGTCACCTTTTTTGATTTCTCCTTCCGCGCAATTGTCTTGCGCCGCTTTGGCCTCGGTTGAACCGGCGATTCTACCGGAGTTGGGGCAGCTTCTTGTTGAGGAATCTCCGGGTGATATTCCTCTTCGATAGGGTACCATGCTAAGGCGATGAGTGGGGTCGGAGTAGGAGTGGGTGCTGACGGAGTTGCGGTGGAGGGAGTTTCTGGCTCACCGGAGGAGGGTTTTTCTGCAGTATTTCGGTGGGATTTGCTCAGGGAGTGGCGTCGTCGTATTTTGCTCCTATGGGGAAGCTAACGAAGCTTGGAGCTTCTGGAACACAGCGGGGTTTGAAGTGCGGAGGTTGCGCATCATCTCGAACAAGTCAGCTTCAGAAGAGGCGACCATGGTTTGTTGAGAACGACGAAGGGGAGAGTGGAGAGAGGTTGAGGGATTTTTTGGTAGTTGGATATGAGAGAGAGTGTAAATGTCAATGGGGAAGGAAGAGTAGGAGTTTATGGTAATTGAGTGTAATAGGGAAGAGTGTGTTAAGGTGTTATGATGGTGCCTAAAAAACGTGAGGGAAGTGAGAGGTTAGACGGTTACCGATGGAGGCGCTGATGTTATGTGAGGTGAGGGTGAGTTTATGGGGTTTACATTTTGGAGGTTAGTGGAGGTATTGGGAGAGAAAAATTATGTTGAGATGGCAGTTACTAGAGCACGATATTCTACTAGGGTTTAAGAAAAAATAAATAATAAAACTCACAAAGTACCCATATATACCTTATGACATCCACAAAAATAGAGAGACAATTTTATTAATAGATAAAGAGACCAAAGCTTTTTGTAAAAACCAAAAAAAATATAAGTATAAAAACGTTTACCCCTTTTCAAGATTTTTCTCATTTTTCAGGACCCGTATGTTGTGTCAGCATCCACCCAACATTAGCTTTACTGTTGGGTTTTGAACGGTGGAAATAAGAACAATAGCAATGACAAGTA
>JAPKLX010000012.1:5163742-5174569 GCA_026898415.1 Leonotis leonurus
AAATACTTCAAGCTCAACTTCAGCTCATGTGATCACAACTCTCAACATTTACTTATCAAAATAATTTCATGCAAGAGTGCGGAACTATAAGAATTCAAGGGTGTTTTTGATAAGAGTGCCTCGTCGCAGCGAACGACGTGCACCTCGTCTCCACCCTTGAAAGCAATCGCAGTTAAACTATGTTGTAAGATAGCATCGTCGCATCGAGCCCCCAAACTACTTTAATTTTTCCCACACTTTTATAGACATGCAATGTCAAGCCTTTGCGGGGAAACGTGCTGTAAAAACAATCAGAGTCACACATTCAGTTGCATTTCACAAAGATAAGTAACTGTTGAAACAACAATGCAACAAACATTCTTAGGGTTTTACTCAAAAGCATATAGACCAAGTGATTTTCGTAAATTTACGAATTTCTCATGGTCTAAAGATTTTGTAAAAATATCAGCAATTTGTTTCTCGATTTTCACATACTCAAGCCTCAAAATCTCTTGCTCAACCAAATCTCTAATAAACTGGTGCCTAATGTCAATATGCAACTAGAGCAAACAAAATTTTGAAATTATTGAATGCCTCAGATTTTGGTGTATAGGACGTTCTGTGACCCAACTAGTCATACCATAAAAGTTCTTAATCTTATTAAATACAGGATGAATGATGGTTGCATAACCAATGTGGGACAAGTGTTACTCTCCATACATAGCCCCAAATACATAACTCCATTATTTAAGTGATTTACTTTAAACTATTATTTCTCACTCACCGGAAATCGATTTAGAAAAAAATAAATATAACATGGTCATTTACTCGAAATGTAGATTAACCTTAGATCACTTAATTATCTTAGAATTAAATGTCACGTAACTTAAAAATACGATCAAACTTCTTTTAACCCTCATATATATATATATATATATGTATGTAAAGGATTCCTACACAAATCACATATTAATTTCATAGTTAATAAGTTAAATATGGCAGTTTCTAAATATTAATTAATCGAAAACGGGAACAGCAGTGGCTGACTAAAGCTAATTACAGTAGGCAGAAGACAGACAAACACAGCAGGAACTTTAAAAAAGATTTGAAATACTTAGCGTTGCTCTTAAAGTTTATCTTCCTTTTCTTTTTAAATTAAATATATAGGACTTCGTAGACAATTTTTAATATTTTTAAATTTGCACGCCATCTTTTCACTTCAAAAAGTATTGAATTTTATATGTCAACGTTACATCATGTTATATATATCATACATGCACTATACATATTATAATAATTACAAAATGTAAATCGATCCGCAATATTGTTCTTGGAAACATATTTATTTAATAACATTAATTATAATGATAATTTACGATATTGCATGGTGTATATATCATTATTTTAATCTTAATTTTGAATCTTATAATCCAAATTTTTCATCTTATAATTCATGTAATCTTGTTCTTGATTACACAGACACATATTATGATTTGTGATACTATTTTGAATCATTATATAGTTTACAACCTCCATTTCAATATATTGTCACAACATTGATTTCTTTGTTAAATAATCTCATTAGTATATTTTATTATCACACAAAGTATTTCTTAATAAAGCTGTTAGTTAATCAATTTTTTTGTGCTTCTTATTGTAGTATGTTTCTAACTAATGTTCTTTTGTGGTAGAAATTATATGACTAAAACTAGAAGATAGGTGTTATGTGGTGGTCATCGAGGGTCGTGATTAACTATCCATTCTTATATAATTTTGAAATTTTATGAACGTTATAATATATTTTAAATAGTAATATAATTTATTTATTTTTGTTTATGTTTTAAACTTTTAAAATTCTTTTATGAATTAATTTACAATGAATAAGGACCAAGTAACTCGAAAATTTGGCTCCACCACTACTGGCAGGGCCTAGGTTTTTTCTTTAACAGTAAGAATAATTTCAAAGTATATATATACATGCATATAGGTCGATTTACAAGTAAAATAATTTAATAAATACAAACATGTCAATTAACAACAATTAATATTGTAAAGAAACTGACCCTGCCTAGAGTCACCGTACGATCCGAATGGAAATGAACCGGGCCGATAACCTTACTCAGGCCCCTACCCGGCCCGGATTCCTTCAATTATCTGAATTCTGACCCGTCCTGTCAATTAAATTTCTATACAGTTATTTTTTTAATTTAATTAATTAATGCTTTTTTTAATAATTTAAGTAATTTGTTTCGTACATGAGGAATATTTCGTTTTCAGAATAATTTACATTAATTTAAGTATGTTAGGTTACTATGTAATTAGTGCTTTAATATTGATGGACTGCTTTTGGAGTGGCCTAATCATTATGCCACCAATAAAAGAACAAAAGGGGAAACTCTGTTAGATAATTTAATCAAAAGTGGGACGAATCACACTAGAAAGTTTAGACTTGCTACTTTTCTACCCTTTATATATTCCCAATTAAGTGAAAGAGTAGAGGAAAAGAAGAAAGAAACCCATTAGAGAATTAATACCTCCCACTTTATTCAACTCCCTCCTTCCCGCTAAAAACGGCCACAAGTGAGTGGGCACGAAGATTAAAAAAGTAAAGTTTTGTATGTTAAAAAGTAGGAGAAATATATTTTAAAGGTAAAATTGTTTTCTTTTTAGAAAAGTGACCACTTTTAATGGGACAACCCAAAAAGAAAACATGGCCGCTTTTAGCGGGACAGAGAGAGTATTAGATAATTAACTCATAGGGGAGGTTTCTTGAGGGTCTCTTTTAAGATTAGTGTTCTTTAGGCATCAGAGTGTTTGGTTCTATAATATCACTCCCTCTATCAATTTGTAATTTAATTTTATCCGACACCTATATTAAAAGAGTAAATTGATTGAAGGTGTGTTTTGATTGAATGAAATTTGAATTTCATTCAATTTATTGTTATATTGAATTATGTGTATAAAAAAATGAAGTTTACTTAGTAAAAAAAATTCAATAATAATTTTATAGAACGGATCAAAATAAAAAACAAATGACAAATTTATGAACAGATGAAAAGTCCATTTATTAAAAGAGTGATAATATAAAATAGCCAAAAAGATTGTAAAAGATAAATAATAGCCACCAACATAATAATACTTAAATTCTAGTCATTTATAAATTTCTTGCACTAAAATACCCTTACAATTATATTTTAAATTTTTTAGTATGAATAATATGAATTGTATCGAATCGTACCATTCATGTGTGATACTTAATTTTATTAAACTGTATGTACGTATTAATCGTATGAATGAATATTATTAATACTTTTTATACCATTGGTACCATTCGTACAATTAAATTTAAGTAGAATGGTATTTATGGTAATTCACATTCAAAAATGGCTAGAATTTAAATAGTATTATGTTTGTGGCTATTATTTATCTTTTACTATCTTTTTTAGCTAGTTTGTATAATTAACTCTTATTAAAAAAGAAAAAAAAAATAGATAACATCAACTATGAGAGAAATATATATATCCTTCGAACGTCAAACCAACTTCGGAAAAATAAATGCATATCCAATCCCTTTAATAAAAAATGTTCAATTATTAGAAAATACTCCTTCGTTCATATATATATATATATCAAATATATATATCGATATAAGTTTTAATAATGTTTAAATTTGTATGAAAATATATATAATTAAGAGGTTGATACCCTAGTGATTATTATTTTAAAGTGAATATATATATTGAGTGAGTTTGAATCATACTTAAATTATTATTTTTAAGATTTATATGTATTAAGTTAAGTGAACATATGGTAATTAGAGTTTGAGAATCTGCTTATTATTAATAGGATTATAGGAATGCAAAAGTATTTTGTGAACAGTTTTGTAGTTTTGTGGGGAGGATAGTAATTTTTTTATCAATTATTTAAGCTAAAATTGGTGTTTCCATGCTCAAAGTCCAAAATTTTCTTGGTACCTGCATCCGGATTTAAATAAATAAAAAAAGAAATGGTAGAGATCCAGAGTTTGGATGTTAATATATGTTAGTGGTAAGAAGATTAAGTTGATAAATAAAATAGGAGGTGGAGGAGGTTTTATTATGCTAATAATAATAATAATAATAATAATAGAGTAGTATACAGTTATTTATTTACAGAGGAGAAAGGAGAAAGGAGAAATATGGATGATGAGATATTAGCGGAGTAGTGGAAGATGAATGAAGTCAAACCAAATCTGTTTGAAGACGTTAATGATGAGATCATGATACTCATCCGAATTTAGCGACAGATAGCAAGCCAGCAGTTCTTCCAATTCACTCGTCCTTCTTATATCGTTCTCCACTATCATCTCCACCATTGATTCTCTGAAATCCCTCCCTGGATCCTTCGACGCCTTCACCACCGCCATGCTCCGCTGCACACTCCTCCTCCGCCGCACACTCCCGATCCTCGGCGAGTTCACGCGCAGCCTCACCCCCGGAACCCTCCTCGTGCCGCCGTAATCCACTTTCACCGACACCGATGAGCTCCCGTACGCGTTCGTCTCCGACAACTCCGCGGCGCTGCGCTGAATCTTCGTCTCCGGCTGCGGCGGCTTCGTGATGATCGGCGCGAGTCGGCGGTGGCGATCGTCGTCGCAGCTGAGGTCGATTATGATGTCTTTACTTTTGTTAGTGCGGCACTTGCAGGGGCTCGACCACCCTCTGTCCGAGCCGTACTCTGTTAGCACAGAGTCCGGTTCCGACGAGGAGGTGTGATCATCGCATTCTTCTGGGGAAGGAGGGGAGACGGAATCGGCGGTGGCACGGCAGCTACAGGCGAGGTGGGTCGGCGGCGGCTGGGTTCTCCTGGTGCTCCGCCTCCTTCGAGAGGACTTACGCGGCGGTTGGGGGGCGGAGAGAGAGGGCTTGATAGGGGAATTATGAAGAGTGTGGTCTCGAGTGAAGTAGTAAGACTTTCGTTGAAGGGAGTGGTGGGGTTGGTTCTTGAATTGGGAGGGAGAAGGTAATGAAGAAGAAGAAGAAGAAGAAGGGTTATTCTTGTAGGTGGTGGTGGTGGTGGTGGTGTTTGAGGGGTTTAAGGTTTTGGGGAAGTTGGATCTGGGTTTGGTGCTCATGTCCTTCATCTTGTGGAACCAGGCGTTGGGAATCATGTCGGACAATCTGAATTTGTAATTCCCCATTAACTTCTTTTTTTTGCAGTACTTTAGTTTTGGGTGTAAGGAAAATAGAAAAAGAGAGAGGGGGAGAGAGGAGTTGGTTGTGAGAGTGAGGGAAGAAGATGATGGTCATGGATAAATAAATAGAAAGGTGGAGTATGGGCTCCACTTTTGAAGAAATTTCTTTGTGTCAAACTTGTACTATTATTATAGCTTATTTTCTTTAATTATTTTTTACCAACTTGGCTCTACTAGAGATAAAAAAGAACAAAGATAAAAATATAATTCTACCTCCCTCCATCAATATTTGTTACATTTTAACCCGACACATGTTTTAATATAATACTTTATCTTTGTGTAAAAGAGTGTAGTTCGTAGAGTTTGAGTCTTACTTGTTATTATTTAATTGAAGTGTGCGTGTTAGAAAATGAAAGTTTAAAGTATAACAAACATTGTTGAACGACCCAAAAATAAAATATGTAACAAATATTGGTGGACGGAGAGAGTATTTACTTTCTCTTTTGTTGTTCTCATTTACTTGGATAGCAATGGCAGACTCGTAAGAGCTGAGTTCAATGTATTAAGTTAAAAAAATACTCCAAATTTTGTTAATAACTCAAATTGATAGTATGGACGTTTACATAATAATTTGTAACGGTACCGATAAATTTATAATTTTATAACTATAAAAAAACATTTAAAATATATAATAGGGGCTTAAGCCCTCCCTTCCTACTGCATATGTCACTGTTTTTTTTTTAAACATGATTCATAAATATATTAATCTGCAAAGTCATATTTTACAAGATCAAGTAATCATGGAGGTACATCACTAGATTCACTACTCCACATCTGTGTGTTATTACAAGAGAGCGCATATGACGCAAGTTCGTGTGCTACTCTATTCGCTTCTCGATTAACATGGTTAATCGACACAACAAATTAATCCGCCACTGTTGGTTAGTCTTATAAATTAAGACTGTATTAGTCAATCCCCTAGCCTAGTTAAGGAACAAGTAAAATAATGTAAGCTGGATTTCTGTTGAGGTGAAAAAACCAACCATATACTCCCAAAAGAAGTTGGATTATTGAAAAATATTTCAAGATCGAAATATTACATATATTTTGTTTCTTTCAAATATTAATTTAATATGTTTTCGACGTCTCCTACACAAGGTGACGGTGGTGTTGTGACATTAATTATCGACCATTGAAGCACATAGTATATATTTCTTTTATTTCTTCTAAATTGATTACTCTTATTGCAGCTATGTATGTATGGTTTTGTCGTATTCAATATGGCCAGGATTAAAAAAAATGGCAATCATTTTCCATATTTATTCCACATTTCACTCGAATGGATCCAATTCTTTCTCTTTGTTATGTTTTTCGACAGAATTCGCAGTCACTATTTCGATGTGAATTGTTTTGGTCTTAATTTGGTGGTATTCAAGTTGTCAAATTTTAGTTTCACATATCATATAAATGTATACTGGAAAATAATCATATCAAATTGTAAATTGCACGTCACATTTAAAACACATTTCCAATTTTCAATAGTAACAACAAAAGGCTCGGATAAGTAAAGGTCGTTGTTCCAACAATATCCCGACTAATCTCTGTAATTAAAATATTCCATACTTACATGTGATTTAATTATTATTAATTAAATAAAAAAAATTGGGTTAATTAATTACCATGAGAAACGATATACTCCCTCTATTTTTTAATAATTGTCCAATTTTACTAAATCACACATACTAATAAAATGAAAATTTTACTTATATACCTTTTATTAAATAGCATAATAAATACATTCATACAAATAATATCAAATTCCAATAAGTACTAAATAAAGATAAAATTGAAAGATTGTTATAAATATACTCTAAAATTTTGAAATATGACACTTATTTAAAAACAAGAAAAAATGTGAAATAGGACACTTCAAAAAATATCGGAGGGAGTATACGATACTATATTGATATTTCGATCTTGATTAATGAAATATGAAGTACTAATGTCATAGTTGATTAAACCGGAAAATTTGCAGAACAACCTCAACAGTTTGAGATTAATTAAATATATTTATTTCTTAACAAATTATATAGTTTGAACATTTATTGATATTATTTAAACTTCATTACATTTTAGGAACAAGACATCACACCAAATATGAGTTAGTTATGATTAAAAAAATTGTTAAATGTACTGTGAGTTGAATAAAAAAAATAGCTTATATGTAAAAAATAAATAATGCATATTTATAAGGCACCGAGGAAAAAACCCAAAAAAGTGTATATTTGTAGCTGACTGTTTAACCTAAAAACGTGTGTCTAAATTATCGTAATTAAATGAGGCTTATAGTACGAAGTAAGCTGACCTTAAGTCGTATCTCAAGGAAGGCTTAGCAGAACTTTCTAATTTAAGTGCTACAGATTAAATATTTAGAGATCCTAAACATTCTATCCAAATGCAAATACGTAGATGACTAAAAGCAAGAACATATAAGTAAAATAATGATGGGAATTAGGAATTAAGATTCTAGGGTACGATATTCACGTAGATCATCACATGCTACAACTACTCATGCTTTAACTTGCTCATCTAGAGTTCTTAAGAGCTATCTAACTATGAACTTCCGTATTTAATAATTAGATCGTGACTACTATGACTTTTGCATTTAGCCACACAATTAAGAACTCAAGATAGCATAGGAATTCTCGATTATTACGTCACCGATCATAACTGAAGTTGATTGGACTTTGGTCCGACACAAGGTTCGTCTCTCAACCTCACCCTATGTCTACGGAATTGTAAAGGTGATCAATCAATACAATATGATAAACACAATCCAAACAACAAGCATAGAGTAACAATAAGCATCAACAATCCAAAAGAAATCAACCCTAGTGGAGATTCAACTATTTCAATCCATTCGTATAATCACAAGCAAGAAACTAAATACGAAACTCACTTTGATTACACTACTAGGTTGGAGAAGTCAATCTCCACCTTAATTCCTTCTTCCAAGGTGCAAAAATACAAGCAACCTACTTCTAAGAGAGAGTTCTAATGTTTTTCTATCGAGTTCTTACAAGATATGGGAGTTGCCCCTTGAAAATGGCCTGAAAAAGTCTTAAAAACCCGCTATTAACTGTCAGCCAGTGGCCGCTGCTGCAGCACAGGCCCAGCGACCGCTGGCCTGTGCAAAATATGAAATTTTTGAAAACACAGAATTGAAGCTCATCTCGATAGGAATCTGTAGCTGCAAACGAATCCAAATTTGGAGTTGTAACGAAAGAGAACGAGCCAAAACAAAATTATTGCGCAAGACGTAACAATTCTGCATATGGTCATGCTCTCGCGTTCTTTCTCTTCTCGTCTTTTGCCCGTAACTCCTAACAAGATCCCGACCGATTTTCTCGGCTTCGTTCGGCTTAGCATCTTCGGCATTTCCGACATCATTTAAGCTCCGATCAACTCCTCTTCTTGTCATCCTATATCCAACACAAGTGAAACAAAATCAGTATAAACACGAACTAAAGAGAGGCAAAATCAAATCAAACTAAAAAACTAAACATGAACTAAAAACACACCAAAAACAAGCTAAACACTGACCAATGGAATATATATTAGAACGAAAATGCTCATTCGCGGTGTGGTGTTCTATATTGATTAAATTCTAGTTTAATATTATTTAATATAAAATAATAAAAAATAAAAATTATAATAAATTGTATACTGATATAACATTGCTATACCAATCGTATACGAATGAATCTTCTTCTTGCCCTTTATGTGATAGAGCCGATGAGTCCATCAACCACTTATTTATCGAATGTCGGAATATGAGAGCTAGGTATTCAAGCTATCCTGTCCAACGTGGCCTCGATCTACTTCGTCTAATTCTGCAACCTTTTGAAAGGTAAAAAAAAAATAGACATGTATTGACTGCGATGAGAATGTATAGTGTGGATGATTTGGAAATATAAAAATGAAGAGATAGAGTGTTTGAGGAGATTAAATCTGTGATGTTGAGCTGAGTAGTTGGTAAGAAAGTCTGAAATAATGCATTCGAGCAACTTTTTAAGGTTTGGTGTATCAATTCTTTCCTTGTTGTCGAACTTGTATGTTGTATTAGTGGGCGGATCCCCTACTTGTGTGATGTGTTGATTTTTATGATCGATGGCATTTCTTATACCTTATATCAATAAATTTTCTTCTTCTTTCCTTTTTAAAGAAAAAAAAAAAGTAGTGTCCACCGTGGGAGGCTGGTGCTATCCAAAACTATAATTACAATCAATATATTTCTTCGTTGGTGCAAAAAGCCCATCTCTTCCAATCGATTCATAGAATAGAATTTTTGAACTCGAAATCAAGATTAATTTTCCCTATCAAACTTGATTATTTTTTTACAGCCCAGAAAGTGGAAGCTCCAATAATTTCAGAAAACATGAAATTCCAGCACTTGACTAGTAACATCAAATAAATCTGAGACGATTAAGAGTCAAAACAGTAACCAAATGAAGCAAAAAATGAAGCTAGTCCCATGCTAATTAGATGGCCTACATATTTTTCATGTCATCAAAACTGAGTCAGCACCAAATAATGAAGAGCAGAGGAAAGGAGACATAACAAAAGCATGTAAAAATCTGAGTGTAAGAACGTGCAAAATATAAAAGCATGCAGCGCAAGTTGGCTGTCCATCTTCATTATTCTCTTCGAAAATCCCCTTTTAGGGAAAGACAATTTAATGCTTCATTTTTATCTGCCAAAACAAATACTGCATCTTTGCTTTTCTTGGCAACCTACATGCCTACTGCATTGTTTTGTGGTAGGGTTTAATTTTTTTTTCTCCTAAGGCAACGAATGACATTTCTCTGTCACCTTTTCTACTCCCTTCCCTTCCCTTCCCTTCCCTTCCCTTCCATTCCCTTCCCTTTGATATATAATGGGAAATTACGTAATCATATATAGTACAAACACAACCCCCTCACTTATATACTTTCATTCAAATCTCAATCGAGTGCTTCCTCGCATTCTTTTATTTTTTAAAAATGTTTTAGTTAGGAAATGTTGTTAGTGTTAGTAAAAGTGGAAAGAATTGTATGTTGGAAATAGTATTACGTGTCGACCATGGCCTACTTGTTAGTGATGATTGTTCGAGCTTAAATTTCCGAGGTGAGATGTACGATGAGTAGAAAGTAATAACACAAGATTTACGTGGTTCGATCTTTTAAATAGATTTACGTCCACGGGGAGAAGAGAGCTTTTGTATTATGAATGCTTGAGAGCTTGAAAGTACAAATTACAGAATGTCTGAATGGCCCTTTAATCTAGCTATTTATAGATAACATAGAGGCGGTTTACAACAAGTGGGCCGCAGTAACTGGGCTTCTGGGCTTTTGGGCCTAGCTGCTGGGCTCTATCCTATCACATCCCCCCAAAAGAAGATCATCGACAAGGTGAAGATCTTGACGAGGTCGATGTGATTGCCGAGCTTCTTTCTGCAGACGAGGTCGAAGTACGAGTAGCCACTTTGTCTAAGGACGAAGTTTAAGGCTGTCAAGTGGCTACTTCGTCTAAGGACGAAGTTGGGGCTTTTAAACAGCCACTTCGTCTAAGGACGAAGTTTTGGCTTTACCACTTCGTCTAAGGACGAAGTTTTGGCTTTGATGTAGCCACTTCGT
>JAPKLX010000012.1:5174579-5239471 GCA_026898415.1 Leonotis leonurus
GAAGTTTTGGCTTTGCCACTTCGTCTAAGGACGAAGTTTTGGCTTTGCCACTTCGTCTAAGGATGAAGTTTTGGCTTTGAAGTAGCCATTTCGTCTAAGGACGAAGTTTTGGCTTTCAAGTGACTACTTCGTCTAAGGACGAAGTTAAAGCCTAAGTGACGAAGTGACTTCTGGGCTGCTGTGCCGAGGTGATGAGGTGACCTCTGGGCTGCTGCGCCGAGGTGACGAGGTGACCTCTGGGCTGCTGCGCCGAGGTGACGAGGTGACCTCTGGCTGCTGTGCCGAGGTGACGAGGTGACCTCTGGGCTGCCTGCTGTGCCGAGGTGACCTCTGGGCTGCCTGCTGTGCCGAGGTGACAAGGTGACCTCTGGGCTGCTGTGCCGAGGTGACGAGGTGACCTCTGGGCTGCTGTGCAGAGGTGACGAGGTGACCTCTGGACTGCCGTGCCGAGGTGACGAGGGTGACCTCTGGGCTGCCGTGCCGAGGTGACGAGGTGACCTCTGGGCTGCCGTGCCGAGGTGACGAGGTGACCTCTGGGCTACCGTGCCGAGGTGACGAGGTGACCTCGTCAGAAGTTTGGCACTTCGGCACTTCTCCAACCATAGCTAACGAAGCTTGATCTGCATCTTCTGCTTTCCTATAATTTCACCATCGTATTTTTACTCGGAAAACGTTGATCGATTTCACAAAATTTATAACGTTTCCCACAGACGGCGCCAGTGTTCGAGCTTAAATTTCCGAGGTGAGATGTACGATGAGTAGAAAGTAATAACACAAGATTTACGTGGTTCGATCTTTTAAATAGATCTACGTCCACGGGGAGAAGAGAGCTTTTGTATTATGAATGCTTGAGAGCTTGAAAGTACAAATTACAGAATGTCTGAATGACCCTTTAATCTAGCTATTTATAGATAACATAGATGCGGTTTACAACAAGTGGGCCGCAGTAACTGGGCTTCTGAGCTTTTGGGCCTAGCTGTTGGGCTCTATCCTATCAATGATCATCCACAGTATTCCATTGTTTTTTTTTTACTTTTCACACAATACCAGTATAGAATAATAAAGGCCTTTTCACTTTATTCCCCTTGATGAAAAATATTATTTGAAGAGACCTTTGTACAAGTATATTCCATTTTCATTTTATTTGTTAAATATCTTGAAATAATTTTATGAATAAAATCTAGTGGATGATGACGTGTGGGTAAAAAAACGTCAAAATTTTCCACGGGTCATGACTAGTGGTGTAGATGTTACGATGGTTATATATAGATATATAGATATATATATATATATATGCAGTGTGCTTTAATGTAATTAATAATTAACGTGACAAACTAGAATGAGTATCCAAGGTTTGGAAATTGGAAAGGAAGCAACCAAAAACAATTACAACAAGAAGAACGGTAGTAAATATTGATGTGGAGATTCCTCGGAATCTGCCAAAGAATGACAGAAGAAATATGAAATACTTCAATTAATTAAAACAACACATAAATTAACACCTTCTCTCTCTACTCTATCCGACAAAATAAACAAAAACAACGTCATCAAATTAAACGTAAACGAAAAAAATATAAGAAGTTCCGTGCTGCATGTGAATTCTCTGCATTTAATTCTGTAAAACAATTAAATTGGAAATATTAGTATATTAGGTCTTGTAAATGAGTTACGAAGTTATAGATTAAACCCAGATTGGTGAAATTCAAGGTAGGGTTCAACTTTAAATATCTATTTATCTAAAAAAGTACCACTCGAATGTGCATGGTACCACATAATCGAACTCCAACGGATTTCTAGCAAACGGCGACAAATTATAGTAAAGAATTTGGACAAGTAATTAATTTAATGGATTGAGGTTTGTCATAAACCTCAATGGTCCCCTCAAATGATGATGAATGCATATATTGTATTATTGTGAATCAAACAATACATGCAAGTATGATGTGTGGGTTTAGTTTTACGCTAGCTAGACAATATATAGTGATTGGTTAGACTATAATGAAATGTGACCTAAAATTGATAGGAGGATGAAGACTACACATTACATTAGTTGCAGTGGGCTAAATATGGCCCAACTCATTTTGGACTAGATGCTTTCTTTTTTTCTCAACTCACGACTCACGAGATTTCTATATTGGTCGACTCACTGTTGTTCAAATTAATCACGATTGTATTTTGTATTTTTGATCAGAAATTAATCACGATTGTGTCGTATATTATGTTTTATACGTGATTAAGATTTTCGGAAAGACAGAGACCGATATGTTTAAAATTGTTGTGTAAGTTCTTGGTGCCTAATTCAAAGTGAGTTTTGAGAAATAATCCCAGAAATTAGTTCAACATATCTAGTCTAATTAAACCACATGCAATTTCTGATGGAATATTCTAAAACTAAGTACAAGACCAAATAAGGATCAAGTATGATATCAGCCATCTTAGTTTTGGCCACTCATATTGAATCCATTTTGTTAATGAATTTGAAATTGGAAATAAGAACAAATGAATCTATGAAAGAACAAAAAAACCCAAAAAGAAAGAAAGAGGTACAAACAATTAGGCGGGCAGTACAATCCTGGAGGAGATATCCAGAGTTGTAGCGGAGTGCTGAGTGCTGAAATGCTCTCCGATTAGCCCCGCCGCCCATCTCCTCAATATCCTTAGCAGCGTCGCTGCCTTCCGCCGCGCCCTCCCCGTCCCCGCCCCCATTATTTCCCAAACTACCCTCTCAATCCCGTTTATCGCCGCTAGCTCCGCCACCATCTCCGACCCCCCTTTCCGGCATATGTTCACCAGCGTCGCCGCCGCACTCTCCCTCGCCCTATCAGAGCCGTCTCTCAACACCACCGTGAGTTTCTTCATCATATTCCCGTGGTACGCCGCCGAGATCGCCATCAAACCGCCGCGCTTCACCACTAATTCGAGAACCGCCACCGCCTCCTCCACCATCGACTCCATCACCTCTCCCACCATGTCCATCACCCCTCCCTCCACCAATTTCGCAACCGCTTCCCTGTCCCCGGCCAGATTCAAAATCGCCACCATGGCATCCCTCCTCGGATTCGCAGGGCCTTCCCTCGCCAAATCGAGCAATGCCTTCACGACACGTGTCTTCCTCCCCAGCTTCTTCCGGTACCCATGCACCCCAGTGAGGCTGAAGATGGTCGCCGCCGCATTCCCCTTCGACTCCCACGTTGAGCCGGACCTTAACACCTCGATGACGCCGTTGAGAACGCCGTCCGTCTCCATTATCCTCGCCTTGTTCGCTTCCAGAATCGAGAGATTGAGAATTGTTGTTACGGCGTTGATTTGGAGGCTCGGATTCTCCGAGCTCAAAAACTTGACAAGCAACGGCAGCGCTCCGGCGTCGGCGATGCAATTCCGGCTATCGGAATCCGTCTTCGCGAGAACGCGAAGCTCGTATACCAAACGGTTGATCACCTCCGCCGCCTGCGACGACGCCGTCAGTTTGTTGACGAGGAACGAAACGGTCATCTTAATCGCTTCCAACGCCGTTTTATTCAAAGCGACGCCGTTAGGTCTGACGTTAACTTCCGTTGACTCGAATGGGATCCTCTGCTCACGGCACCACATTGCTATCAAGTTCTTCAACGACAGATTTGGGATAAGCTGCGTGTGGGCCAGAGCCTGACCTGTTTTGGGACACGTGGCATGTCCCGATTCGATCCAGAGCGCGATGGAGGAGCGGTCGTATGTTTGTCCCGTGGAGACCACCACAGGGTCGCGCATCAAATCGAGGGAGATCGGGCAACGGAAATCCGCCGGGATATTCGCCTCCGCCGCCGATTTCTGCCGCCTCGTGCTCTTTCGCGGCGTGGAGGCGCCGTGCAGTACGCACTTCGCGTACCGCACGAGCCCGATCAGCGCGATTAAGTCCGCCTTCGATTTATCGTCGTCTTGATTCTGGACTTCGTCTTCGAGATTCTCGATTTCGTTGCTGCAACTCGCAGAGTCGGACAAATCCAATCGTTCGAAAATCTCCCGCAGATTGGAGTGATCGGGAACGATTTCTCGTTTGATATTCTCCAGCATTTTGAGAACTTGTGCTCTCAGATATTCGTCGCCGGCGTCGACGGAATCTGCAGTCTTTTCCAAGCACTGCTTCTTAATCAAATTGAGCAATTCCTCCACGTCTTCGCTCAAATTGAGCTCTCGCGCGGGGAAGATATCCAGCAGCGTGGATAATTCGACGATCAAATGATGAAAGGAGCTCGAAATCGAAGGAGTTTGCATCAAAAGCCACATTTTACTGCAGGAGGAACAGTCTTCTAATAGTACCTTAATTCTTTGCAAAACTATGTACAACTCTTCGTAGCACAGAGCAGCAGATGGCGGGGAAATAATCACCGGATTCCGTACAAGCTCCTCAAAAAGCACCGAAATCAGCCTCGATTTTCTGATTACCGACTCAGAATTTCTCTTGAGAAGAACTCTCAACGGCTGCAGCGACGAAACCTCCTGCGATAGAACAAACAGGGACTGCAGGAGCTTCTGATCGCACAAGTTCGGCGATACAAACGCTCCTAACGACGGCCGCCGTTTCCTCGCCGGAAAAGCCTCATCCAACACCGCCATCAAACACCGCAAAATCACAAAAAAAAATAAAAATACAAGAATTAGTAAGAAATCTAAAAATTTCTTCAACCGATCGACTTAGCAATGAATTATGGATGTCTGTATAATTGCAGGAACGGAATTTGTTGAGACTTTTGATGGAAGGAAACTGAATGGAACTTAAGAATGAAAGGTATGAGCTGTGAAATGTGAAAGTGGACCAAACGTAGATGCTTCGGCTAAAGTTTACTTTCTAAGGGAAAAATAAAACGTATAAAACGGCACCAACTAATTATTATTAGTGACGCCAGATTACATAATAATCAGACAGATTGGGTAGTTAGATGTATACTAATTCATCCAATAATGACTTTTTCTTTTGTGGATTGGGTATTAAATAAATAAATCATTCAAAATATGGATAAAATAGTCTGGTTTTTCTAACATTTTTATTAATAATCTTATTCAGACAGATTGAGAAGATGGCGGGAGCGTTTGGCACGACTCTAATTAAGTCGATGACAACAAAGCTTTAGTTGGGAATTGGGATAGATAACACATAAATTTTGAGGAATTCAAAATAACTGTGCCACAACCACACACAGCCGCTGTAAGACGGCAGGTGGCCCCACGCTCAACGCCACGTGTTTAATTACTCCTTTTTTATTTTTATTTTCCATTCTAATTTTCGACCAAAAAATTCAAATAATTGAGGATGAGTAATTTGCAACAATTTAATTAATATCTCATTATTATGTCACAGCATAATGGAAGTGGGTGTTGATTGTAATGTATTTGACCCATCCCTAATAAATGCCTTTTGTATGTATAGATATATTATATATATGGTGGAAATGATAAAATGTGTATGAGTTGGTTGAGTACGTGGGTGGATAACAGCCAATATGGTTGGCAATTCCACAGACCTGTTCTGTTCGCATATAAATTGATATAACTAACATTACAATGATTATATCAGCAAAATATTGAGTTGATAATAGAGTAGATAGGTGTATTGAATTTTAGAAGCTGGTCCTTGTTCTTATCCTGGCTTGGTGGCTTCTTGTTCTTTGTTTTTTCTTTTCAATTAATTATATATTTATTGCAAAATGCAAAGCAAAGCATATATTTCTATTTAGGACAAAGTCTTCCTTTCGGCGGCTGAGTTTCAAAGAATGTTCGCCCTTTTATTGCATTGCATCGCATGGGAATAATTAATATCATGAATTGAATTACGCGTAAACCAGCACAAAAGCATACTCATTTTCTTGTTGATGAGATCAAACACAATATCCAACAAACTTAGATTAATATATATAGATGCATGTTGTATGCATTATGTTCGATTTTGTAATATTCCAACTCCATCGTTAAAACGTAAATTTAAAGAATGGTGTGTTCGTGTGTTAAAAATGGAGAGAGTTCATGCTAGAGATCGACACCCTTGTAAGTTTTTGATCTAAACGTAAGAAATGAGAAAAATAATAAATATCAACTATTTATTTAAATAAATCAATGGTTAAAATTCCATTTACAAATTAACTTTCACATTTTTAAAATAAATAAAATTTTATATTAAATTCAATTAATTTCAACCATTAATTCTATATAAATAGAGAATCTAGATCATTTCTTACGTATTATTTATTTTTTATATGGACGTAACCTTATATATATATATAAATAAAGTTCATATTAAAATATTTTAAATTATTCTTATAAGCTAGCACTTAATACTAGATTGGTCTGAAATTCATTTCCACCAAAAAACTAGTACTCCCTTAGTTCTATAAAACTTGACACATTTCTTTTATTGGGATGTCCCACTAAACTCGACACATTCTAAAAATAGTAAAAATTATCATTTCAAAAAAATGTAGACCTACCATCTTTATCACTATTACATTACTTTATACAATCTCTTTAATAACCGTTCCGAAAAAAAAATCTGTCATGTTTAGTGGGACGGAGGGAGTACTCTCTCTATCCACCAATATCGTTAACGTTTTGTCATTTTAGTCCGTCCACCAATATTGTTAACACTTTAAACTTACCATTTATAGTAAGTGAGCTCACATCATTCAATAAACACAATTCAATAAAAAATAATAAAGAATGTGAGACCCAAACTCCACTCAATACACACACTTCAATTAAAAATTAATAACAAGTGGGTCACAAACTCCACTTACTACATTTTTATATAAAGTTAAAATATTACATTAAAACTTGTATCGGTTCAAAATGGTAACCACACACGAAGGAAGTAGTATATGGGAGTAGTATATATAGTCTACCTAGCATGAATTAGTAAATTTATGTCTTTATATAATTTTCTAGCGGAAAAATGAATGTAAAGAAGTGAGTTGTGTTTGTGTGATCAGTGGATTTTGGCATTTTCGGACATGCATGTTCTATTTTTTTGTTGGGTCTATTGTATGGTCCTAGAATTTTAGTATTTGACATTTCAATTTGTTTTCCTGAATGAGGTCGGTCAAGAAATGAGTTCAATTGTTAGTTAAAAATACTTGAACTAGTCCAAAATTTTGCATAATACGGAAATGGATAGACCTCCTCTTAACTAATCATAATGACTTTGTCGCCTAACATTTTATAGTATTTGTAAATTTCGTCACAAAACAACAATGGAAGGCCAAAAGAGCAAATCTTGGATTTTCACAAGTTATTAATTTTATAGTCAACCTTTTGAGTCTTTGACCTAGTTTTTATGTAGTAGTTATGTTGATGAAGTTGAATTTGGAGTAGATATATATATATATATATATATATATATATATTCGCGAAAACAAGGTTTTGTGTAATTCAATTCCATAAAATTAAAGTACCCATCACGATCCCACAAAGTAAACGAAAACTTAATATAATACTCAAATTTGATCAATTTAATTCATTAGTATCAATGCACTCTGAGATTGAATAAATAATAATGAGGCTAAAGTTAAAGTCACTCTTCAATGAACATAAAAACAAGGTTTTAATATTGTTGACATCTTCGTTTAGCACGCAGATCAAGCACTCTTTACAAATGAGTATTAGTATATAATTGTTTGTGTATTAAGACAAGTTATTTATGGTTTTGATTTATAAATACTTATAAATTTAATTACGGATTTTTTAAATAAGTATCTTTTAATTACAATTTTTAATTAATCTGAAATTTTAATTATCAACGAATTTGAAAATTTTATTGCATGACACAAATTTTAATTAATTTGGTGGTTTCGTTGTGAACCTAATTGGTTACTTCCAATTACGTAAATCAATAGTTCAAACCGCACTCAAAGGTAGGACATTTCCCATTTTTATAGGAACTTATGTACCAGAAACAATGGTATCTCCAATTATAGCACCTTTGGGATGTAAAATATATCTCTTCTCACCATCAACATAGTGTATGAGACAAATGTATGCATTTCGATTAGGGTCGTATTCTATGGTTACAATTCTACCATATATGTCTTTTTCATTCCGTCGAAAATCTATTTTACGGTAGTGGGTAAAATTCTTGCTACTCTAATAGGCCCAACAAAGTCAAATATGTAAGCTTGATAAAGTGTACCTCATTCACAAATCGACCCAACCGACTTATTATAGCAAAAAGTTCACAAATGCAGTAAGCAATATGAGTCTATATACTGCTCAACTAGCCCAACATGTATGTCAAAACTTTATCTACATAGTCAATAATGACTCTCGCTACCAAATGGAGTCGGTTGAACCAAATCGCGAATATCGTAACCAACTATATTCAGGATAAGCAGGAAGATATGCATGATCAGGTAAGTTGATAAACCCTATGGGATGAAGAGTCGCCCTATATAAACTAAACGTAAATACTCGATTGGATATTCTCTCTCACACACTCACACTCTCGCCTACTTCACTTCACGATCATACTACTATCATCTTTTTTGTCATCCCCACACCCAACCGGCGCATGTCAATTTTGATCGAACCGACCGACGCGACCAGTTGATTAGTATCAATACCTCCTACACTCTTATTTTATAGTCTATTATCACTGTAAATATAATTTCTATCTATTATTATATCAATCGTACTGACTTGAGCGTATGAGGTTTATTTAGGGGTGTGCAAGAACCGAACCGAATAAACTGATCGAACCGATAGGTTTTGGTTGGTTCCGGTTAGGTTTTTATTTTAATCGGTTTGCGGTTCGGTTTCAAAATTTTAGAACCACTAGGTTTCGATTCGGTTTGCGGTTTTGGATTTTATGTTCGGTCGGAAATCGAACCGACCGAAAATATTAAATATATAATTATATAATATATTTATACTTGAAAAAATATAAATATTAAATAATATTGATTATATTAGGATTCAGATTGTGTATTGATAATGTTCCCATGTTGAGTTCGGTTCAAACCGATCTGAAACAAATCAGTTTTGATCGGTCGGTTTTCGGTTCGGTTCTTGGATTCACTTCAGTCGGTTCGGTTGGGTTCTCTCTTTTTGTATGCGGTTAATTCTTGGACTAGGTAAGCATGGTATGGTGAACTAACTATATTGCATACTTGTCTCTTGGTTTGTGTTTCCTGAAATAGGCATGGAGTCCTAGTTAAATGTACATAATGGTACCACTTGTTATCTGAACATGTTTTACTATGTGTGTGTTTGGATGCCATGCCCATGGCTGTTCGTGGGAATTAGATATGTACAGAACTACAGATAGCGCTTTTAGTAATGCTTATAAGCATTATTTGTGCAATTAGTGATAAATTATTGAATGCCACATTTATTTTGGGCTTCTCTCGTTCTATTGATGGTTGATTAAGAGTTCAAAGTTGGGGACAAGTCACAAGAGAAAAGGCCCTATTAACTGGTGTTTTGATGAATCATTTGCTTGTTCTAAATGAATTCATGGCGGGATCTGATTTTGGGGCCTCTATATGTCATGGTCGGCCACTCACTCTAGATGCTGATAGAAATTACTTAAGGCTTTAACTGTGGTTGAAATTCAGCTAAAACTTGCCTTATTTATTTGCCCATAAAATGTTAAATGTGTGATTGGATGAAATTAATTATATTACATTTGAAAAGTAAGACTGGGTGTTGATTATTGTTCCTCCATTTGATTTGCAGAAAGGACTAGAAGGTGGCGGATTCTCGAGAAAGTATTGGAGGCCTCTACTCTGCACCAGATGTACAGTCTCTTTGGTCATATGAATGAATAGATATGGAAAAAAAAGGAAAAGAAACAGATGGAAAATCTTGAATTCCTCCTCCACTGTTGTGAAGAGGGAGGGAGGGAGATGGGATAAGCTTCTTTTCTGGGAGATAGATACATCTTATATAATTGGTCCTTGCATCATTTGATACATGTGGATTAATTAGGAAATTGAGGAGTTTGGTGTTTGAGAAAAATATAATACTCTTGATTTGGTTGTCTTCTACATTACATGGAGTAATTTGGTGGGTTTCTGGAGCCTGGATGTATATTTTGATCATATTGAAGATTTAATTAACAGCAATTTTCATGCACAATGTATGAGCATTTGATACCTAACTGAACTAAATTGATGGGTCATCTTTTATTAAGTGTTATAATATTATTATTATTAGTATTAGAGATATTATTTCCTAGTATAGCATAGCTTTAGTTATCTATAAATATGTACTTTATTGATTAATACACGATTTTATTCTCTAATTATACAATTCAACATGGTACCAGAGCTCTATGTTCTAGGGTTAGCCATTAGGGATCCCAATTTCGAAAATTAGGGTTTGAGTTCTCCAATTTTGAAAATTAGGGTTCCCAATTTTTGAAACCTAGGGTTCAGCACAGTTGGAGTGTGCAGCCACCCATTTCGTCTCCGCTTCGAATCAGCCGTCACCTCAGCCCCCACCCAAAGCGCCACTTCCCGGCGCACCTATGACCACCACTCCAGCGCCGTTCTCCGGCGCGTGCACAGCGGAGCAGAGTCGCGAAGGTTGCGCGACTTTTCTGCCCAGATTCTGCCCAGATTCTGTCCAGATTTCACGGCGCCGTGGATTCCTCCATCTACAGCCACCGTCCGAACACACTGCCAGTCCAGGGGTGGGTCTTCGCCACACTCCCGCGCACCTCTAGTAAAATTCCGGTGGCCGGAGTCGGCGCGTGGAGCCCACACGCGCTTCGGCAGTCAGCGCGTGCACAGATTTCGCCCGGAGACTGCAATCTGTAGTCTCTTCAATTTTGCCACTTCCTCGACGTGTTCTTGGTATCTTTTCAACCTATTTTTCGATCTGCATCGTGTCGATGCGAGATTTGTTGGAGATTTTTTTTGGATTATTTGGTGTATTTGGTTCTCCGGTTTTGATTTATAAGTTGCTTCCGATTGAATATTGATATGGATACATCAACTAAATCTCTGGAAGTTCGATCTAGTGAAGTGGTGTCTATGGTGTCTCGAATTACAAAACATAAGTTGTCTGCTCATAATTATATGGATTGGCGTGAAACTATTGAACTTTATTTTCTTAGTATTTCCATGGATCATCACATTACTGACGACAATCCATTTGACGAAACTAAATCAAAGGCTTGGCTTCTAGAAGATGCTCGTTTATTTTTGCAGATACGAAACTCGATTGACAGTTCATTCATTGGTCTTGTTACTCACTGCAAGACCGTTAAGAGTCTTTTGACATAGCTTAACTTTCTTTACTCCAGTAAGAAGAATGTGAATCGCATGTATGAGGTGTGTCAGACATTTTATAGGCCTGATAAAGGCGAGAGGTCTCTCATAGACTATTTTATGGCTTTCAAGAAGACTTATGAAGAATTGAATGCACTGCTTCCCTTCAATTCAGATGTTCGGGTACAACGGGATCAGAGGGAGAAGATGAATGTTATGAGTTTCTTGGCTGGTCTTCCATCTGATTTTGAGACTGGCAAGTCTCAGGTTCTCTCTGATGCTGAAATTACATCCCTGGATGAAGTATTCAGTCGACTCATCCGCACCGAGCGTTCCACTATTGCTTCCTCCCTACAACACAACAGTGCCTTACTTGGTCGAGCGCCGAATTCGGCTTCTGGAAAGCCTCCATACAAGTCCGGTGGTTCTAAGAACCCGTCCGGCCAAGGTCCACAATGGCATGAAAGTGCTGAGTGTCGTTATTGCCATGATATTAGGCATATCAAACGCAATTGTCCGTGTCTCCGTACCAAGAAATCTCATCCATCTGCCCACATTGCTGATAGAAGCAACGCGGTCCTTCGAGTGATTCTGTCACCCTCTCTGCTACGGAGTATGCAAAGTATGTGCAATATCAGGAGCATATGTCTACTCCTACCACCGTACTTGCTGATTCAAGTAACCCTACTGCCTGTGTTGTTTCTTCATCAACCAAGTGGGTCATTGATTCGGGTGCTACAGATCACATGACAGATAATCCTAATTTGTTTTCGTCCTTTCAATCCCACCAGAATATAAACCATGTTACCCTTGCTGATGGTTCACAATCTGTTGTTAGTGGATCTGGCACAGTCCATCCCACCCCTTCACTATCGTTATCTTCCGTTCTTAGCCTTCCCCAGCTTTCGTTTAATTTGTTATCTGTTAGCAAACTTACACGTCACATGAATTGTAGTGCCTCATTCTTTCCCGATTATTGTTTGTTTCAGGATCTTACGACGAAACAGATTATTGGTAAAGGACATGAATCAGGTTTCCCCTACATTCTTGATACACAATCATCCTCTTCTGTAGCCTGTGCCGGAGCTGTCTCTCCTATGGATGCATATTGTTGTTTGGATCATCCTTCTCTTCCGTTGCTCAAGAAATTGTGTCCTCAATTTTCTGGGTTATCTTCGTTAGATTGTGAGTCGTGTCATTTTGCTAAACATCATCGTGTTAGTTTGAGTCCTCAAGTCAATAAATGAGCTGATGCTCCCTTTCGGTTAGTTCATTCTGATGTTTGGGGTCCTTGTCCTGTTATATCTAAAACTGACTTTCGATACTTTGTTACTTTTGTTGATGATCATTCTCGTATGACATGGCTTTATTTAATGAAAAACCGTTCTGAGTTGTTTACTCATTTTTCTGCCTTCTGTGCTGAAATTCAAACTCAATTTCACGTGCCTGTCAAAATATTGAGAAGTGATAATGCCAAAGAATATTTGTCTGCACAGTTTCACTTTTATATGAGGTCAAATGGCATTCTACATCAAACCTCTTGTGTTGACACGCCCGCTCAAAATGGCATTGCTGAAAGAAAAAATATACATCTTTTTGAAACCGCCCGAGCCTTATTGTTTGCCATTAAATTTTCAAAGCCCTTTTGGGCTGATGTTGTGTCTACTGCTTGCTTTCTTATTAACCGTATGCCATCGTCTGTTCTGTCTGGTTGGTCTCCCTTTCATGTTCTCTTTCCTTCTAGGTCATATACCCGATTGAACCTAAGGTATTTGGAAGCACTTGTTTTGTGCGTGATGTTCGTCCTTCTGTTACTAAACTCGATCTCAAGTCTGTGAAGTGTATCTTCCTGGGGTATTCTCGTGTCCAGAAAGGGTATCGATGTTATTGTCCCACTTTGAACAAGTATCTTGTG
Organism: Leonotis leonurus; assembly: GCA_026898415.1. Classification (NCBI taxonomy): domain Eukaryota; kingdom Viridiplantae; phylum Streptophyta; class Magnoliopsida; order Lamiales; family Lamiaceae; genus Leonotis; species Leonotis leonurus. Next base: position 5,187,729 of record JAPKLX010000012.1, read on the forward strand.
TCGACAGATGTCTCGTTTCTCGAACATACACCATTCACTTCAGACTCCACTTCTCCACCTGAGCTTGAGAGCTGTGATTTCCTGATCTACAATATTATCTCGCCTCTTGAGCCTTTATCTCTCTCTGATGTGCCTCGTCCTCCTATCGTTCATCACTATACCCGTCGTCCATCCGCTCTGGCTCCTGATAACGTGATCCCTCCTCCGACTGATTCGGGTCCTGATGAACCAATAGTTCCGTCGTCTGATCCTGCACCAACCGATGAATTTCCCATTGCTCTTCGAAAAGGTAAGCGTTCCTGCACTTACCCTATTTCTTCATTTGTGTCATATGATCACTTATCTTCGTCCTCCCAAGCTTTTGTCTCGACCCTTGCATATGTTCCTAAATCTATCCCCGAAGCACTAGCTCACTCTGGTTGGAAGGATGCTATGATAGAGGAGATAAATGCTCTAGAAGCTAAAGGTACTTGGAAATTGGTCGACCTACCGGCTAGTAAACGTCCAATTGGATGCAAATGGGTGTTTACTGTTAAAGTTAATCCTGATGGATCTGTTGCTCGACTGAAAGCTCGTTTGGTTGCAAAAGGATATGCTTAGATTTATGGCGTTGACTACTCTGAGACATTCTCTCCTGTAACACCCCGTCAAAGGGGCTTATGCGGATTAACAATTAAATGTATAAATAAAAGAGATTCAAAATAACATCTTGATTAAGAACAAAATGGCCAGGAGCTTGGCACGCTGATTACCCACGAGATCAATGTATGAAGACATTGGTTCGTGAAAGATACACAAAAGAGTCAATATTTACATGGTTTGAAAATGAAAAGTAACAAGAGTTGGTCTAAACTCGTACAACAACGAGAGTATATGACATAGGGTTCTCAAAAAGGAGGCGTTCAAACAAAGTTTAATCAGAATAGATACAGACGGGCCCACCTCATAGCCAACTCCGCTGTTTTGTATTAACCTGCAAAATATTTGAAAAGATATTTGGGCTGAGCACTATTGTACTCGGTGGATTTCATAACCCGAGTTATCAGTGAAAAAAAAATTTCATTGATTAACGAATTATGCATTTTTTTCATGCATTTAGGCCCATAATTATTCTCGCTACAAGGGTAAGAATTATCCCAAGTAACGCTTACTTATTAGCATGGGAACCTGGCGGAGTTCACCAAGCTAGACTATGTGCACAACCCTGGCCGATCGAAAGCACCAAGGCACAATTGTTGGCATCGTCCCAACGGAAATTCCCATACAACGTAGTGAGTTCGGATTTACCGACCCTCCATGTTGGGAACCCCATGAAGTTACATTGGTTTTGATGATGTTCCTCGAAACTACACTAATGTTTTATATATTGGAAACCAGGTAGTCATTGTTATCTATTAAGGAATATCTTCAAGTGTAAAAGAAGCAGATCGTTTTCAAGATATAAATAACGATCTGCATTATTCTAGTAAAAGGTATCTTGGACTCAATGACTACTAAGATAACAAGTCTTTCCTATTGTAAGTCAGCTAGCTCCTAATGTAGGTGAGCAGATCGTTTTTGGTATATTAATAACGATCTGCTTCCTATATAAGAAGCTCGCTGACATTTATACTTGTTCTTGGTTTCATTTTTTTATTCATCTATCAACAGATCACAAATGTAAAAGTGGTTTGAAATTTCAAACACGCTTATAATGATCTGGTTCTATAGACTAGAATTAGCTTAGAAAATAGAATTTACTTGTAACTTATTACAATTGATTAAGCAGCTAGTTCTTCAAAGTCAGCCCGCTGCTTGGAACTACCATCAGATCGTTTTCATCGATTACAAATGGATAGGCAGCTAGTTCTCAAAATCAACCCGCTGCTCGAACACCAACAACATTATTCCAAGTCATTACTAGAGGCGGAAGCAGCTCGTTCCAAATGATTGCATCAATCTGCAGTCATCTCAAGCAGCAGATCGCTTGTGTCCAAAAACGATCTTATCATCTCTACCATATATATATATATAGCAGATCGTTTTATACCAAAAATGATCTGGTCGTCACATTCAATGGAGAACCAAAGAGATGAAGTTACAACACGAGGGACAGCGAGCTGTCATTACATCAAATTCAAGCTGCTCCTCACAGTAACTACGGTGAACTGCCGACATACCTAAATTTGTCACAAGTCAACCACTCCGTCACTAGTAGAAAAATTAGCATAGACTACGGTTTTAAACCGTAGTCTATGGCCTTTCAGAACCGTAGTCTATACTACCGTAGTGTATACTTCTTAGTATACACTACGGTTTAAAAACCGTAGTCTATGTAGATAATAGACTACGGTTCAAAACCGTAGTCTATGAAGAAAAAACTGTAGTGTATTCATGTCAATTACTACAGTTCAACATTCAACTGTAGTGTATGTACCATTATACACTACGGTTTTTCATTTAACCGTAGTATATGTTTATGTATAGACTACAGTTAATTGAAAAAACCGTAGTAATTGAGTTGCAATAGACTACAGTTTTGTGAAGAACAGTAGTGTATAATTCAGTATAGACTACGGTTTTCTTAAAAACCGTAGTGTAAGAGATAGTATAGACTACGGTTTTAGAAAAATTGTAGTGTATAATTCAGTATAAACTACAGTTTTCTAAAAAACCGTAGTGTAAGAGTTACTATAGACTACGGTTTTTAATAAAAACCGTAGTGTTTGTTCTAGTATAGACTACGATTATAACAAAACTGTAGTGTATGATATAGTATAGACTACAGTTTTCTCAAAAACCGTAGTGTAAAAATCATTATAGACTACGGATTTTAACAAACTGTAGTGTATGATTAAGTATAGACTACGTTTTTTGCAAAAACCGTAGTGTATGATATAATAGAAACTACACTACGGTTTCGTAAACCACACCTGTTTTATACACACACACACACACACATATATATATATATATTTTCTTGTATTTCATGATCTATACTATAATAATGACTAAATTTATAATATAACAAATGTATTTCAAAAAACGGGATTTCATTACATAAAAATAGATCGATAATTACACAATTACTTTACAAAATATTGTCATCCCAACAATTTGTTTATCCATTATCTTTACAAAATTATCAATATACATGTTAAATGTGTAAAATATGTAACTGCATTTGTATGTCTGGAAGCATACAGTTGCGATTCCTTTTGCAGCATAGCCTCAAGCCCCGGCTTATCCCCATCTTCTTTTGCCTGCACATTAGCTACGATCACTTGCTTAGCTTCAAATAAGTTCCAAATTGAAATACAATAATGGTCAAGTGCTCATGCATAAGTTTGAAAAAAAGTGGGAGTATGTCTATACCTTAGTCTTGTTGACAAGCTAATCCACCACACATTAAAACTACAACCAATTCCTCATATCTATCTGTAGATTTACATGTTTCTGTTCTAGCTGCAAGATGTATCCAAAACCCTTCATTGAAAGCAAGAACATTCTCCACAACAAGTTTCTAAACTTGCTTCCATAACAGAAAAGTGAAAGAATTAATGTCTACACAACTTTCCCGAAGGAACAAACATGCTTTAGCACCACAACAACTTTAGCAGATTGGAAACACATGATTCAAGGCCACTAACAGAAACAAAGGTCTGGTTTCCAATCAAAATGCTCCCTACCAGAGTTTGAAACAACATATATAAAAAATGCAATAATTAAATGATCAAACAAGAACATATATAAAAAATGCAGCTACACCCCTAATACATACTTTTCTAAGAGCACGAGGTGAATAAAAGCATTAAGCAATACAAAATTCTTTAAAATGGAAATAATCAGTTAAAATATCCAAATGCAGTAATCAACCTTACTCTTTACAATTTCGTATGATATACGCATGTGGCCTCCGTCACATAAATTTCATAGAAAAATTCAAATTCTCACCTTTGAACTCCATTATGCATCTTGTTTACTGATGTGAGTCAAATCTTCAACATACTCTTATCAATTACAAGGTCGCAGAAAGTGTTTGCTAACTCCCAAGGATAATACAATATCTGAAGCAAGTTTTCAGGAAAAGCAATGAGATTCATGTTGCATTTTATACAAATTCACTGATTACTGATGTGATCATTAGACTCCTAAAGAGCAATGTCCAAATTAAATAGGAACATTATGTTCTAAAACCTATTTGAGCATGTATTCTCTTAATTACTTAGACAGTAGATAGTTCAAATTACACTAGTTTAGATCAAGTTGACTCAGAAGTTTAAAAGTAAAGAAAGAGATTACCTTTTGTGGAGTTGGATATATATGAGGACAATGATTAAAGTTCCAGATGATGGGTTGTACGCTTAACGGCAAAGGGCATAGATGGCCTTGATGCATTATGGTAGCAACAAGCTGCAGAAAGATTCATGTGAGCAAGTGACATTAAAGGTAATAAAGATCAATAACCACAGAAAAATGTTTGTAGTATAATTGACTCACATGCTCAAAAGGGTCACTTGTTTCTTCAGTTAAAGGAGGCAACAAACATGATCTACGCATTTTGTAGAGCATATTTTGACGTAGAAAAACAATTTCTTGCTTATAAAATTTTATTTTGCGCAGTTCAAAAAATAAGGAAGAGTTAGTGCAACTAATAAAGAATTACAGTAGATACAGTCATAAGTCATTGATGCTTTAAGACATTATGGAAGCAGCTTGACCGACTAAATTGTCTACTCATGATCATAAGGAAAAATAGCAATCATAGATCAGATAACATGTAACCAAGCCATAGCCAAAGGACAAACTCCGTTAGCAAGAATTAATAAAATACCTGCACAGATTACTCATAAATGCAGCATTTGGAATGTGATTTTGAAACTCCTCGGTTATATATTTTGGCAGTGAATCTGGGCAGAGCATTTGAAGGTCCTAAAACACAGTATATCTTATATAAGCAAGATAACTAAAAGAAAAGTTATCTTTTTATAAATATAGTTCTAGTAAAAAACAAAGGTCATGTTCAAACATGTATAAATCTCAGTAGATATAATCTTTTTATAAATATAGTTCCACAAAACTCTCGACCAGAACTACCCATCTCTTCACCAAGCTACCAAAAGAATGAGTCATCATCAGCAATTAAAACACTCAATCTGCTCGTTTTCATATTATCCACTCTTACACGTCTAAGCTCAGATAAAGTCTTCAATCGGCTTTTCGCCATTGTTGACTCAAACATAAACATCATAAATAGAGTGAACAGACTGTAGTACCAGTACTCATCCAAACACCACAGGCCAACACAGAAAACCTAAATGCAACACAAAGGCAGATTAGAGAAGACCTCATGAGTCATGATGAGCAAAAGAAAGTTTTGGAAATGGAAACAAGTATTGTACAACACAATAATTTGAAAATAACTAGTAAGCAAGCTGAAACAAAAAGGTGGGAATAGCTATAAACCTGAAATACGAAAAAAGGTTCCATGACCTGCTCTTTCATCAATTTTTGGAATGTGGGTTGAGGATACTCAAATCTGCACATTCAGGACTTAGCAAATATTATTAGTAAAAGTTTTCTGTTATGTTTTAACAAATCCGGGATCATATATGCAGATAATAAATATACCAAGCCATCAGATACTGAAGAAAGTGGAAAAGGAAAAAGGGTAATTTCATGACCAAGGGTCCAAGGGAATGAAGACATGCATGCAATACAGGTAGACTTTGCAGTTTCCATGAGTAAACCATATAACCGGCAAACAATAAACTAAATAGAACTCGCAAGAGCAAAATCAATGCAAACACATAGTTATGACTTTCATAATTACGAAATCTTTTTCTTCATCAGCCAAAGTCTTGGATAGTGTAATTTCCTCTTGCCCCTCTAAACTATTGAAAGTTACCAAGATTATATAGCATGCCAATACTCATACCTAAGAAAAATAGAAAATCAGTACCAACTCTTTACACAACATGCACAGTGCCAAACTAAATATATCATCATTCACCTCATTTCCCAGATCACCACAAAATAGACGATAGTCAACTGCAAGATGTCAATATATCAATAGATGGAAAAAAGGAACAACTTTGGCAGTTGAAATTACGAAAAATCAAGAGAAAAATATCCTTTCTCAAATGAGTGGTAAGAATAAACTCGTACTTTCAGGCCATTCTGCAAGAATGGGATCCTCCCAAGTCTGCCCTGCAGCTTTCCTAGGAATTTTCTTCTTCTTGGTCTCAGCTTTGTGCTCGATATCACTGTTTGCAAGTGCAGCTTTCACACTCTCAAGAGCTTCAGGTGTTATTGTTTGCGCATCTCTCTGAAACAACTGCTGGGCCTGTCCAGATAAAAACCCGCCGTTTGTGAAGAAACACACTAACAAACAATTTTCTCATATAAAGATCCATCTTTTATTATTTTTTCAAAACAAAATTTCCAAGAGCTGTAAGAAAACAAAACTGCAACATAAACGCTCATTGAGTCTATCCAATTCAACCTTTTTCCCTAGTGAAAACTCGACCCAAAACTACAGACCTAATAAAACAAAAGACTAGAAAATTACCTGCTGATATTGCGGCAAAGTGTAGACGGTGGGAGGCGAGGGATAAACGGGAAGTGTGGCAGAACAAGTAATAGCATCCAAGATTAATATATACCACTATACTCTGCCATACAACTCCAATAGACACAAACATTTTAAACATATAGGCATTGTACAGAAATTCTATTCACATAGACACAAGCCACAGAAACACAAAATTGAAATTTTAAAACATAATTTTTGAAAATTAAAATTTATATTTACCTTCTGGCGAGAAAAGAGGGGGATGTAGAGAGAGAAATCGAGAGAGAGAGAGGGTGTCATTTGTTGCTAGGGATTCGGGCAAGAAGGGGAGAATGGCACCGGCAATAAACCTTGTCGAAGCGACCTTCTGTCTGCCAAGAAAGAGAGTGAGAAAGAGTGAGCGAGAGAGAAAGAAAACTATAAAATGAGAAATAGAAAGGAGAAATTACCGAGGGAGGAGACAGACGAAGACGACGATAGGGCAAGGCGGCGGCAGAAGCCATTGTTGGCTGCTACTCTCTGCTGCCGAGGGTGATGCTGAATGGGAGATGGGAAGCGAGAACAAGGCGACGAGATTCAGGGTTTCGAGAGAGAGAGATTTGGGAGAGAGTAAGGAACCTTCGAGAGAGGGGAGAGAAACGGCTGGAGTAGAGTATGTGTGAGTTTTAGGTTTTGCGTTTTAAATTGTATGTAGAGAGGACATTTCTTAATTTTTCAGATTGTGAGTTTAAAATTTCTTTTAGAGCAATGAAAAATCGTAGTGTATATGGTAAAAATAAACGCACATAGACTACGGTTTTAAAAAACCGTAGTGTATATGGTAAATATAAACGCACATAGACTACGATTTTTAAAAACCGTAGTGTATGTATTAAAAATACACGCACATAGACTACGGTTTTTTAAAAACCGTAGTGTATGTAATAAAAATACACGCACATAGACTACGGTTTTTAAAAACCGTAGTCTATAACTAATATACACTACGGTTTTTTTTATAAGCGTAGTCTTTAGTAAAAAAACGCACATACACTACAGTTTATGAAAAAACCGTAGTGTATGCAGCGTAGTGTATTATATAATTTGTAGTAGTGCGTGTATTGTCACATCAACAACATACTTTAAGGAATGAAGTACAAGAAAATCAAAACTACTGTACGAAGGATCATTCCCAGTATGGCAATACACAGGGAAATCACGTGAAAGGTGGAAACAACTCTCACATGGCAGCGCGTGTCACAACATCCCTGCCATGCATTTAATGCAGCCATTAATGCGTTGAAAAAGAGAACCATCGTCTCCAACGGATAGTTTCTTCATTGAGGCTATTTATACCACCTTCACCTCCAGAAAGAGTAATGAGAATTCAAGCGATTATCCCGCTATCACTCTGCTAAAATCTTCAAGCTTTCAACATTCAAAACACTACCGACCATCAAGAATTCTCCGTAGTGCTTACAGTTTTTGAAGATTACTTTCTGGAAATCTATAGTTTACCAAAACCCAAGTTATGATCTAGTTTTGATCCAAAAGTTGTAAGACTTAGATTGTAGTTCTTCAATCTAAGAAGTGTAATTTCAAGTTGTTATCTAGTTTTGATAAAACTTGAGGCTCGAGCTCAACGAATAAAAAGAAAGGAGACATAGTAGATTTCGATCTAGTTTTGATCGAGCCGTGGACATAGGGAAAGTTTATCCCGAACCACGTTAAATTCTTTGTGTTCTTTCTTTCTGTTTTTTTTCTTTATTATCATGTTCTTCATACTCTTGCATTTAAATCTTGGTTGATAATTTCTCCAAAGAAAGAAAACGTTTTTCACCTTAAAAAGAGCATTAACCACCATATTCCGCACACAACTTTAATCAAGTTTAAATCTGTGTTTATCACTTGATTATTGTTATTCACACATAAGGTATTAATTGAGTAAGACTTAATCTTCCTAACAAGAAGATTTGTTTTACTACTCCAAGCTATCTTAAGTTATTAAGAAGTGCTAAAGCCTTATACTTAAATTTTGAACAAGAAAACCTAAAAAAGTTTGAATTGGTGTATTCCCCCCCCCCCCCTCCCCCGCCCCCCATACACCAATCTAGCTCTTTCGGGACCAACACTCCATATTGAAGGCAACACAATAAATCATATTCTCATCATAAGCATTTAATATACATAACATTTTATACTTTCATAATTCGAGTTCATTAACTCAAGATATCGTTCAGAAAAGAAACCCACCTGTTATCCACGACACTTTATTTGCTATTAAGGATTTTCAGTTGACGTACTCCCTTCGTGAAATGATCCTACAATGAGGAACTTAAGGCTGAGTAACCTTTTCATTTCTTATTAACCTTCACATTCTAGCATCTAACTTCTTATTCAAACACATTTAAATTCCTTGAACTTAATTCATTCATTAATGAGTTCATTCACAAAATTATCACATACACTATTCTTAGAGTCTTAATTATTCTATAATATTATGCTATCATATGTATTAAGTGTTTAGCTATTACGAGTATCATTTATAGATACCTTATAAGTTGAGGATGATTGAAGATGAATGATTTATAAATGTTCATTGAAGTGAAAAATTTATGAACATTTAAAAGAGTTCTCTAAATTGACATAGAATCTGTTGACAGATTTTTAGAGATTTCGTGGTAAATTGAAAATATAACATCTCGAGTTGCAACTTGGTGGACATATGAAAAACATGTTGATGTATGTTCCTACAAAATTTCGGAAGATTTTGACAAGTTTAGACCATTGAAAAGGTCTGCATTCAGAGGGTGAAATAAACAGGGCGTGAAAGATACATAAATTAAGTTCCAACTTTAAATAATATGGTGATTAATCCCTATATCCTAATGTCTTACAAGGTAAAGAAAGTTTATATATGTAACTTAAAAGGTTCAATAGGTTATATGAATATCCAAAAGTGAGAGAAAGACTTAGACCATTAATCAAGATGAAGATTAGGTTCTTCAAAACCTACACCAATGTGCATTGGCACATATTTTTCTAAAATTTTCAAAATATATCAAATATCCAAAATAAGATCCAATTAAAATATGAATAAAAAATAGACATCATATACTACATTTTAGAAAAAGAAAATCCTCCAAAATACTAAATTCCTATTTTTCTCAAATTTTTGAAGTTCAACAACCTGCCTAGAATTCGGCAGACTTCTAACAGCTTAAGCACAAATTTTTCAAAAATCATAACAAATTAAAAATAAAACGAAATGAGTTGATTCAAATTGGAGAATACTCCTAAATTTCCCTAGTATTTTAATATGTAAAAATCTAGCAATTAATATGAACTATCAGAACAAACAAGACTGATTACAGAGGCAAAAATACAGAACATGAAACAGGTTGGTTCAAATTTTTTTATCTACTTTCACAAACTTAAACTTCACAATCCAAACACCTAATTCAATAACCAAACATCAAATATACCTATATCAAACTCCAAACCTAATTATTGAATCAATCAAAAATTTAACCATCAATTTCATGCACACGTTATAAACCTAAATTCATCTACAAATGCACTTGAAATTTCAGAATCTCTCAACTCAAACTATGGAATTAGGTTTCAATTATAGAGGAAAAAGAATGATTCAAAAGCTTAATCCATATAAAATAAAGTTTGATCAATAATAGGATCAATATAATTACCTTCTAATTCACAAGTAGATGGAAGGAAAGAAGAAAGCTCAGGTTTTCCCTTCTTTGTTTCTTGATTTCTTTGTACTAGTGCAGGGAGATGTAAGGGAGGTAAGAGAAGGTCTGTGAATTTGCAGAGAAAAGAAAGAGAAACGGTGGGGGTGGAATGAGATACTTTTACTATTTCTATTCTATTTTTTTTTTATTCCTCTTCTTTATTTTTAAACACTACACGTATACCTTATCACACACACATACACACCCTTTAATTTACTAGGACAATTAGTCTTATTAGGCTATTAATTAAGTGAATAATCATGATTAATATATATATATATATATATTTTTAATAGAAATACTAAATTTTAAAACATTTTCTACTTTAATTACTGGATAATTTTAATTAATAATACGGAACTTAAACGTCAAAAAAAATTTTATCGTAAAGTTTATGTTCTCAATTCTATATTTTTATCGGGATCATCTAATTAATGAAAATTTATTTTTCGGGAGAGGACTTTAAATCTTAATTAAACCTAAAACAAACACGTGAATTTTTCTAGGTGTTACATCTCCAGTTGCAAGACTTACTTCTATTCGGCTTGTTATATCCTTGGCAGCCAGTCATCATTGGACATTATATCAGTTAGATGTCAAGAATGTTTTTCTTCATGGCGACCTTCGTGACACAATCTATATGGAGCAACCACCCGGGTTTGTTGCTCAGGGGGAGTCTCATAGGGTGTGTCACCTTCGCAAGTCGTTATATGGTTTGAAGCAAAGTCCTCGTGCTTGGTTTAGCACATTTGCACGTGCAGTAGATGAATTTGGCTTGAAGCAGTCAGCTTATGATGATTCTGTTTTTTACAGGCGATCTGATGGTGGTCTTATCTTATTGGTTGTATATGTGGATGATATTGTGATTACCGGTAGTGATTCTGTCGGAATTTCATCATTGAGAGTTTTTCTACCTACTAAGTTCAAGACGAAAGATCTGGGTGACCTTAAGTACTTTCTTGGCGTAGAAGTATTGAGAAGCAAGAAAGGAATTTTCTTATCTCAGAGAAAGTATGTACTTGACTTACTATCTGAAACAGGAAATCTGGGAGCCAAACCATGTAGTACTCCGATGATACCGAATTTACGACTGACTAAAGAGGGTGTACCATTTGAAGACCCAGAAAGATATCGTAGATTGGTTGGCAAGCTGAACTATTTGAGGGTTACACGTCCTGATATTACTTTTCCAGTCAGCGTAGTAAGTCAATATATGTCATCATCAACTATCAACCACTGGAAGGCAGTAGAACAAATTTTGTGCTATTTGAAATGAGCACCAGGACGTGAGATTATTTATGGTGATCATGGCCATGATAGGATAGAGAGTAACTCTGATGCAGATTGGGCTGGGTCAAAGATGATCGAAGATCTACTTCAGGATATTGTGTGTTCTTTGGTGGAAATTTGATTTCGTGGAAAAGTAAGAAACAAAAGGTGGTTTCTCTATCAAGCGCAGAATCTGAGTACAGAGCAATGACTAAGACAACATGCGAAATATTGTTTGTTCATAAGTTTCTGAGTGAAGTAGGGTTAAAAGTTTCAATGCCTACTAAGTTGTGGTGTGACAATCAAGCTGCCATTCATATTGCCTCGAATTCAGTATTTCATGAGCGAACGAAACACATTGAGATCGTCTGTCATTTTGTTCGTGAGAAGATTAAAAATGAGTTGATCACAGATGGATATATGAAGACCGAAGATCAGTTAGGAGACTTGTTCACTAAGGCTCTTAATGGGGTTATGATTGATTATCTGTGTAACAAGCTTGACATAATCAATGTTTATGCTTCAGCTTGAGGGTGAGTGTTATAATATTATTATTATTAGTATTAGAGATATTATTAGAGATATGATTTCCTAATATAGCATAGCCTTAATTATCTATAAATATGTACTTCCTCCTATTGATTAATACACGATTTTCTTCTCCAATTATACGATTCAACATTAAGAAATCGGCACAAATCTAAACATAGTACTTAATTTGACTATTTTCTAAAACTGAATCTTGTCCCAATATATTAAAAAAGTACACAATGTGAGCGAGAAAAGATTAGATTAAACATAAGGAAAAAAGAAGAAAACTGAACTATACGAAAAATTCAAGGACTCTGGTGAGATTCTTTTTCTGTTAGTCAGGGCGGAAAATTTGATTTTTCATTTCCTATCCAACATATTTGTAAGTCCACAAAAAAAAAAGGAAAAGGTGAAGTTTTTAGCCAACAAATTCGAAAGGAGAAGAATATTATAATTCGAAAATTAGCATATAAAGGTACAAATGGCTAACAAATCAGACTGAATACATACAGCTCTTGTCTTGCCCTAATGAAGGAAATACAATCAAATATATAAATATTCTCAAGTTATTACAATCATAAAACCTGAACTTCTATGGTAATTGATCATCATCACCCTCGGCCTCAGTCTGAAACTCTGTTTGTTGTTGTGGTAATAATAATGGAGGCTCTTCCCCTTGCCATGTCCAAACAATATCCTTCAAGCATGGTCTTATCTCCTGCTTCATCATCTTCTGATACTCCAACGTATCCCCATTCGACTTCTTCATCTCAATCAAATGAAAATCCGACGACACCTCAAAGATCTCTGCATCAATCGACATCACCCCTTTCCTCCCTTCCTTGGACCCGTCAAATCTGAAGCGGCCCCCCTCCTTCTTCGACGTCTTCAGCTTCAGACGTGAAGCCAGTTCCTCTAGCTTTGAGGTTATCACGTTTGCAGGCTTCTTGGAAGTGAACTTGATCTCCTTCTTCTCTTCACTGCATTCAAACAACCCAGAGAGGTCGAACCCCGCTGAGTGAGAGATTATCTCAAAGGCGTTAAGATTCACAGGTTTTGCTGATTCGCTACCCTTCGTTTCTGTTTCAAGAACTGCTTCTTTCGTGTTGGTGCTGCATCTGTTCTTGGCAGCAGAAGTATTTCTCGAGGCCTTGGAGGATTTGAGGCCTTTACGGAACCAAGAACTCTCCATGATCTTGGATATGGAGATCCTAGTATTTGGATTTGGATCCAGAATCTTGGAAATCAGCCTGCGTGCATCAGGTTGGATCCAGTTCGGGTACTTGAACTCCGCCTTTCCTATCTTCCTGTACATCTCCATCAAGTTCGGATCATGAAAAGGGAGATAACCAGTTAACAACACATATAGAACCACACCACAAGACCAGATATCGGCTTTGCAGCCATCGTATCCTCGTCTGTTGATGACTTCTGGAGCAACATAGGCAGGTGTCCCACACGTTGTGTGGAGAAGCCCATCTTGCTGCTTCGACTCAGCAAGAGCACTCAATCCGAAATCGGAGATTTTCAAATTCCCATTCTCGTCCAACAGCAAGTTCTCAGGTTTGAGATCCCGATGATAAACTCCTCTACTATGGCAGAAATCAACAGCACTGATCAGCTGTTGAAAGAACTTCCTCGCATCCTCTTCCTTCATCTTCCCTTTCATCACCTTGTTGAAAAGCTCACCCCCTCTCACATACTCCATCACGAAGTATATCTTTGCCTTGGTGGCCATAACTTCATACAGCTGCACCACATTAGGATGCCTAACAAGTTTCATCACAGAAATCTCCCTCTTGATCTGCTCCATCATCCCAACCTTCACAATCTTCTCTTTGTCGATGACCTTAATGGCTACGCTCAAGCCACTCTTGATATCTCTTGCATGATAAACCTTTGCAAAGGTGCCTTGTCCTAACAACTTCCCTAACTCATACCTTTGCATCAACACACCCCCTTTACATTCCATCATGACCCGTGAATCTAATTTAATTGAACACTACTTAACCGGATTAACTCAAGACTTATATAGGTATTAAAAAGACAGACCAGCCTTCAAGAAAAGCAAGAACTCAACCGTCTTCACAAACATCATCGTAAGAGCCAATCTGTTTGCAAGAATATCTAACCAGTGTGGTGGCCCTTTGATCACAGCATATGCTGGTAGAACTAAAACTCAGGTGTCCGATCTCATCAAAGACAAAGAAGGGCAGCTCAAATGGAGCTTCCACGTTATCAAAATCGGAGAAATTCTGTCTAGCCGGAAAGCACATCTTTCAGCATTCCCTGGTCTTTGTCTTGATCTTAGAGAACACTCAGAGAGATGACGAATTTCAAGGTATCAAACCTTAAAATATACGAACGAATCAGGCGTTTAACCTGAAAAGAATCGAGAGTTCAACATCAAAATTCATGAAAAATGGGGAAAAAAAATGGATCTTTCTATCAAAATTTGAGATCTATAATGTTTGGCAAGCTCAAAATCAGGTTTATAATTGATGATCCTCCATTTTTCGAAATTATAATTTTTTTCCACCAACCAACAAGATCCAATTATACAATCAAAGTTCTTCACGAACTACATACGACCCTAAAAAACATCTTCAACAAATCAACACAAAAATGGGTTTATCTCTATCAAACTAAAACAGAATTAAAAAAAAAAAACATCACATTTTCAGCTATAATACACAAAACGCAATAATCCCTTCAAGTTATTAAAAAAAAGAGAGAGAATGAAAAAAAAAAAAGAGCAAATCTTTGACGTGCGTTTGTTCCTAATGAACAACAGACATGCCACAAGAACAATCCCATATCTCAGATACACAAGAAAAATGATGAAAACATCAGACATGAAAATCATTACCCAAGATTGGATCTATTAGAATCCAAAAAATACAGAAAATATAGTGACACAATAACAGTATAATAATTGAATATGCAAAATTTAGGTACCTTTTTCCAATGGGATAATCAAAGGAGACGTAGAGCAATAAAGATGAAAAGAAGAAAGGTAGTGTTTTCCAGAGGATGTGCTGTGGCCTGTGTTTGTGAAAGAGCAGAAGAAACGTTGTGAGAAGCTGCTATTTTTATACTACCTCCGCTTATACAGCTAATCATTATTGGACTTCTACTTCTTATTTATTTATTAAATAATTAATGAATAGTGTATCTGTAATAATTATTTCTTGAAGAGAAGAAATGTGAGGAGAGTCGTTAGTGTTTGGACTCTCTTCCCAGACATATTTTGGCCACATGCAATAATTACTTTTTTATTTTTATTTGTAATATTCCGAAATATATTCCTTATGCTTTCAGCTTTCCGTTAGATTAAAAGTAAGTGATACTGCCAGAGCAGCTCCAAAAGCGCCAGAATCCTTTATACTTATTTGCCAATATTACCCTCTCATTAAATCTAAGCTCCTCGTCGGCACTCACCATCAAGATTAAGAAGTCGAACCCAAGAGAAGAGAGTAAATTAAAACTGCTTTAGGACTTTATATTTAATGTTTGATTGAAATAATGTTTTTAAAATTATAATTTTAAGAGTACGAGCTCATAAAAATTATTGGCACAAAGAGTAGACCTCAATGGAAAAGCAATGATCACCAATCACTTTCCATTATTATTGACTTGTTTCTTTTGTGCAAGTAAAATAAGAAATAATATAAAAATTAAAAAAATAATAGGATCCACATATTTTAAATATTAATATTTTACCATATTGAGAAACAAATCACTTTTAATGGAACAACTCAAAAAGAAAAACAAATCATTTTTAGTGGAACGGAGAGTAACGCTGTACTTACTTATATTGAACAGTAAAACCATTATTGAAGGTTGTTGAATTGAGGAAGCTACTTCACCACAACTTTTTTCCTTTTCGTTATTGCCTTTTGGTATATTCATGTTCTCTTTTTACAATTCCTTTGTCCTTTCGTTAATGTTCTCTTTTTTGAGTTCCCAATTTTACCTTGCTCGCCTTTTCTCCTCACTACTTTGTGTTCCGTAGATAAATTACTATTATTTTTCAATTATGATTTAATTTAATTGTTATTAAAAAATAATGAGCAAAATATAAATTGAAGTATTGAGCTTGTTAAAAGTATCGAGCTTGAAATCAAACTCAAGCTCGGCTCGTTTACTATCAAGTCAAGCTTCAAATAATTTTTTTTCAAATCAAATCCCAAATAGTTTATATACAAGTAACTCTATTCATTTACAGTCTCAAACTCGCATGGACGAAACTTAAACATCAAAATAAAATGATGGAATTCATGGTCTATTTTTATTTGAGAACGTCATAGTATCAGGGCCGGCCCTGGACATAGGCATTGGGTGCAGCTGTCTAGGGCCCAGTGTTGGAAGGGGCCCCAATTTTTTTTTTAACTCTATTAGTAATATGAGCCCTGAAATTTATTGGGCCTCTTTCAAGAAAAAAAAATAATCCAACAAAAATGGTCCTAATTAATAACTCTACATATTTTTTCTCTAACTCTTCCAGACTCACTGTGCAACGTCTCTTTCTCTCTCTAACCCAACGTCTCTTTTAAATATAAAGGGCCCATATTTTCGATTTTGCCTGGGGCCACAAAATAGTCAAGGCCGGCCCTGCATAGTATCAATAGTCTACATAAGTTGAAAATTAGTACAAATATATATATTCATGAAAAATTATACTTGGAATGTAATAGAAATGATATATGGTTTGAAAAGGAAATAACTTACGGCGTGACTTGTAAGAAAGAAATGAGTAAGCATTTATGCATAAAGTTGAAACGTCAGATTGTTTGATTTTGTCCAAATTCATGTACTCTTTGATACTGCTATTACCATGAAGGTGGGGCTGTAATGCATATGAAACATGTTTTCTTTTCTTACTAATAATAATAATCAAGTTTTGGTACAAATTGTATTATATAATTCGTAACTTTCAACTTTCAAGTTTCAACTATGGCGGAAAAGGCTTTCTTCTTTGATAACAATGCTTAGTTAGTAACTAGAAAGAAAAGAAAAAAAAACTTAATAATTTAATTAAGGCGCCTCTGAGAGGAAACTTCCTATATTAATTTAAGCTATAGCAAGATAAGGACGTATGTGATAAGGGATGAACAACCCACGCAAAAAAGTATAAGAAGAAAATATTATATCGTGGAAAATTTTAATTTGATTTTGTTTCATAAAAATCGTAAGTCAACAACTTATTCCATTGTGGCTTAATAACAATTTAATGATTTTTATGACTGAGGTCGGTCGTAATAAATTTGATTCTAAATATCTGTTTTTCAGATAAATACCTATAATTTGATATTTACATTAAATTTTATCCAATACTCACTCATAATTTTGACAAAATTAAGTGAAACCAAAAATAAGAAAGCAGAATTTATTTTTATTTTTTTCTCTAGGAAAAAGGAGATGTAGAAGAGCCTTGTAGTTTATATATCACTTATTTTCTAGACAATGCCACACACATTTGTGATTTGTGTACATTTATAAATGATCAATAATTTTGAATATTGTAAAATATGAAACATGAAAGGAGAGTCTTGTAATTTTGGTGGAAGTAAACAAACTGGGTGCTCGAAAAACATTAAAATCGAGACAAATCAGCAGAATTGGTCCCATAATGATAAAAAGAATATTCATAAAATGGTGAAGAAATAAAATAAAATAATATAGTCGACCAACCTTGGAATTGGTGACAAAGATGGGCCAGTTTCAGGCTTGTGGAGTTTTGGTGACTGCTCTCTCTTCTTCCATCTCTCACCGCACAAGTCTCCTTTTCTATTAATATTCTCTTTGGGTCATTTAATTCAAGGGAGAAAAATAAAATTGTATGTACAAAATATCTCAATGTACGTAAAAGTTTGTTAGGTAAATTTATTAATTTTATTCGAGAAATATTATTTAAACAATTAAGGAGGTGATTGGTACATAGGAATGGAGGATGGAATGGAATGGTGATTCTCTCCTTCATTCCATTCATATGCTTGTTTAGACATATAATTAAGAATCATCATTCCATTTGGAATCACCATTCAACTTCATAAAGGAATAGTCATTCACCCCTAACCTATGGTATTAGTCATTCCTATCTCTCATATTTTTATTATTTTGACAATATTACATTTATATATATATATATATTAATTATTAATTTGACAAATTTATTCATTAATAAATTTAATTTTTAATTTTTAAATTTCATTATCTTTATTTTTTCTCTCTCTCTATTTCTTCACTTTTTCTTATTTATTTTTATTTTTAATCGATTTTTTGCAACATAAAAGTAAATGCATAAATTACGTAAATTCTCCTATAGTCCTACTATTATATCGTGAACCCGCATACTCTATTACAAACACTGTAACATACGCACACTCATAAAAAACATACAAAATTTTTTGAGAAAATGATATTGTGTGTTAGTGGTCCAATGAAGGACGATGATGATAGTGAACGATATGTGCGTATTTGACATAAGTGTAGTATTTGACATAAATCGATCGTAGTGTGCATGTGTGTATATATTGTTTGTGAGTGTAGAAATTGTGTTATATATGCTTACATATGTATTATGCTTGTGCGCATAAAGTGTAATTTTTTAGAATATTTTTTTTGTTTTTATATTTAAAATTAAATCCGTAAAAAATAAAAAGTAAATTTTATTATACATATTATTGTAATAAAAATATAAATTTTTTTTTACGATTCCATTCCATCTGTATTCCTTGCACATACCAAGCATAGGAATCAAACATATTTTGTCATTTCATTCCTACCTCCATTCCATTCCACACACCATTCCATTCTCTCCATATTCCATTCCACTGTACCAATCACCTCCTAAGGGGTGGACCGCCCCTTTCTTTCTCTCCTTCTTTTTGTTTATGTATGGACTGTCCACCCCTACCCAAACCTTCCCTCAGCCTGCTCTCCCCTTCTCTATCTTCTCCCATCAGCTTCCTTCAGACCTCTCGCCGCCGCCGTTGAATAATTGGACCGCTCGTTGCCGCCCTGAAAGAAGTGTAACTTGTTGCTTGGGATTGGTGGAGCTTTCTTGGACCGCTGCCGCCTGAACCTCGTCGGAGAGCCATGGGAGAGAACGAAGAAGACATCCCACGGCATATTCAGGTTCAAAATCACTCCCTGAACATGTTAGAGCGTGGACCGCTGGTAAAATAGGGATGGACCACCCGACCCTATGTCGAGCGGTCCATCCTTAAAATTAACAAACTTACCAGCGGTCCATATAGATTATGCATATATGTATTTTTCTTACATTTTTGGTGGCATGAAACCTAATTTTACGTGCATGTATGTTGATGTTTGGTAATTTAAGTTTATATTATGTTTAATTGAATTGTTTTGTTCAAATTATACATGTTTAGGACTTGAATATATGATTTTTGGCCTTAGAAAAATACATAGAATCCACGTTTTGATGGACCTCTGGTAAATTGTCGATAGACCGCTGGGGCTTGAAGAACCTACACAGCGGTCCATCAGGGTATTACCAACGGTCCATAGGCTTGTGATCTGATATAATTATTCTTGTTTCATTTATGTGAAAATTATGTAAAATATGTGAGTGATTTGGTGTTCTACGTAATTAATTGTGAGAATTATGATTGTTTTAATTTAATTATTATAATTTTGATGCATATGATGTAATTTTAATTTAATTTAATGTTACATGAACTGATTTAAATTATTTTTATTGACTGAATGTTGAAGGAGTCGGCCCAGCCTTGGTATCGCAGACCTAACTCTATTAATCGAAAATGTAAACCCAATACTTACTATAAGATAGGTATCGTAGAAGAAATTAGGTCTAGACTCTTGCAATTAGGTGGGAACGATCTTGTTCAAAGATTCCGACGTGGGCCGTTTGGTCATTTCTTTAGTTGGGGTCCGGGTAACCTATCTTCTCCAGCTTTGCATAGTATAGTGTGTAGGGCAATCTACACTAGGGGTGAGCTTTGGTTTCACATATGCGTGGGTGATGTCGAGTACACTTTGGGTGATCATGCACTGATCACTGGGTTGAGATTCGGACCTTCAAATTTTGATAGTACATGCCCGCACGATCCGACTAGGTCGTCTTTCTTTATGTCCGCCTGCAATGGCATTCACATGACTGCTGCTGATCTCCTATCACGTTTTTCTAATTTCCGTAGCAGCATAGATGATCCTGATGGAGAGATCCATTTCCGCACCGCCCTTGTCCTCATGGCCTACGTTTTCGTATTTGGCCATGATTCACAAAAACCTATTTTCCCATTGCTATGGTCTTTGGTGGAGGACCTAGACACCTTCTATAATTTTACTTGGGGCGCATACTCTTATAAAATTCTTAGGAATTACATTAGGAAATTCCTGACAATCCAAAATATCATTTCTATAGCCCGGCTTGGGCACTGATGGTGTGGGGCTTAGAGGTCATCCCGCGATTCGAGGCGTTTGCTGGTAGGCAACGGGACATCCCTTCAACATATTCCCGTTGTCTGAGATGAAATTTTCGGAAGAATCTAAACGGGACAGTGGAGCAGCTCTGTGAGTGTTTTGACACGGAGGTTAGTTTTATGTTCATTTACAATCATTATCTAATTATTATTATCATTATGATAAGATTGTATTAATATTTATCTTAAATTTGTAGGGTTACGATATTTCTAATCTGATTGCTGATGAGGAGGAGGAGAGACGTGCATATTACCTCTCCACATAGTGTGAGACCCCCCTGGATGTGCAGTACATGCCTTTGACTAATCCAATTACCCGGGGGGCATGACAGCCTATTAGCAGCCGGCGAGCTACGAGGAACGTGGAGCCCCAACATGTAGATGAGCCGGAGCCGGATGAGTCATATTAGCGTCCTCCTCGACGTTGGAGAGATACTGGAAAGCATCCCAGGCCACGGGTGCCTGAATCATCATCTAGCAGTAGTGGTGGCAGGACACAACGTGTAGTTAGCGAGGTGGAGGCACGGATGAGTGCTTATGAGGCACATATGATTAAGAAGCAGGAGCAGACGGAGGCCCGGATGATTGAGAGACAATGATTTGAAGACTACTATCAAGAAATGGTTTGGAGAGCTTATGGGAGCCATCCGGTGTGGTCCGAGCCGATATAGTCAGCTGATTATGCATACACGCGGGTGGGGGCCCCCCCCCCCCATGCCTCAATCAGCTAGGCCTTCGATGTAGTCAGCTCGGCCTGCGATGCAGACACCTCGGCCTAGTAATTTTCGAGCCACGAGCCATCCACCAGGCGCAGTGCCAGATTTTCGGCCTTCTAGCTCTAGCAGCGGTCCTCGCTACTCTGTGTTTGACCTACCGAGTTTTCAGGTGCCATTTGTGACCACACGTCATTCTTCGGCGGATACTTCATCTGTAAGTTGATAGTTTTCATATTTATTTATGATAAACATATAGTTTCAAAATAAAAGTATTTAATTTTGTTAAATGTTTTTTTGCAGACCCCATGGCTAACTCCTTTTCAAAATAGATCCTTCAGCCAACTCTTCTAGTAACGGATTTTCTTCACAAAACACATCTGAAGCTGTAGTATCAGGAGGTACCATTGGAATTAACCAATTGGTTAAGTATGCTTCTGGGACCCGTATGTCATCTTTATCACCCGCACTAGGATACATAAGTTCTAGTAAATATCGCAATACCTCCTTCCTCGTGGATCCATGCAGCAAATTCAGCAAAAATAGATCTGTTAAAGGTCAAATCAGCTTCTTCCTCAGATTCAGAGCTCTCGGATGATGGAATATAATCATCGTCGTCATCATCCTCTTCATCAACATAAAAATCAGCATTTTCTTATCCCTGTCATTGTTCCTGTTCCTCTTCCTGTCCCAGACCCTGATACTGCTCTTCACCCTGATACTGATCATCACCCTGATACTGATAATCGCCCTGATATTGATCCTCACCCTGACCCTGTCCCTGTCCATATCCATATGCCTCATTCAAGTCTGTAATTTCATTGGCTCTGCTCGTCGAACCGAAGTTCATGTCTGCAGGGTAAAATTCATCGAACCAATCAGACGAAGTTGCAAACCTTCTAATATTTTCTATTTCATCATTCATGTTTGAGCTTTGCGATGGTTCACCCATATCGAACGAAGATTGGTTGATATAACTAACATATACCGTGGGACTTGCGACGCTCATGCATAAAGCAACCAATTTTGCATCACTTCAAATGATATTTTATCATTTGCCCACTTCGAGATGCCGACAAGTAAAACATTTCATACTCTGTCCCCGACGACATCAACATGTTGTTAATACAAATTCTAAGATTGTATAACGAAATTCCATTTCTCGGAAGCGGTGCAATTTGCTCTCGTCCACTCACATAAGTAGAATCAACCCAATAACCTCCAAATTTGACGTTTACAATTTGACAATCCATCAACTACAAATTAAAATTACAAATTAAGCATAAATTCATTCGGCAATAAACTATAATTACTACATAAGATATTTTTTCACGTTTTAACTATAGATATGCAATCACATATATCATATAAGCATGAAAATGCATGGACCGCTGGAAGAATGTGCATGGACCGCTCGGCTATACACGTGGGCGGTCCATGCCACTTCTTCCAGAGGCCCATCGCTATATGTTTCAAAGATGTATTTTTTAATATAAAAACAAAAAATTCATAATAAATTAAGTAAACATGCAATTAATACAAGCATACAAACAATAAACATATCATATATATCTTAAAATTACCTAAAAATATATTATTAAACGGTAAAACCATAACAAATATCATCTAAAACATGCTTTTAATGGTATATAGAAGACAAATACCTGATTTATATTTTCAATTTGAGCATTTTGAAGTCAGATACGATGTAATTATATAGATAGAGAGGTTTGAATACTATTGAACTTTTATATACAAAGTGAAAATGTGTGTAATATAAGGTTTATAAGTTTTATTGTATAATATAGGGAGTCTCACCCAACATAATAGTCCAAAAATATTAATCATGTAGTCAATTATTGTTTTTAATAAAGTGTGTAAGAGAGTGTAAGAGATTTATGAATTCTATGTAATTTTATATGTTTTAAAAATGAAATGGATATTTTCTACATGTAAGTTGATGTTTTGGATATTTTTGACATGTATTTTTCCAAAATAGGTATTTTTCCATATTAACACTTAATTCAACTTATTTGTCACTGCAATTTCTTTTCCTTCTATTATGGCTTCTAGATTTCTCCAGATTCTTCATTTGATTTTACATGGAGTTTCATTTCATAAAGATCCTTCTAAAATGTTTCCGCTAAACCCAATAATCAACATGTTATTTTATATTGTAATTTCTCAACAATTTGCTGCATTCGTCTGATCCTCAAAGCTCAAACTTTATGGTGAGACAAGTGTTGTAGTTACATATTTTATGTCACAATATTATGAAAATGGAATCAAAATGTAGCATTTGAGATATTCCCAGAGCCACTAAATAATAATTATGAAAAGAGACAAAATTGAGGCACGTTCAAAGATAACAAAATTTGTGATCCTGCTGTAAGATATGTATGCCTAGAGACAACAACAGGATCCTAAATACATGAATGATATTAATTAATTATAATAAGAGTGAAATACGTAAAATGTAGACAGCTAAGACTAACAAGTGATTCTCAAGTAGTTTTAGGCCACTTGTTGAGTTAGGCATGCTATTTCAGCATCCATCCCCATCAGTTATCTTCTTTGCAAATGCAAATTCGACAAATCACAGCCAGTATAAAGAATCAGAAGAAACTGCCAAGAACAAACAGCCAACCATGCCTACTTTCTGTGGAGAGAGAGTGGGGATAGGGAGTTGGGTTGTTGGGTTCTCAAATCACATGAACAGTGCAACATATGGTTGAAGATGAGGATGCATTGATATCAAACACTGATTGACAGAAAGAATACGATTTACAACATAATAGAGTTGAGGCAAAGACTTGTTTGCTATAAGTTTTAGAACAGTTATCAACCCTATATACACATACAGGAGTGTAAACAGATGGCTTACGCACTGAAACAATCAATCATTCGCATTCGCATATAGTTCGGGTCCCTAAGATGATGCATACATGGATGCCTCCGTCCCTAGTGTCACTTTTGCTGAATCGCAGGCATGTAGTACTGCGCACAAGTCGGTTGTTTCCAGGAACTTCTCAGCATTGATGAGGATAAAAGGTGCATACTCAAAAACTAACTTCTTGCACTGCAAAAACAGTACCAAAACCAACCACTTAAACAAATTGATGAAGTAACATCCCTTTGAGCATGTATCAAAAACTTCAGAAAATTGTCTTTGTATCATTAGATTAAAGTTACCTTTTTGACATTTTTCCCAATAGAGTTGCATGCATTCAGAAGCAGCTCGACTATTTCCAACTGAAACCATAAAAAGGAATTAAACTCACAAAATTCAGGAAGAATATTGCAATATATATAAAGAAAGCAAAGCGTATAGTTGGATGTATGCACTGTTAATAACGACAATCATAAAGGCGAAATATGAATGGAGATCAATAAAGGCGAAATATGCTATTACAGGAGATTTTTTCTCGTTCATTAACGACAATTGTTGATGGGAATCATATAATAAGCAGTGATAAGGAAAAGTTAGAGTTGCCTAGTTGGTATACCAGTATCCAGAATAGAGAATTGCTCATAAACATTTAACACGATTGATAGACAATCTCGTCATAATAAATGAAACTTACAGTAAAGACACACAAATTTTAATCCTAGTAGGCCACTAGGATAGGGAACCAAATTGTGAAGAAACCAGTGATTAGCAAAATAGAAGTAGCAATCATAAAGGATAAGTTGGTATAATTGCCCAAAATCTACCTCAGTGTCCGGATCTTTTAACTTGAGTAAGGCCTCTGTAATAACAATCTGGCAAAGATCACATGTGTCCTTAGGGAGTGCTTGTGAGGAAATGTGTTGGTCACAAAGGTTAACCTTTCGGCAGAAATCGTCAGCATTGACCGAGGAAACCTCTAAGAAAAATAGAGGTGCATAATAGTCCACCAAAATAATGCACTGAAGGAACAAAATTACAGAAATAAGTGTCATGAAGTCGATAATAGAGATATAAGAGAAATAAAGAAATATATTCTGCTCAACAAACTAGTTACTGCAGGAACTTCATCTTCAGACAAATAAAGTTCCTAAAGTTTTTTAGCAGTCATCCCCTTGTAACCAATTCTACTCACAGAACCAAATTATTTGACATTTCAAAAGCTGTGTGCAAATACATACACATTGCACTATAATAGATAGGATATTGGAAAAGATAGGATATTCAACAAAATAGTAACAAAACCTTTTACTTCAGCAGACAATAATGCTCAACATACTCTAGTAGTACCTGCTGCTTGAAGGAAGGTATCTTAGAGCAGGATTTGTGAAGAATGGTAATGATCTCTGCTTGGGTTTTGTTTAGTGTAAGGTAATCAAGAGCTTCAGAAGCAAACTCTTCACACAATGAACATAAATCTTGTCTTTTGGTAACTTTTGACCCAAACTGAGCTTCTCTCTCATCATTGGTTTGCAGGACTGCCAACAGGGGACCAGCATTAGTACTTGGTACAATTTGTTTCTAAAATATCTAAAAAATATATTCTAGTTTCAGATATTATCCGCGACAAAGCCTAGAAAGTGTTATCACTTATCAGTCAAGGAAACTTGGTTTGTTGGAGGACTCCAGGCAGCCAACAACTTTCTGAGGTCAAACCTGCTAATGTTATGCTAAAAGGATTCAAATGCTTTGACCAATAAGCAAAACTCTATTATAACTAGGGCTACAAGTGAACCAAACCACTCGTAAAATATTCGAAGCTCAGTTCGATAAAAGTTCATTTCATATTCCTTTGTTTATTAAACAAACCGAACTCGAGCCTCAAACCGAGCTTGAATTTTTTCAAGCCAAATTCGGGTTTAATGGTATTTAGTTCGAAAGGTTCGCGAATATATTTGAATCTAATCTAAACAAGCCAAGCTTCGAATAGTTCGCGAACGTTATATACGAACTAGTTCACGGACTTATCTAATTGATATAAAAATATTATATATTAACTCAACTAATTTGATAGACAAGCTTGAACTCGAATACTTAACAAACTCGAGCTGAGTTTGACCTCGAGTTCGAATCACTATTAAATTGAATATTAGACGAACCGAACTCTAGCTTGATTTTTCTTTATCAAGCTAAACTCAAGCATTCAAAGTTTCAAACGAGTCAAACTCGAGCATGATAATATTTAGTTCAGTGGTTCGATTACAACCCTAATTATAACTTTCATTTCATGAAAGACTATGAGAAAGTGACATGTTCAGAGACGGGGAGAAAACAAACATCTGTTTCTACAATTTTAGAGTTTCTGCAAAGTGGAGTATATTTTCACCAACTTTGAGTCACATTATGAACAACTTGATGGATTCTGGTTGAACTCGCATATCCTATGTGTACGTAACAAGATCAAGAGATTTCCAGAGTAATCAGTGTTTCAAGAAAGCGAGTCAAAAATTACGCCAGCAGCTATAACATAGAAACCAAGTACTTGATATAATCACCTTAACAACTAAAATTGTTTACCTGTCAGGTCTCTAGCATTACAGCACCAGCAGCTAGCGAGGATGACTAGAAGTAATAGTATTCTTCTATCCATACTGTACAAACAAGATTGGCTAACCATATTATGACTGACGAATGGAGCAATGGAACACCAGGTAGTAATTACCAGTAAAGTATTAGCACAACGAATCAAGGAAGGTAAAATACAAGATTAAATTTCCAAAAAGAAATGCAGAGAACTAATCAACATACTTTCTATGTAAGATATAAATCTTCTGGAACACCATGATCTTAAGATGCTTCCTTAGCCAAAACAAATATCTATAATCCTCACATTAATAACAATAATCTAGTTTATTGTTGCTTTGGCTACTATCTCTTGGTTCATATAAATTTGAAACCTAGTTAAATTGAAGCATATATAATACCCAAAGGTAATATCGAGAATGGAGAACCTTAAAGGTAAACTAGAGCTATAAAATAAACATAGAAGATTCTCTGAAAAAAAATATGTCTAACATAGAAGAGATTTTGAATCCATAAACATTTCCAACACCAATCATTATTCTAGCAATAGCTACACGAACTGAACTCCCTATAAGCAATAATTCTTCCATGTGCAGCAAAAAATAATACAAAGGCCTCTAATTTTTCTTTAATTAATCAAGCAACTCTCAGTAATCAAAATCACCGAGCATCAATAATCCAGTCCCGCCCTTGGATTAAAACAAGACTAACCCAAATTTAATGCAAACAGAATCAAATGAATCGGAAAGGTAATCACAAGATATTCTCATACCTTATCCGTGTGAATGATAAGGGTTGTTATGCAAAGTCAGAGGGAGAGAGAGGGTGAGTGCTGCTTCTATATTCCTTCAAGCAACTGGTTTTAAATAATGTAGGACTTGATAAATAATCATCGTTGCAGCAATTATAGATAGAAAAAGGAAAGAGGTTTATTTCAATTATACTCCACCGCAGTTTTGCTTGTTTACTGACGTGGACCAATAGTATTCAGACGTGTGTGCATTGATTTCATTGGTTCTTATTTCTTAGGTAAAATCATTAGTTAGACGCAAACGAGAATATTCGTTTCAGTAATGGGATTTTAGTCTTCCTAAATACAAATATAATATTAGAATGGATACTAACTTTCAGGGTAAGAATTGTTTAGAAGTATATTGATGATTTGTTTTATATAATAAAAATATAAAGGATAAGAACAAGTGAGGCCGTGGTTGACCTGTAATATGAACAACTTTTTGCCTTCATCCAAACTCCTAAATGTCTTGGATTTTTCCAACAATATATATACATATACTATAAGATTTAAGAGTAAAGAAAAAGAAAATACATCTTAAAAAAGACGAGTGTGGGTAATAAAAATAAAATAATAAAACAAAGCATGCAAATGTAAGAAAGAAGGAAATACATACATACAATCACACATCACCTAAAACAATACACTTCCACTTGTTTCCCAAAAATTCAACAAATATAACTATTAATGAACAGTCCGATTACCAGGGAGTCATGTAGTGTCGTGCCCCGTTTATGCATGGCGACATGTACAACTGCTCTTCTTCTTCTTACTTTGCTTGGATATGAGGTGTGAGATCCTAGCAAAACCAAACTTCTTCCTCTTCGCATGCACTTCTTTGTTTTCTTTCCCGGATTTCCTTGCACTACTAGGTTTGCTAAGCATTTGTCTGAGCGAAACCTTGCGTTTCCCCATGATCTTGTCTGCTGCTTGCATCCCATTCTCGTACTCCTGGGTTAGCAGCTTCCTGCTCAGTATCTGTCCTATCGACAGAGTTGGCTTCTGCACATGCTTTAGCTCGTCGCCGGCAAGGCTCGCGCTGTTCACATCGAGAAGGCTTGAATCTTTCCTCTGCAGCGATGGATTCTTGAACTTTGTACTGCTGTGAACAACGGACCGTCGTTTGTGGCTATGCTCAGATCTCCACATGTGTAGAGCCTCCTCAACTGCGAGCTTCCCTTGATTGGCTGTTTCCACTCTGCTCAGTGCTTCTTCTAAGGCCTGCTTGCTGACCTTCAATTCCTCCGTTGCTTCCTCGACCTTCTTCAAGATCTCTGTCCTTGATACATGTGCTTCATCAACTAGAACCATTGTGTTTGCGACTCTGTTTTTGCAAGCTTCGTCCGCCTCTTGAGCTTTATTGATTAAGAAACAGTATTCCTCGAAAGTAAGGATTACATCTTCGGATTGGTTATTAGTACTAGAGAGTGACTTCATTTCTGTTAAAGCAACGGCTTCAGAAGCTCGTGCAGCTTCCTTCATCTTCTTAGCCGCGATCAGCCTTATCTCCGCTGTCCTAATCCCAGCCTTGCTTTGTTCAATCTCAGACAACGCCCTTTGAACTTGTGCACTTGCAGCCTCACCAATCTTCTTGAACTGTTCAGTCTCTGAACTTAGCTTCTGTAGCTCTTGCGTGATATTTTTGGGATAGTTCGAACTACCTTGGACTCCATCATCTTTCACCCTCCCCATGTTCTGCCTCGTTTGGTTCAGCTCCCTTTCCAAATACGAAATCTTCGAGGTGTTTGAAGACAGTCTGAGACGAGTCTTCTCAAGGGAGGCTCTCTCCTTGTCGATTTTCTTGTTGTATGCATTGACCGTGGCTCGAATATCAGCAAGATAGATAGTCGTTTTTATTAGGTTCAGTTTCGCCTGTTTCAGCTCAAGGAGAATGAAACCAGGAGCTTCCGAGGGGAGCAAGTGATTTCCGCGTTTTCCCTCTCTTCTCTCCCATTCTTGGTCAAGTGCTGCATTGATCTCAGATGCTTCTTTCTGAAGCTTCAACTTCAACTCCTCAATCACATTCTTGGTCACTTCCAGTTCCTTCAACACGTCGAGGGTCTCCCTCTCCTTCACAATAAGCTCCCTTTCAAGCTGTGCAGTTTGTTCCTCCAAATTCACAACGTCAACCACTTCTATCCCATGCTGCCATTTACAAACAAAACTTAAACAATCAATATTACGAGAACCAAAAAGGAATCTAAGAATCATCATAATAGTATTTAATTATATGGCAAAATCTTAGTCATAACTCTCTACTTCAAACAACCAATGTTCCCTCAACAAATAAAGTGGCATTTAAAAAAAAGAAAAAGATAAAAACAAGCACGTTCTGCAGCGGCAGTTGGTAATGGAAATAAGCTTACTTTGAAAATGTGAAAAGTGGAAAAGGGACTCAACTTTGTAGCAATTGTGAATAGCGCCAAAACATTGGTGCATTCAATTACTTTTATTAAATCGATGTAAACACTGCGAATCAAGACAACATCTATTATTCAGAAAGAAGCAATCTCATAAAAACCTCGGACATCTGCAAATCTAGAAGCTTAGCTCCCTATGCACTATATTTCAAAATAAAAATGAATGTACTAAAAAATTTGAAAATCTTCAGCGGCATAATTGCTAAATATGCAGATACTCCAAAAACAAAAACCCAGATAGGAAAAAGAAAACTAAGAACACACACACACGTACAGCGGAGAAAGAAAAAAGTGGCAAGAGAAATGAGAGAAGTGACAACCTTGGAAGCAAGTTGAGAAAGCTTGTAAGAAACGGGTTTCCAAAACCCCATTCCGCCGAAGAGGTTCGCCGCCTCCTTAACCGACTCGAACGGCGGCGAAGTGTCGATCTCGGCCCAGCCCGAATCAAGTGAGCGGGGCTGGAGAATCTGGGGATTTTGGGTGGCCATTAACGAAGGAGAAAAAGAGAGTAACGAGACAAAGGGAAAGTCGGTTGTTTGTAGTGCGGGAACTGTGGAAGTGAATGTATATTTTGAAAGAGTTAGAGAAGTACGGCAGAGTATAACGTTAGGGTGGCGTTGGGTTTCGTAAGGATATATGTTAATGTATATGTGTCCTCACAACAGTAAACAGATTTATTATGACGGTAATGTTTGTATTCTTTCCATATAATAATTCCAATTTTTAACTGATTTAATATTTGAGGTTGGATTTAAAATGTGGGGATGCGAGTTTTCGAAACCAATTAGTTTAATACCCTCTTTCCCATTTCCCATTAAATATGTTTTTTTACCAAAAATCTCATGTTAAATTCAATAAAATTCAAATTTGATCAAATATGACATTAACATATTTAATGAAAAAGAGGGAGTATGTTAAATTCAATAAAATTCAAATTTCTCTCGCTATAAATACATAACAAATCTAACTAATTTACTAATATACCAAATGAGTCAAATCAAGGAATAATTTTATGAATATAATAAATACATAAAAATTACCAAGAGAACAAAGAGTATCAACTGCTACCTATACATTAATGTTATATATTGATGTGTTAATAAGTAAAACTACAATCTTTCAGAAAATACATGTTAAAATACCAATCTTTTTAAAAATATAAAAAAAATCCAAATATAGGGAGAACTAATGTTATACACTCTTGATTGAACCAGTATGAGGCTCACGAATTGGATGATCCATAGGTATAAATAAATAAATAAAACATGTAATTCAAAGTGTATATAAAATACCAAATAAATCATATAATCAAACAGAAGAGATAAAGCGGAGAAAAATTGGAATATATATCTTTATAACGATGGCTGCCAATTGGAAACGATTTGATTTGTTAGTCGCAAACAGTTTGACCTCAAAAACTTGTCTTATAACCCAATCTACGATCTGACTATCGTGTGAACGATAATTCATCGAGATTGATCAAAGAGGAATAACAAAAATTACAGTATGGAATACTGCAAAGTTTCAAAAATTCACAGTGTTAAAATATTGTGTGGTGGCAAAAAATTCTTGCTCTGTAAATGAGTGAATTCGGTCACCACTCCCCCTTTATTTATAGATGTATTTAGGGGTGAACATTCGGATATTCGGTTCCGTTTTGGTCAAAACCGAACCAAACCAAATTAAAGTCGGATTAAAAAAATAACCAAACCAAACCAAAAAGCCAAATCAATTGAATCAAAGTAACCAAATTTATTTCGGTTTAGTTCGGTTTGGTTCGGTTTGTCCGAATATTTTATTTCTCAACTAATTTTATTCGATTTTTGTAATAATAAATTTTATTTTCTAATTATTTTTATATATATATATATTATATAATAGTTTTATGTATTAACAAAAAGTTTCATCTTTAAAAATAAAATTAAACATTATAATAAAAATTCAATATTTGTCAAGTTTCAAAAGACAACAAATATTACATAATTTATTAGATATTAAAATTATATTTGTTGTAAACTTAATAAATTTTATAATACTATCCTTAAATTTCTTACATAATGTTTAAAATTTTGAGATATATGAAAAAAAATATAACAAAAATAAAATAAAAATGTATATGATAAAATAATATTATTTAATAAACATAAAATTATATTATTATATTAATAAAATAATTCGATTTTTCGGATTTCTCGGTTTGGTTTTCCTTGAAACTGAACCAAACCAAATTAAAATTCAGTTTACAAAATAAAATCAAACCAAACCAAAAAATTAAAATAACCGAACCAAAATTTATAATTCGATTTGGTTCGGTTTGATTTTTCGAATTTGATTAATTTTACTCACCCCTAGATGTATTTGTGGGTTATGTGAGAGTTTCTAGGGAGAATGAGTATGCACCTCAAATATATCTAACATTTCCCTAATTATAATGGTCCAATCAATTAAGATCGTCAATTAATTAATTTAAGAATTATATCAATTGTATTATATATCAATATTTATCAGCTTCACTATATGATAAATATTAAATTATTCGATACTCAATCAAATTACAGACATACATTAATCATATCTAATGTAAAAGTAAACAAAGTTGATTATTTAAGCAAATAAGGTTTATTATTTAAGCAAACAAATTTAACGTCTTAAAAAAAATCTAATTTGTTCAGAAAAAAAAGTTGATTATTCAAGAAAATAAAATTAATTTATTTAATTATCAAATGAATTTATCATATTAAAAAAATATAATTGACTTATTAAGAAAATAATTTTTAATAGATTTTAACAATAATAATTGATTTAATATATTAAAATTGGGTATAATTATTTGTATAGGTGTATTATGATTTTTAATAGTTTGAGCAAATTTTTATTTAATAATGATACATATAAGTGATTTTACATATATACATAAATATGTAAACATACTGATATTTAGTAAATATTGTTAGTTTTTTTATAATCATAACAATAAAATCATGTAACTATTTAAACATGTATATTGAAAAGAATTCATAATACATATATTTGAAGTCATTATTATTTGTAGACAGATTTTGTTATGAGATTATAATTTTTGCTATGTAATAAAAATTATTTAACCTATTTTTATGTAACAAATTATTAATTTAAAATTTACTGTGAAATTATCATTTGAATTGATTTCTAATTTTAGATTTTTGTTTTATGTATAGAATAATATAGATTCATGTAATAGTTATTGTTTGAAAACTTGTTTTAATATATTAAATCATAATAATTTAAATTAAATTTTATTAAGTTACTTACTACTATAAAATATACAATATTCTTATAAATTTATTTTATATATTATTCATATATAATACCCCTATTAATAATTATATTACTTTTAACAGTATATCCATTTTAATTTTATATGATTTATGAAATAATAAAATAAAATATATTTTTATAATTAACATTTATATAAAAACTAACAATAACATAATATTTATAATAAGAAAAATAAAGAAGATAGTGAAAAATAGAATTAGAGATTCTAACATATTGCACTTACTTGCATATCATGTATACACATAACATGTAAAAGAAATATGTACATGTCTGTCAACATATACACACCGATATCATTATGCGAGTTAAGGTCAGCTCTCACATCAAATGATAATGTAATATTTACCGATTAGACTGTCCATATCTGTCTAGGTTGTAAACTTTATTCTACAAAGGAACCGATTGTGTTACTTCTGTGATCACGGATCCACCATACATTTTACAATCGTAGAAGAGAGACTTGTTTGCAATTAAATAATCAAAGAAAATAAATAATAAACCAATAATAGAAACATTTATTTTCATTGAAATAAAACTGAAAATAAATTTGATACAACGACTAAACAATTAACATGCTTTGATGTATACAAACACCTAACACAATCATCATCCTCAACCTTTTTGCCTTTAACTTGATGGCAAAAATGGAGAAAGTTTTACGATACATTATCAGAAAGAGGTGCCTGAATACCGAGCCACCCAAGACAACCACACTAGAGGAACCGTGTGCAACTGCACTCGATAAACAAATGGTCGATCAATTCATCCTTAGCACCACATAAAAAATAGTCCATCGAGATATTGGGGGGCAAACGCTCCTTCTCGCAAGTTCGAATTTCGTTGCGATTATCTAAAATAAGATTCTTCATGTTGTCGAATGAACTTTCAGGATCATCGTGTTACCCCCGGACCATTTAGATGATTTTCAGAGCTCTCACACACAATTCAAACTTTCTTTTCATAAGAAATTTATATCCACTATGGATTGAATAGAGTCAAGAAACCCCTAGCTCCCAACACCACTAGCCAGGCTCGATCCTATGGTATTTCTCCTAGACTCCAAAAATTCAATCAAGCTAAGTAATTCATTAGCTTCTCACTCTCTCAACTAGCGACAAAGCCCCACCTCCATCCCTCATTCAACCACATCTCATCACTAGCCACAAAGCAAAGTTTGTTAAGACTTAATTAACTCGTAGAGTTGCGAGAATCTAGCGCCAAGAGAAACATCCCCAACCCAACAATCAAGTTAAAAGGACGTATTCTCCCCAATACCCACCCGCCTCTTCCGTATACTAGCAAACCACCCTCCCTTTTTATACCGCATACTAGAAAGCACATCTCCCCACCACCTTCTCAAAGTCCTCTCCGAGTTAATGAGATCAATTCCATTTAGTTGCATGCCCCAACTCCTAACACAACTCTTAACAATGTCAATCCACAAATCATTTCCCCTTGTCCGTGCCCTCCATGCCCACTTTCCCGATAAAGCCATATTAAAGCATTTAAGATCCTTCACCTTTTCGGAAGTGGCATATTAATTTATATACGTATGTGTGAGTATATATATATATATATACAGATATTGGATAATGGTTAGCTATTGATAAATACCATACTCTCTTTAGTTATGAGCTTTTTCAGTTTTTCTTGATTTATGGTTAATTAGCCTAGTTGTATTTGTATATTTCATCATTATATATGTACTTGGGTACCTATATTTGTAGATTCAAAATTATCATGTAGTGAGTATTTATAATTTTGTTGATATAACGCTAACTAATGAAGTTCATATGCATAAGAGTACACATTTACTCTAGTAGGTACCACCACTTTACATTCGTAGATTTTAGGTTGTTGGAATATTTTAATTTTTTCTTAGTTATTTATTTCTTGAGAGCAGGACTTGTAAGATATTAGAGCTACTGAGCTATATATGCAACTCCATAACATTTTTTGTCAGTTCGATAAAGGCCACGTATCTTGTTTATTGCATTATTTAGTGCATCTACCAATAATCTTAATGATGTTTAATATAAATGCTGAATAAAATCCTAAGGTTCTTGTGCATTTGTCACCATATATAGACTTTTATAATTAAATATGAGGGAGTTATTACACATATGTATATGGCAATGAATGATTAAACTAATCAATTAGGTCCAACTCTACTTAATATTGTTATTTTATTCACCCTCACATATATTCCTGACCTCTATCTTTTCTATTCCCAACATTTGATTTGTTTTAATTATTACTTTTTTTTTTCTTTTTTGTTTGTCGCAGCCGAAACACATAAGGGTGTTTAACTGATTAAATTGGTAGTGACAGTGATAATTATTGTTTATGGTAAATATATTAAATTTAATATAGCACCAATGCATGGACGTAATTGGACAAATTAATTTAAAGATGAATTATTTGACACATGATGTGATATGATTATACGGCTACCAACAAATGAAAATATTAATATCTATATTGGAACAAACTCTTTTTGGGTGCATTAAAGTAGAGTTATATAGGTATATGAGTATATGAGGCGTCACAAGCAATGCACAATTATTTCAATAGTCAAAGATAATGCATCCGTCCCCATATATGAATGATCTAAGGACCATCACATTTAAAACAAACCATTCATGACATCAACATTTCCATGCATTTATTTTGCAAGGATAAATCTAAAAAACTAAATATACAACTACTTAGTTTTTTATAGATATATATAATAAAGCAATAGCCATAATATTATTCTCAACAAAACTCATCTTTTAATTTCTCAAATCAACTGCTTGACCGATTTAATTTGCTAAAGTTTGGATTAGGTGTAAAAGAGTTTTGCAAGCCAATATTTGACAAATTTATTACAGTGTGTGTTTATTTGCAGTTTTCCTTAAAAACAAATAATCTATTAATATATAAAAACAGAGTTTTTATAACTATATTTTAGCGCCAAATTTATGGGCAGTTATTTTTAAATTAACGTGGAGATAACTTCTTTATTTTAGCACCTATTTTTATGGGTAGTTTTTAAAAAAAAAAATCAACGTGCAAACATTCTCCCATCAAATTAAATAAATATTATATTATACTATATTTTATTGCTATAAATATGTTTCCCACTATCATATATCTATCATCTTAAAATTAATATATTTTATTATTTAATTCATATGAATTTCTAAAAAACATAAAAGTACTGCCAATTGAATTAATTACATATCATACTTTAATAATTAT
This sequence comes from Leonotis leonurus, assembly GCA_026898415.1. Classification (NCBI taxonomy): domain Eukaryota; kingdom Viridiplantae; phylum Streptophyta; class Magnoliopsida; order Lamiales; family Lamiaceae; genus Leonotis; species Leonotis leonurus. The sequence goes on from JAPKLX010000012.1 coordinate 5,224,241, forward strand.
ATTTTTCATCAAGCCTTAAAAAGAGTAATATATTCAAAATTTGCATTATTTTATATCTTTGATTTTGAAGTATTATAGGAAAATACGATATATCTTACTTTAGTTGCATGATTTTATATATATAGCGTCTCTCTATAAACAAATCATTTTAATGAGTGTATTCTTATGTATAGGCATTATAGTAAATACCAAAATGAGTTTAGTTTATCTATTTGTTGTCTCCATTTATTAAATTTATATGTAAAATTAATTTGAAATTAGGGATACTTATTTTATATTACAATTGCCAACTAATTAAAAATAGTTTTTATTTACTTAAATTGTCAACTAAATAAAAAAGTCCACGTGCATTGCACGGGTCACTATACTAGTATATATAGTGAAAATAAAGATAAAAATTGATTTTCTGGAAAATGTTTAGAAATGAACTTTAATACACAAGGCTTTTGAGACAGTGGTCGTGTTCTAATACCACATAATGGTTTCGAGTACGAGTAATTTGGTGTATGGGGATACGCTAGTTTTAAAAATCTTTTGTGTGAGGTAGAATAATCAATGTGTAGTGATCAAATTTGAAGGGAGAGTCAGATTTGACGACTTTCTATATATAAATCATTCAGTCTACACCTTGTGATGAATTAATATCTTGATTTTGTGAGATGCGAAAGTTGGCGGTCAAGAATAACTCGTAGATTCAGAAACCTTAAGATTCAAACTTGAAGTTTCATTTTTCATTGAATCAGTATTCCGTTTAAGATGATTGTTTGATTATAACAATTGATAATAAACCAAAGAAAACTGAAAGTAAAATATAGTAAGACGCAAGATATACTTTGCATGATTTGGAGATAAAAATTCTACGTCCACAATGCTCGATGTGACTCGAGAGTTTCCAACTAAATCGAAGATGTCTTCCAGTTATCAACCACAAAGTGTTTGATATACAAGATAGACTTCTGATCGCTTATAACTTTAACACTAAGGCTAAGACTATATATGTTCTTCGGTTACACTAAGAACACTTGAATAAAGATTACAAGGATTGCTCAGTGTTCTAAATAGTGTATGAGTAGAGAGCCGATAGAACTTTGAAAATGTTGAGTCTTTGAGCATTAGTAGGTAACCGATATTTTGAATCGATGAAGTGTTGGGATTTTTATAGCTATTGTTAGACCTAAAATATATACTCTAGGTTCTCGCAAATATACGAGGTCAATTGTACGTGACAAGTTAACCCTGGTCGAATCTCAATGGAAAACTTAATAGGGCTATTTAATTAAAGTGTTATTAAAAACAAATAAATGAGAAATCTTAAACACTCCAAATCAAGATAAAGCTGTAGAAACAAGAAATAAATAGAAATAAAAGGTCAATTTCGGATTTAAGGGCCTAAAGTCAAGAAAATCTATAATCAATTAAATCATGCTCTAGCAAGCATGCAATTGTTTGTTAATTAAGGGCTTCCTAATAGTTAGTCTATTTATTAACTTATGTATTCATAAATAAACGACAATCACGACTCATGTATTAGATTACCCTAATAAGAATTCCTCAATTATAAAGAATGATTCACAATTAATAAATCAATTCCTAGAGTTGCTTAATCATCTAACTCACGTATTCGATAACTAAGCAGTACTTCTAACTCACGTATTCGAATTACACAATAGAAAAATCACAATTAACAACGAATATAATTCCTACGTTTCCGATTTGGAATGATTGTTTTATTAAACCCTAGGTCAAATTCTAGAATTATTTCTCAATCTCATCTAGAATCAAAAGGGAATTAAATGGTGATTAAACATTCAATTCAATTACGCAAAAGTTTAATCAAATAAGAATGAATCAAGAACAATCAATACTTATTCAAGAGATTCTAACCTACTTATTCAAGAGATTCTAACCCTAGGTAGAGAATGACAATCAATTCATAAAACAATCAATAATAAGAATTAAAACATACTTACTAAGATAGAATTTTGGGTTGAGCGTCAAACTCCCCTCAATCATTCGTCTTGAGACGGAATTACAATGAAAATAAGATAATCTAAGTGTTCTAGGGTTTGAAACAGAGAAAATATGAAAGAGGGATAAAAAGAACGCCCGAAATTGGGGTTTAAATAGCCTAATTTGCGTCCAAAACTCGCGCTCAGCGGTTGTTGGGGGGTCCAGTGGTCGTTGGGGGTCCAGCGGCCGCTGGGCACCATATTATGTCCTAGCCGAGAGGTGCACCCAGCGGGCGCTGGACCCCCTCTCTGCAAAATACGAAAAATCAAAAAATTAGTCTTTAAGCTCGTCTCCATAGGAGTTCATAGTCGTAAACGGATCAAAATTCAGAGTTGTAACAAAGGGGAACAAGTCAAAATAAAATTGTTGCGCAAGACGTAACAATTTTGCATATGGCCATGCTCTCGCATTCTTTCTCCTCTCGTCTTCTGCCCGTAACTCCTAGAAAGCTCTCTTCCGGTTTCCTTGGCTTCATTTATTCGCATCCTCGGCTCGTCCTTTACGCTTTCTCGCGCCAAACTTCATCTCCACGACTCCATTTCGTGCCATTTTTCCACATCAAGCAACCTACGCACAAATTAGACAACTGACGTAATAACGAACAAAATACTAAATAAAATTCACTAAAATACTACGAAACGAGACTCGAAAACACATATGAAATCTTAATTGTAGCCATTCGAGAGATCGAACTTTGATACGTTAAAATTCTTTCCATTGCATCTCTATACTATTACCCAGATTTTGTGGGAATGTCTCTAAAATCTTTTCCAGAAATGGAAAATTCTAGTTGTAGTACGTTTGACCTATAGTAAAATCCTTTAGGACGATTTAAGCTTTAGTCTAAGTTGACTTCAGATATTTTAGGATGTAGAGGTGTACACGGTTCGGTTCTCGGTTCGAACCAAAACGAACCGACGGTTCCACGATTCTAAAAATTAGAACTGAAACTGAATCGATTAAGGAGTTACACGATTACAGATTCTGTTCTGTTCCACGATTCCCAGATCATTTATGAAACTAACGGTTCCGTTGTTCCTTGGTTTGAACAATATTTTATATTATTTTTTAGAATTTGATATTATGAATTATATTGAGTTATTATTATAATAATAATAATTTTTTACAAATGTTATTGAATTAAGTAAAAAATAAATGTGAAAGAAGATTATAGGAATAACATTTATATAAATTTCATTTACAATTAATAACTTATAAATCATAGAAAAGTTAAAACAATTAAAATACAATTTATTGAATTTAGTAAAAAATTACAAATTATTGACGAAAAATATTCAAGTTCTAATAATTAATAAAATAAAACTTATATTTAAATTAAAAAAAAATACAAGTTTTAATTTAGTTAGAGGAAAAAAGAAAAAAAATAAAGACTTGAACTTAATTATATTTTAAATGTTAAACTTATATTTGAATTAAGCATATATTTAAATTAATATATTTAAATTTAAATATTGAATTATATTTGAATTTATATAAAAATACTTTTTTATTACTAAAATTCTATTAATATTCTTTAATAAGCATATAATTTTGATTTATTGATAATGTTAAATAATAATAAATTATATAAATTTGAAATAAAATAAAAGTTTCTCAATTTTTGACGTGTCAATCGTTAAAGTTTTGTTCTCTTTAAATGATAAATTTATCCATTCAAAATACGAGTTAAGAATATAATACCATTTAAGTTACTCTATTTTATCTAAATTATAATTTCACTATTTATTTCCCATTCATCCCTTTATAAGGACAAATAATATTAACATTCTAAATTTAGAAGGATAATATTATCTCTTCTTAGAGTGAGATAAATGAGGAATAATTGTGAAATAATAATTTAGATAGAACGAAGTGATAAAAAAAAAAGGAATTTAACATGTAATTATACTCCTAATCCTCATTTTGGAGGGATAAATTTGTCATTTGAGGTTGTGTTCTCTTTGAGGGATAAATTTATCCTTGAAAATGTGGGATAAAAACATAATTACTCAAATCTTTTTTTATTCATCACTCATATCTAAATTATAAATCCATCATTATTTTTCTCTTATCTCATTCTAAGGAGGGATAACATTCAAATTTGGAGTGCTAATATTATCCCTCTTAGAGTGAGATGAAAAAAAAACAATGATCAATTTATAATTTAGATAGGATGGATGAATAAAAAAGAAAAAATTTAAAGAGTAAATATGCTTTTATCCCACATTTTCAAAGGATGATTTATCATTCAAATAGAAAATAGCGGAGGACAATCTAATTTACAATTGTAAATTTTATTGATTAAATGATTAATATATGAGTTGGTAATCTTGTTTAATCGACGGAGATCATGTGCGGATAATTAATTAGCATCTGAATCTTCCAATTGCAGTAATTTTGAGGTATTAACATATGGAAGCGTAATTAAAGATCAACCAGGAAAGGAGAAATTTGATTTTTCTAAATAAATTAATTAACTTTGCAAATTTGATATTCCCAACAATTTGGTTATTCCTCAATTCTCAGATAAATACTCTGAAATGTATAATACCGCGTTCTTAAGGCACACAGCATTATTAAAAATGATATATAATATATACATAGGGAGAAAATCATATGAGAATGAGATTTAAGGTGAGAAAAGAGAATAATTTTTTTACCTTTGATTCAATGTAATCTATGACTTATAATTATTCATCATTTTTATTAATATATTTTAATTTCATGACATTAATAATCAAAACAACGACAAAGATGTAAAATTATTTATATGTAACTGTCACCTTCCCTTAATTTATGGAGATTTCATCCCAAATTAATCATGAAAAATATTTTACATTTATGAGTTTAGTTGTATCATTAATCTATCGATGAAGATGGAGAGAGGTCAGTTTCTTCACTCTTGAATATCTATTAAAAATTAAGAGTTCAAAATTACAAGGCAAAACAATGGTATACGCTATGAACTTTTCAGGTATTAGTTTTTACACTATTTTTTAAATAATTTTGATAGTTTGTGTAGTTTATAATTAGTATAAATATTTTTTTAGTACGCTGAAGAATATGACGATATCTTTATGTATTTGAGTTTATATTTACAGATGATACAGTTAATGTTGAGAATGAAGAACTATCAGAAGAATTAAATATGTATATTCCTGAATGTCCGGAAGAATTCAAATCTTTGGTTTGGTGCAAATTTACTACGTTGGATGAAGGAGAGAGATGTTACTGGGAATATGGCAATATATGTGGGTTTGATACTCGACTTGGAACTCTTACAAGGTCCAAGGATGATAGTGTAGTTTTGTGGAGATATGTTTTATGCAATAGAGAAGGTCGTACAAATGTGAAAGATGACGTGTTATTGGATGAATCTAATAGTTCAAAGAGGAGACGAATTTCTACTTGAGTATCATGCAAGGCATGAGTTAAATTTTTTATTGCACCTGGTGAAAGGTATGTGGTGAAATGTTTCATCGAAAGTCACTCACATCCATTAGTATCTGGAAAATACCGACATTTTTTAAAGAGTAATAGGCGTTTGGAATACATGCATATAAGTTTCATGTTGAGTTGTTCTAAAGCAAATATTGGTCCAATGAGATCTTTCGTTTGTTCAAAGAGTTAGTTGAGGTTGGGTGTACTGCACTTGATTTCCTAAAATTTTCTCAAGATTTGAGAGCTTATGCAGAAGGTGTCGATGCACAAATTTTGCTAGATAAGATGAGAACTAGACGAGAAGGATGCCCTGATTTTTATTTTGATTTTTGTATCGATTCAGACCATAAACTTAAGCAAATTTTTTGGGCTGACTCTGTTGCTATTGCAAATTATCGACATTTCGGTGAGGCTGTTTCGTTTGATGCAACATATAGGACGAACATGTAATGCATTGAAGCTAAATAGACTATGCATAACATTTAAATAAATGACAATTTACTTATTCATATTTCTTATGCATAACATTTAAATCTATCATGCATTATCAATCAAATGATAATGCATTGTTTTAACAGGTAAAACATGATATTCACACCATTCACGGGCAAGGATAATCACGGGAAATGTATAACCTTTGCAGCGGGGTTGTTTACCTCTGAAAATGTGGACTCATATTCTTGGTTATTTACAAAGTTCATTGATTGTATGAGTAAGACACCTGATATGATTATAACGGACCAAGATCCTGCGATGAAGATTGCTATTGAAAAGGTTATGTCAGGGACACGTCACCGATTTTGTATGTGGCATATTATGATCAAAGTTGCTGACAAGTTATCAGCTGCAACTGAGGGAAAATGAGGAGTTTGCAAAGAAGTTTAATGAAATTGTTTGGTCAAATTATATTGAGCCAACTGTATTTGAGGAGAAATGACATGGAATAATGGCCGAGTTTGGACTGGAGGATCATCAATGGTTTAATGCCATGTTTGAATTACGCACATTTTGGATTCCGACATATTTCAGAAATCATAGGATGAGCGGGTTATATTGTACGACGTCATTTTCTGAGGCTGAGAACAATTTTTTCAAGCCTTTCTTGAATCCCAAAGCAAATTTGGTTCAGTTTTATTTGTATTTTCTGAATGCTATTGAGTCTCAACGGAATATGCAGGATAAATTAAATAGTTTGGTTGGATCATGTTTCCCAAAGTTGTTGAAAAAAAGCATCCCATTGAGAGACATGCTGCAGCATTTATTCGGATAAGATTTTTGTGCATTTTCAAAAAGAATGAGACTATGCTTCAACTATATGTTGCATAAAGAAAATGATCACAAACCAGAATTCCAGTGTATACGTGATTGTTGATGAGGTTAAGGGTGTATTCACCGTGACACACGTTGTGAATGCAATCATTTTGTAAGGTATGGTGTTCTTTGTCATCACTTTCTGACTATGTTTAAGAACCTACATTTTAAATGCATCCCTGATAAGTACATCGTGCAACGCTGGAACAAATTTGTAAGTTCACGTAATATATGTAATTCTATTAATCGAGAGACTGTCGATGCATTTGGAGAGTTCACCAAAAATATTTTTGAAAATGTATTTAGAACAGTTGGTTATGTTGGTAGTAGTTCAGATCTTATGTCCGAATTGATGAAGGATTACTATGAAATTTTCAACAAATTTGAGAAATTAGTTTCTGGTAGTTTGGGTAATAATGAGAAGGAACGACTATTTGAATCATATTATGGCGCATTAGTCCCAGATAGAGTTGATGCTCTTCCTCCTAATCCGGTGATAATAAAGGGAAGTGGCAGTAGAATTAAGTCGAGAAAAAAAAAGGCATTGCGAGATCTGGGGAAGGCGAAGAGAAAGTGCGACAATTGCAAAAGGATGACACATCACGATTCCAGAAATTGTCCCAATAGTCATGCAAATGTTGATTGAGTTTATTTCCATTTAAAATATGATTGATATTTGTTAGTATTTTAATTGACACGAGTAATTTTTTAGAGATAATGGTATTTATGTTATGTTTTATGATATATTCGTATTTTTTTAGTTGATTGTTACTGTAATTGAATATGAGGAATGCATATTCAGAATTAATCTAATGATGAGGATGTAACCGTTCATAAGTACAATCTTATTAGAAGTAATATGTATGCATATATTTTATTTCTTTTATGCATATATATAGCTACATATATGCATGAACATTTAAAAAAAATAATCTATAATTAAAATTGTATGACATTGTTATAAAATTTCCTTTTATATATATATATTTGGGAATGTATTCATGATTAATTTAATATTTTGCATATGAAGAATGTATATTCATAATTCATAGTATAATCTAACGATTAACATGTAATCGTTCATAGTTTATTCAGAATGTCTGACTGTTTAAATAAAATTCTATAATTAAATTGGTATGACATTGGAATAAAATGTTCGTATATACTATTAACAGGTATTCATGCTTAATTTATTATTTCGCATAATAATTTATCATGTTTGAAAGTATAAATAAATTTAATTTTTAATTATTAATTTGGTACTAATGTTGTCACATGTAAAGAATAATATTTAAATACACAACATGAAATTTTGGCCCATTAATTACTCATAGTAATTAAATCATAAATAGCAAAATAAACATTTACTGAATTCATATGTCTGCATATAAATTTAACTAAAATAATACTAATAATTCAAACTGAAATTAACAACTTCAAGTATTAAAATGCATTCAAGTCTTTTGTGATATCGATAAATCAATTTAGAAGTGTGTTGCAGAGTTGCGCAATCCTCTTTGATGTTGCCTCCTTGTAATGAATTCCAGATTCATATATCATGTGTTCTTGCTCTTAGGACCTTCACTTGTTTTCCCGCATTGCGCGTTATGCCTGATACCCAACTTCTCGTGTCTCCCATAAATGTCTTCATGTATCTCATAAGAAATACTCCGCTATCTACTTTAGATAAATACATGCTAAATCTTACGCACGAAATTCGTAGCTTACAAGTAGAAACAACATGTGCATAATGTGGATTTTCCCATTTGTCATAACAATAAGTCAACATATCTCTCTATTCATAAGAGATTATATTGTATAAGAATTTTTTATTACTATGCAAAATCATTTTAAATTCGAAAAATACAATATATTATGTACCATGTTAGCAGTAAGATCTTCATAGCGGTTAGAAACACACAACTTCTGATGAACATTTCTGCAATCTATAATTGTTTGCAGACGTCTCTTCACATCTATGGTTATCATGTAGTAGTGTTCCTTATCCAACAATGGAAATACAAACTGCAATTACATATTTTTTTATGCATTAAAAGAATGCAAAAAATTATATATATATATATATATAAAATAAAATGATTTAACCATAAATTTATACCATGTCAACAATGAATGGTGAAATGGTCTCATAGCGGTACAATTCTGTAGATAGTTTCACATAGAAATCCATTTTTCTGCTCTCCAATGTAGCATTAGTTGGCACGTCAACTAGTGTACCTATCTGCATAAGTGAAGTGTAGGAATTGCATAATTAAAGAAAGCATTGTGTATTAAATATTTAGAGATTTATTCAAATTAATAACATACAAAAAGTTCAGTAGTTGTAAAGAAGCGGAAATGTGAATTTTCTGATCTCAGTTTCTCAGCATCATTCAGAAACGTTGTCCATGCATCAATAACAGATTGATAAATTTTACAGCCTTTTCGAAGAGACAAAATGTTTTTTCTATATAGTAGCAAATCATATTTCCTGAATAATATCACATTCTTGCAAATAAAAAAAATTAATTTAACCATATATAAGAAAAGATATATTGTAAAGAATATAATAAACCATACTCTTCTGAAATGTTGATCACTAATGCAAATGCACCAAGCTGCTTTTCCATCTTAGATAAGGTCTTTGACAAATCAACAATTCTACTATGGTAAGGAGAGCATAGTAAACGTGAATTTTTCTTCTGTGTTGTGGATCTACACTTCATTGATCGTGACACATTTTCTGTGTCAATCACCTAGAAGCATAAAATTCAATAAATTAAAAATATTAAAAAAACAGTTTAAAATATTTTTTTAAGAACAATTTAATTTACCTTGTTTTTATTCATTTTATTTTCATCCATTTCATCAGCTTCAGCGCAATGCCTAGAATCAATGCCATCATTTTCTCCATCAGCCAAAAAAGTGTTTTCTTCACATTCTCCTAACTGAATTCACAAACATTATATTTTTAGAGCAGATTGTTACGTTTATTAATTAACTAACAAAATTTTACCTTCATATTTTCACTTATTATAAAATTCCAATATCCTAATTACATAATGTATTTATAAAAATTTAGTGTATAAAATTACAATCTCAACCTGATCATTGTCCACTCCATCCAATAATTGTGTCATCCCTATACTAAATAAGTTCAAATCATCATCACTGATTTGCTGCAAAAGTTATACAAAGTATTCATATTAAAATACTATGTGCATAAAACACATACATTATATATTTTCAAAATGCATACATTATATATATATATATATGATGCATGTGCACTTTTACATAAATGCATATACAAGATATTGTTAACATAAATGCATAAAATTATTTGATAATATGCATTATTTATAACTCATGTATTATAAATATTAAAACTAGTTTTTGTTATTTTATGATATTTAATAAGGTGAATTAAATTTACCTTGTTTATGACCTTTTTCATTTTTTCCACTTCATATGCTTCTATAGAATCCGTAGGAACAATTCCATTTTTTTTGCCATCAACTTGAAAGTTTGTTTCGAAACATTCATTTATCTGGATATACAAATATTATATTTTATTAATATATTGTTGCATTTATAATTAATATATATATGCATAAATAGAATACATAAGATGCATGTACATTTTTATACAGATGCATGTTAATTATAAAAAATATATGCTAGTGTTATGTCATGCATAAAATTGTTTGATATGATTCAAGACAATCAGTACTTATATAAATTTATTATTCAAAAGTTATATAACACATATTTTAGACATAAGAAAATGGATGTTTTGAGATATTTAGAAAAACAAATGTAATTTACCTTGTGTCCTCCATTTTCAATTTGTTCCATTGCACGAGCTTCTTCAAATTGCATAGAATCAATTCCATCATTTTTGTCATCAACCTGAAATTATTTTTTCACTTTTCTTTAACTAAAATTAAAATACAATTATTATATTTCCAGTACCATAACATTACATTTATAATAAATATACATATACATACATCACATAAATAAGATGCATGTGCAGTTATATACACAAGCATATATCAAGAAAAATAAATACCAGTTTTATTGTCATGCATATATTGATTTGATACAATGCATTACAATCTACAATAAACACTTAAATAAATTTAACATTTTGTGAATAATGCATAATAGTAATATTAATTGTCATGCATAAAACGATTTGATATCAACAAACAACAAATAATGATGCTCACACTACTAGAAATTCGCTTATAGATGACATTAAAAACGGGTCATATATATACCTAAAACAATGTCAAGTATACCTGTCTCATCTATGAGGCGCTCATAGATGACATTTTATTAGTGTCATAATACGTTCATAGATGACATTATTATATTTAAACATGACACAAAAATAATGTCATCTATTTTGTTATACTTGACATTTTTTATATGTCATCTATATTAAACAAATATGTCATCTATAAGCGGCTAGACAACACAATTATGTATAAAATATGACATTTTCGTAATGTCATGTATAAGTCAGAAGATGACATTAATATAATGTCATATATATATAAGTAAATTTAACATTTTTCATATTTTTAATTGATTTTCCTGTTTTCAATAATTTCGTTTATGCCAATATAATTTACGAAATAAAATAATACTACCATAAAAAATTTTGTACGAGCACTAAAAATATCCAAATCAAAATGCATTAATCATTCAATATTAAAATCGTACATCCATGCCAAAATACTAGAAGTTTAGGTTAATATTTTGAATCCACATTAACTAATACTAAACTAGTACATGACAAACCACAAAATAGTACTAGTTCAAATCAGCAAGTCCAAGATCCACAAACTTCTCATCGAACAATATTTGCAAGACTTCATATGTCAATCTACAAGCAAAGTGAGATAAAGTGAGATTTGTCATGTTCAATAAATATCAAAGAAGTATATCACTTAATTCTTCACATGAACAGAGAATGAGGATGAACAAGAAGGATTGAACAAATACTTGGCCAAATGTATATCCAGCACCCCTAGGAGAGATACCCCAACCACAACGATCATCAGGGTCGGACCATAAGAGGTCACACATAGGACCTTCATGAGGAACTTCTTGGACACGGTCAAAATTACGGACATTATCAAGCGTTTCAATAGATGGCGACAATCCACAATGAAGACAAAAGATTTCTAACTCAACCTTGAGGAGTAATGAAAAAAGTAAGTATAAAATCATAGACATGGAGGTGGAATAAGAGAGCACTTGAGACTTTAAGCGCAATGGTACTGGACGGGTATATGATTCATCTTTTAATAAATATACTACTAACCAGTGCAGTAAGAGGAAGGAAGTCAAATAAATCTGTGAAAGTCTTCCACACATTGGCACTTCCATATCTGCAAAACACAACAAAATGAACACAAAAGTCTACATCAACTAACACTTATTCATTGCAGTCTAGATGCTAACAATTTGATTGTATTTTTTCCCTATGGTTTTAATACGAAATTTTAAAGGACCGCAAGGAACTTACTTTCTCAGACATTCATCATAAAAACCATAAACCTGAGTGATCTGTAGACAATGGAGAACCCTTTTAGCACTAACATGGGAGGATCATTTAGGAACACTATGTAAAACTGAACTTTAGACTCAGAAACTATAAATAGATACAACATATTAGGAGAAACAGTAATTCCATTAAGAGGATCTGATGATGAGTAATTAGAGATATAGCTAATCAAATTCAATGTCCTGGATGAACTGTTGATGCTCAAAGATGTTAGGACATTCATTGCATGTATAAAGATGGAAGCATTCATACAACTATACCTGGCGGCTTTCATGGTTTCCACGTAGAATAGTGATCCTTTGAGGATAACGCACTTTCAGTGCCACCAAGAGCTGAAACAAATTTATATAGATGTCAATAAAAAATGAAAAATCAAACTCATGCATTCCCATTTCCTGGCAATACATAATTCTGAAACAAAATATTTCCTTGTTTAAGAGATATATTGTACAGAGGCAACACAAGAAAGTATCATGGGATTTGCAACAGTAAGAAAAACATTTTACAAAGAAAAGTTCATACAAAAATTAACTAACCGACACAGTCTCCACAGAGTAGTATCCTCTATCAACATAATCTCCCATAAACAAATAATTTGTATCTGGACACTGTAAAAGTTGGAGGGAAACAATGATAAACATATTAAATATTAATAGTTGAAGTGATAGAGATAATATGGGATACAAAAAGCATGACAAAAAGAAAACTCCAAAGAAAACATACAGTATTGAGGTTAGTGTTTTGAATTTCGAACCCATCCATGAAAGACGCTGAGCCAACCTTGGGAAATACATGTAAAAAGATCTTGATAATGATTAAATATGGTTGTTCCAGGTAAACTCTGCTTCATCAGCATCCGTAGCAACAAACCTATGATATTCTCACAATAATTAATTGAAATTTTGAGATATACAAACGGCTTTGTTACCTTGGATTGGGACACCGCCAATTACCCTCCCTGCCGCTTCTAGGGCCACGACCACCTCCTCTACCTCCACTGCCACCACTACCACCACCACCGCGTCCTCCACGATCCCCTTGGTATCCACCGCCCCCACCTCCTTCAATCAAATTTACAGATCTCGAATCAGAGAATGTTTAGCCAACAATAAAAAGAGCAACAATCTCAAAATTATTACAAGAAAAAAACCGCGGAAGAATGAATTAACCCAATACCTCTATTATTACCAGCATATCCACCGGCCCCGCCGCCTCTTCCACCGTAGGCTCCACCACCGCCTCCTCGATTACCCTAACCTCCGCCTCCGCCGCCACCACCATAGCCTCCGTAGTCTCCTCCGCCTTCTGAACCGCCATATCCACCACTGCTATAACCTCTGCCTCCTCCCATGGGCGGTGCACCAGATCCGTCGCCTTCTTAACCGTACATACCAGACATCTCCTTAGGTTAACCGATAACTTAAATAAAAAAAGTCCTCCAAAAATTAAGAGATCTTTTATTCCTGATATGAGAGTACAGAACGAAAAGAGGGGTTGAAGAAGATGAGCTAGGGTTAAGCAAAAACACTCTGGGTGACTCTTTGGAGGGTATATAGATATTTCATAGCGGTTTATCTGGATGCTCCATGATATTGTTTGTTGGATTATTTGACTCAATAAATTTACTAAATAAATTTAATTTTTTTGTCACTTTTTTAATTTGTCAATGACTACATGAAGTTTTATTTTTATAGGCATGTTAATATAAAATAAAAATAAAAAATTTATATTTTTAAATTAACTTTGACTCGATTGAAATAATTCGTTGTGTAAAAAATCAGAAAAAATCATAAATTTATATATTTATGGTTAAATTTAAAAGTTATGAATAAATAAAAAATTTATTTTATGTATTTATTAAATAAATTAAAAATTATGAAAAAATCACAAAAAATTAGAAGTACAGTAAAACCTCTATAAATTAATATCCTTGGGACTATGAAATTTTATTAATTTAGAGAGATATTAATATATCGATAAATTAATAATTTATTTTGTTGAGGAAATTCTGATAATAATAGTTGGTGGTTGAGATGGTAAAGGTTTAGGAATTAAAATTTTTGGGTTGAGTTCGAAACCCACCTAAAACAATAAGGTATTATTATTTTTTTTTTAAGTTTTCTATTTTACAAAAAACACTAATATACATGACATTTTTTAATAAAGTGTCATGCATATTAAATTAAAACACACACATAGATGACATTTCAATGATATTGTCATCTAAGCAATAGATAGATGACACTATACCATGACATTATTTAACAAAATGTCATCTATATTTTTCCTGACACTTCATACATCACATTTTTTTTTCAAAATGTCATCTATGCAAAAAAAGCGCTCATAGATGACATTTTTTTCAAAAAATGTCATCTATGATCAGTCATCTATGCTCATTTTTCTAGTAGTGTCATATAAAAAGTACACAATATATGTTATAATATATAACCTGGACATCTGCACTTCCATGAACATTTGTATTCCTTCGCTCAGCTGCATAATCTAATGCATCATTTCTTCCTTTTGTTTTACTCAAAGAGCCTTCACAAATATCTTGATCATTTATCAAATTCTGTAAAAATGATAAGTACAAAATCAAAAAAGAAAATTAATATATAAGTTAAAATTTTCGAAATTACCATTACCTCCATCTCAGGGAATACAAGATTGGGCGATAAACCTGTCGGTGTTGGCCCGATTGTGATCTTATTAGCACTAGTGAGAACTGTTCGACCTCTTATGATTGCATTCTTGTAATTGTTTTTCTCATCAAAACTCATCGGACCATTATCAACTATGTTCATTAATCCAATCATGTTTTCCATAATATTATGTCTTGCTTGAAAATTTTTCCTCAAAAGTACCATCATCTTCCATTACTGAGC